>LPNX010332090.1:260023-270111 GCA_001517045.1 Pseudotsuga menziesii
TATAAGCCTTCGAGATTTCAAAGTATCCCACAAATATGCCCTTCTTTCCTGAAGGATCTAATTTTGTGTTAGGATATTTGGACACTTAGGAGTTAGTTAAGATCAATTTGTGTAATATATCCATTAGGTAAAAGTGTGTTTCTTTAGTATGCATTAGTATGCATTTGTAAATATTCTAATCCGATGGTCACGATATGTTCTAGACATAGAGTGATCTGACGGTTCAACTTCTCTTAAATCATACCTACCATTGATCCATGGCTTAACACCTGATTGGTCTATGATCTCTATTTAAAGAGCATAGAGGGTCCTTGGCTAGTTGATCGATTATGAAACTTTCTTTCTTTTGCATAATAAATTGTTCCAAGTAGCTATTTGGCTGGGATCGTGGATTGTTTCCCTCTCGAGGGTTTTAACCTCATGACAAACATCGATGTGTTGATCTATGATCTATTTGTGTGAAGTGGTATCTAAAGGTGTTCGGTCTTTTGGGAGTACCCTGTGTACCCGAACATGGTATCAGAGCTTTGATGAAGAGCCGCTTTCGGTTTTGATCAAGATCTGGAACTGGTGTTGCCGAAAATTTGAAAGGGTTTCTGGTTTTAGATTTTTGGTGCTTTTGTGGCCTATAAGAGCTGTTCCATTGCGTCTGAAGTGCCGTTTCCATTGGGAAATAGTTTTCATTTCACCAAAAACCGTTTCCGTTTGCTCCAGAAACACCCATTTCGGAAAATTTGAAGGTATAATGTTACAGTGACAGATTTGTTTTTTTTAAATCTCTCATATTTTATCAGTTTATTATTAGATACTTTTTTGTTTTAGTCTCGGACTGTTGTTTTCCCTGACTGCGTATGCTCTTTGCCGTGCACCTTGTGCGATCGCGGCAAATTAGAAACAACAAGGGGAAGTTTTTTTCTTGTCTTCTCGGCTACGTATGCTCTTTGCCGTGCACCTTGTGCAATCACGGCAAATCAAAAACAATGAGAAAACTTGAAAACGTAGACTTTTTGGGTAAGCTAACTAAGATCTAACCCCATTGTGTGGAATTTTTTTTTTTGTGTTTCGTTTTTTTGTGATTTGTAGGAAAAGAAAGCAAGCACGGAAAACGAGAGAGAAGAGTTAAATAAGAAAAAAAGCCCCCTTCCTCTTTCCATAGTTTTACGTACCTTTTTAACTTATCTCACTTGGTCCAAAGTTGCTTTACGCCTTGATTAGTCTTGAGTTCAGGTCTTATCAAGCTACTTTTTAGTGCATGCAATTTCTATTTTCAAGTTACTTTATTGTAAAAGTGCATCTCACATAAATAAAATAAAATAAAAGTGAGTCACTTAAGTCTTTTAATTTATTGCCGCACTATTTAAAAGTCGCATTATTGTAAAAGTGAACATAACTTATTGTACAAAAGTGATTCACTTCAAAGCAACTTTATTGTAAAAGTGATTGTCAAAGGTTGATTTTGGGAAGAGGGGGCTTCCTTTTTTAGTTGGTCAAGTTAATATCTGCCACGTCACTATTGGGGACATCTTCAACTTTTTCTTTGATCAAGCATAACTTCATCATCCAGAATCTGTTTTAAATGCCGTTTTTTTTTTTAAACCGCATATGTTTTCGAGCTCTTTGCATCCAAACAGTTATTTTCTATTTTTTCAGCCATTATTTTACAGTATGGCCACCCCTTGTGATATTATACTTATAAGTTGTAACTATTTATCATGGAAATCTCGTATGGAGGATGTTCTACGAAGTAGGGGAATTTTCAGGATAACCTTACGGAAAGAAACAGAACCCACTGATGATGATAAGAAAATTAAATGGGAAAATAGAATGTGATGAAGCTCGTGGATTGATTGGGATGTCAATCTCTACTGATTTGCGATTCCACATATCTGGCATTGATGAACCTGATAAAGCTTGGGAAAAGTTGGAATCTGTGTTTGGTAAACACAATGAAATTCAGGGTCATCAACTTGAGAATGAGTTGCTTTCCTTGAATCCAAATGATTTTTCATGCATTCAAGACTATTTATCTAAGTATAAAACTCTTAGACTCTTATGTGTAGAATGCAATATTAAGAAAGAAGACAAACAATGTATTTATCATATTCTTTCCAAACTTGGACCTGCATATTTTGTTTTTGTATCTACATTCTACTCCATGAAAGAATCCTTGACTGCAGCTAGCTATCAAGAGCCTAGCCTTGAATCCTTTTGTGATTCCTTAATTAGAGAGCAAGATAAGCTCATTCATCTTGGAATAATTAACAATGCAGATACATCTGGGAAAGCCTTATTGTCCCAACAGAAACAAAAGTCCAAGCCTCCCAAGAAAAAGAATTTTCGCAATAATAAGAAAAACAACAAGGGTCCCAAACCCTCTCAGTCAGCTCCTCCTTAAAAAAATGACAAAGGATCTAAGAAAAAAGGAAAGAAGACTGAGCATCATTGCAATTTTTGTGGGAAAGATAATCATGATGAATCTAAATGTTTTAAGAAGATGGTAGCCTTGGAAGAAACAATGAAGAAGCACCACATCGGCCTAGATTCGTCTTCAGAATCTACCTCTCATGGACATGCACTTTGTGCTTCTGGTTACTCTTATACTGCATCTTCTTCTTCTACTTCAATTGAATGGCTCATTGATTCTGGAGCATCTTATCATATGGCTAAGGATAAAGCCATCTTTTCTACTATGCATGAATGTAACACCAAACAAATATTTGTTGGTGATGATAGATCTCTAAGTGTTGTAGGATCTGGAACAGTTCCAGTAGAAAATGGTCATTTCAGTGATGTACTATGTGTTCCAAAAATTTCCTACAATTTGTTATCAGTCTATCAAATTACTCATTCAGGTGAAGGTAAAACTGTGACGTTTACACCTCACCAAGTTGTAATCAAGGATTTTAAAAATCCTCAAAATATCCTTACTACTGGAACTGTTGATGATATTACCAAGTTGTACAAATTTAACAACTTTGGGTCATCACCTTTTCCTTCAGTTTTTGTTGCTCATAGTGATAACTTGAGCAAACTTTGGCATGAGTGATTTGGTCACTTAAATTATCGCTCATTGCAACAACTATGTAAAGACAATATGGTGATTGCTCTTTTGCTGGTATCTTGGAAGGATGGTGTTTGTTCCAGTTGTGTACTCAGAAAACATCATCAGGATAGTTTTGACAAACGTGCCTCTTGGCACACCTCGGTTCTCTTGGAGCTTGTGCATAGTGACTTGTGTGGCCCTCTTCCATCTGTTTCATTTTTTGGTTTCAAATATTTCTTAACTTTCATTGACAACTAATCCAGATGCACTTGGGTTTACTTCCTAAAACTTAAGAGCAAAGTATTTAACATGTTCTTAGCCTACAAGGCTCTTGTTGAAAAACAATCTGATCATCAAATTATTAAGTTAAGATCTGACAATGGAGGAGAATGTGTTAACAACAAGTTCACTACTTTTTGCACTGAACAAGGAATCCAACAACAGCACACTGTTCCATATACACCACAACAAAATGGTGTAGCTGAAAGGAAGAACCGCACTTTAAAATAAATGGCTAATTGTATGATCCAATCTAAGGGACTAAGTCTTTAATATTGTGCTGAGGCCATAAATTGTGCAAATTACATAGTTAATCGCACACCCACTAAAGTTTTACAGGGTATAACACCGGAAGAAGCATAGAGTAAAATTAAACCAAATGTAAGTCACTTTCTTGTGTTTGGTTGTGAAGCATGGGCTCACATTTCGGATGAAAAACGGAAAGCATTGCAGCCTAAAAGTGAAAAGTGCATATTTGATGGATATTCTGAAGATGTAAAAGGTTATAGACTTCTTCAACCACATTCTCATGATATAATCATTAGAAGAGATGTTGAATTTGATGAAAATCTCTTGGCCTGGGAGCCTAACTTGGTGGGTGTGCCATCTTTGGCCTGCGAGCCTGATTCGGCAACTGTGCCTTCTTATTCTTCTTCTTCCATCTTCCTTAACAGGTTTCCAACTCCAGTTTCTGATGATGACAGTGAGGATGAAAATCCACCTCCGCCTGCTCATGTTCCTCCAATTGCACCAGCACCAATACTTCCTCGATGGGTCTGTTCAACATGTGAAGCAGCTGGTGATCTTGCCGGTGATCCTAGAGATCAACGACGAACACATTCTCAGTTTCAGTGAGCCTCTTCTCTTTTGGATCAAGTTTCCGAGAATCATGATCCAGAAACTTTTGCAGAAGCTTCAGAAAATCCAGATTGGGATGCAGCTATGGATGAATAATATCGTTCCTTAATGGCGAACGATACTTTGGATCTTGTTCCTCTTCCAAAAGGAAGAAAACTTGTCAGAAGTAAATGGGTTTACAGAACTAAGTATGCATTAGATGGAAGTGTTGAAAGACTTAAGGCAAGGTTAGTCTCCAAAGGTTTTTCCCAAGTTGAAGGGATTGACTACAATGAGACCTTTTCCCCTGTAGCAAAAATGAACTCCATATGCCTTGTTCTTTCCCTTACAGCCTTACATAACTAGGAATTCCATCAAATGGATGTCAAGTATACCTTCTTACATGGTGATTTACATGAGTAAATTTACATGGAACAATCTCCTGGATATGTTCAGAATAACTCTAGCCTTGTCTGTCTCCTTAAGAAATCCTTATATGGCCTTAAGCAAGCTCCTAGAGCTTGGTATGCCAAAATGGATAGCTTTCTCCTTGACACTGGTTTTTCTAGATGCCATTCTAACCCCAATGTCTATACCAAGAAAGTAGGAAACCATCTCATCATACTTGTTCTTTATGTTGATGATCTTATCCTTACTGGTAGTGACCCTAACCTTATAACCCATGTGAAATCCAGTCTTAAGAAAAAATTTGAAATGTCAGACTTAGGACATTTGCATTATTTTCTTGGTCTCCAAGTCTTGCAAACCAAAGAAGGAATCTTTCTTTCCCAGTCTACGTATTCTAGTGACCTTCTTCGTTGCTTCCACATGGAAGATTGTAAACCAGCCCCTTCTGCCTTCCAATTTGGAGTCGAAATTTCTGCCACTTGTACTTCCCCTGAAGTAGATGCTACCTTGTATTGTCATCTTGTTGGTAGTCTTTTATACTTGACTCATTCCCATCTTGACCTTTCCTTTGTCGTTGGTCGTGTTTCCCGTTATATGCAAACTCCTCATGAAAGTCACTGGAAAGAAACAAAAAGAATACTTCGATATATTCGAGGTACAATTCAGTTTGGGATTCATTACAATACAGGGGGGAACCCTTTGTTGGTTGGTTTCACTGATTCAGATTGGGCCGGTGATCCTAATGATCGAAAGTCTACTGCAGGTTATGTTTTCAGTTTGGGATCTAGACCTATCACTTGGGCTTGTAAGAAACAACAAGCTCTTGCTCTTTCTTCAGCAGAAACTGAATATCGAGCCGCAGTTAATGCCAGTTAGGAAGCTTTATGGCTTCGATAGATCCTTTCAGAGTTTGGATTCGAGCAGCAGCAACGTACTCCACTTTGGTGTGACAATCAAAGTGCCATCAAGCTTTCCAAAGATCCAGTTCTACATCAGCGCAGCAAACACATTGAGCTACACATGCACTTCATCAGAAATCTTGTTCATGATCATGTTATTGAAGTGCTCTATTGTCCTACAGATGATCAAGTTGCAGACATCTTCACCAAGTCTCTTACAGAAGCGAATTTTTCTAAACTTCGGTCTATGTTAGGAGTTCAGGAATGTGTCCTTAAGGGGGGATATGCTCAAATGCCTCCTTCCTTCTCCTATTAGTGTCACTTTTGTAAATCCTTCAATCCTATCCCAAGTTGTTCTTAAAGGGGGATGCTAGGATATTTAGACACTTAGGACTTAGTTAATATCAACTTGTGTCATATATCCGTTAGGTAAAAGTGTGTTTCTTTAGTATGCATTAGTATGCATTTGTAAATATTCTAATTCGACAGTCACGATATGTTCTAGACATAGAGTGATTCGACGGTTCAACTTCTCTTAGATCATACCTACCATTGATCCATGGATTAACACCTGATTGGTCTATGATCTCTATTTAAAGAGCATAGAGGGTCCTTGGCTAGTTGATCAATTATGAGAAGCTCATGTAACTCTCTTTCTTTTGCATAATAAATTGTTCCAAGTAGCTATTTGGCTGGGGTTGTGGACTGTTTCCCTCTCGAGGGTTTTAACCATGTGACAAACATCGGTGTGTTGATTTGTGATCTATTTGTGTGAAGCGGTATCTGAAGGTGTTCTGTCTTTTGGGAGTATTCTGTGCACCCGAACATTTTGTTCTCTTCTCTTTTGGAATGTGTATGTACATAGGACAACCGAATATTCCGAGATGGCTGACTTCTGGTCTCTTACCGGAGAAGAATTATTTAGGGGTCTTGTTCTCGAGTACTTTATGTGGAGTATGATTCTGTACATACACTATTGTTCTAGCAGCTTCAGCCCAAAGATGCATCGAAATATCTTGATCATGAAGCATTGCTCTTGCAGCTTCCATGATGGTTCTATTCTTTTGTTCCGCAATCCCATTCTGTTGTGGATTATAAGGAGTGGACAACTCCCTCTTAATCCTTGATTCTTTGTATATCTCTTTGAATTCATTCGAAGTGAATTCTCTAGCATTATCTAATCGAATGGTTTTGATATTCTTTTCAGTAGGGTTCTCGATCAAGGCTTTTAATTCCTTGAACTTACTGAATAATTCATCTTTGTTCTTCATAAAGTAAACCCATGTCTTTCTAGAAAAATCATCAATAAAAGAAACATAGTATGCATACCCGCTTAGTGATTTTGATGACATAGGGCTGCATACATCGGAGTGGATGATTTCTAATATGCCTTTGGCTTTGCTTTTGCTGCTACGAAATGTCTTCTTTGTATTCTTCCCTTTCACACATCCTTTGCAAACTCCATGATGTTTTGCTTGGAATTCTTGAAGACCTTCAACAGCTTTGCTTGCAATAGGTAGTGCTCTGTAATGCACATGTGCAAGCCTTCTATGCCAAAGCTCATTTGGCTCTACTGTGTCATGGACCAAGGCTTGTTATGGATGTCCCTTCAATTTGTACAAACCTCCTTCTTGTTCTCCAATTACCACTGCATCATCGATATTCTTACGTCTTGGCCACATGATGACTTGACCATCTATGATGCAACCCTCATCCATTTTGCATCCATTTTGCATCCAATGTTGATATGGAGAGAAGGTTCTTCTTGAGTCCTGGCACAAACAATACTTCTTTCATTGTTAGAGACTTACCAGAGTCTAGTTTATATGAATATTCCCCACTACCTTTTATTGGATATTGGTAGTCATCTCCTAGTTTCGCCTTGTGAGGTGATTCATGTTCTGACAGTCTTACAAAGGATTCCTTGAATCCTGTCATATGTTTGGAAGCCCCACTATCTATAAGACAATCATCACTACCATGAGTAATGTTCCCCGTGAGAGCGGATATCAAAACATATTCATCCTCGCTTGAAGAATCTTCACTTTCATATCTGGATCTCTTCTTGGATGGTTCATCATCCTCTACAGCATGAGCATGATGTCTTCTTTTATTCCCCTTCTTCTTATGAGAGTGGCCCTTGTTCTTAGGGAAGTATTTTGCAAAGTGTCCTCTTTCATCACATGTATAACATCTTAATTTTGATATGTCTCTTCTACTGTTTTCTCTAAGATGAGAATCCTTACCTTTGGAGTAATGAGGTCTTCTTCTGCTTTTCTTGGAGTGGACTGTGAGAGCTTGGTCTTCACTTCCCATATTCTCTTCTTGACCTGATATCCATGCTTCTTCTTGAGAACATTCTTCCCATAGTCTTCTGAATTTGACTAACTTCTTTCTATCATAGATTCCTTGGATGAAAGCATCCCATGACCTAGGAAGGCCATTCAGTGTTGTCATCACAATCTCTGCATTCTCCACTTCTTCATCTACAGCTTCTAATTGTTCCTTGATCTGAGAAACCCTTGTGAAGTAATAATGGATGGTCTCTACATTTTGAATCTTCACATTCTTCAGTTGATTCCTCAGAGTCATCTTCCGGTTTATGTTCTTCCCTTCAAACAATTTGGTTAGAGCATCAAACATGGATTTAGGTGTCTTGAGAGAGGACACCTGTGGGATAAGGTGATCCTTGATAGAATCAGCAATGATTCTCTTTTCCATAACCATATTCTTCTTATGTAAGGCCTTTGCCTCATCTCCCTCTGAAACTGAAACCTCCTCATGAATGTAGGAGTCTAATTCATTCTCTTCCAGGACCAGGGAGATCCTATACTTCCAGGCTTGGAAGTTATCAGCTCCCTCAAGATTTTCATCAAGCTTGGTATGATGAGACATCTTAAAATGAGAATATCAGATTGAAATACAAGATATCTTAGATCTTACCAGGTCAAAATGTCGGATCTGAGACTTGAGCTGAAATCCTGCAGAGCTGGTCTAAGAGCAAATTAGGGTTTTGCTTTTCCATGGATCTGTCTATCCAAATTCCTTGAAATTTGTCCCTAACTTCGATTTTGTGGAGGAGATCAATCCAGACCTGGGCTCACTGAAAAATTCCTCTTCTGTGAAAAGCCCTAATTTCTGACAGCAATGACAAGACCAAAACTGAAAAACCTCAGAATTGGATTCTGCTTCGACAGAAAGATGTGCCCTAAGGAGGAGAGTTATTCCACCTTAATTTTGCTGAAAATATATCGAGGAAGATCCATAAACTAGGAATCCCTAGTTCCTGCAGCTGCATAGTGTCTTCTTCTCAGGTTAGCTCTGATACCATGTTAGTTTTTCAACATTAAGCTAGAATTATTAGGATCTTTAACTAAGAGAATAACAAGTACAGCAATCAAACACAAGAGACAATGAACACAATTTTTTTCCTCGGGGAAACCATAAAGGAGAAAACCCCACAACTTCCTCAGTGATAGAATCAGCACCAAAATAGTAAAAGCCCCAAAATAGTAAGTGATCTCCCAACAGCAGTAATCTTCTTCTTGTCTAGCCCTAGTGTCTTCTCCTTCCTCAACTATGCGCTACACTTTAGTGTGTATGACTTTTGTGATAAATAGACTCCAGTTCTCTATTTATACTAATCCCAACATGACTAAAACCCTACTAGGGCTGGCCTCTACTAGGAGAGTCTAATAACCCTAGTGCCCCAGAACTGCGGGGACTTTAACACTTAGACAATCGGAGGGTTACCGACTATGACTTGACATGACTTGTTTACATTATTTAGCCTCTTGATCGGAACATCAGGGCATGACAACATGACTCAAATACATAATAGATACATCCCGGAATAAACATTGAGTTACAATACATAAGATACATAGATGAATACATTTCGAAGTTACAAATACATCAACATTACTTGCAAACGAATATACACATTAAGTAACATATCACATATGCTTTAAATAATGTTAATTTAAATCAATAAAATGATAAAATGACAATAATAAATGGATTATATATAAACCTCTAATTTATTCATACCTTGGGCTAAATGATGATTTGCGTGGTGAAAAATACATAAAAAGATAACAAAGCATATGCTTAAATGGCTAAGTTAATTGTCAAAATGATAATAAATCCGGGCTCAACATTCCCCCAAATTGGAGAAATGCCAGGTCTGACTAAGCAAAAAAAAGATAAGAGATCACACTGTCATAGCTAACTTTGACACGTGAGGCAGCAATGAGCATATGCATAAATTAGTGAGTTCATAAGGGTTATAATTAGTTTAACCATATCCAAAGTAAACTTTGGATAGGTTGAAGGTATGATACAAAGACATAAATCGCATTTATGATAAGATTGATCAACAAGAAAATTGGTCATTTGATAATTTACATGCATGATT
This sequence comes from Pseudotsuga menziesii, assembly GCA_001517045.1. Taxonomy (NCBI): domain Eukaryota; kingdom Viridiplantae; phylum Streptophyta; class Pinopsida; order Pinales; family Pinaceae; genus Pseudotsuga; species Pseudotsuga menziesii. Next base: position 269,907 of record LPNX010332090.1, read on the forward strand.
GGGTAAAAGGATAGGGTTACTAAGAGTGAAATGATAGTTAGAAAAACTTTTAAGGTCAAAGCATTCACATGGAGGTAAAAACTATTTGTCAAAAACAAAATTTAGTTAGCAAATTTTAATCATAAGTGTTGTAATATCACCGAGTTTTATTAGATCGTCATTTGGTATTTCATTTGGACCATCATTCGATCCTTCATAAAGTTAT
>LPNX010332090.1:270642-289587 GCA_001517045.1 Pseudotsuga menziesii
AAAATGATGATAATGAGAGTAGGTCTATCAAGCAACTGTTCAAAATAGAAAATTACAAATATACATGTTTTAATCAAAATACCAAAAACTATCCGAATCATAAAAGAAACGGTTTAGATTGATATAGAGAGAATTGTTTTTAATTGTCACTATAAGCTACAAATTTCAAAAGTACCCCAAGAAAATTTAAGATACTTGATGAATGTTTTAGTGTACTTCCCTTTTCTGAATAATACTCCATGAGCTACTTATAGAGATAAAGTGTGTGTAACCAACTGAAAAACCACTTGTTAAATGAGCCATATTTATTTATAAAAACATATATAACATTATAGAAAGGAAAAGAGTCATCTGTACTAAGCTTGTCAGAAATGGCTCTTATTTATTTGATAAAACAAAAACATATTTACATAATATCCTATTCTACTTAGAAAGAGAGAAAACAATTATATTCAAGTGTATTAATCCTTCCAATGTAACCAAGTTCGAAGCAAAATTAAAAATATACCTTTATCCACATACAAGAAAAATATAGCAGTTATTGTCTAGATACGAAGAACCAAGTAACCTGTTTTATTTAGTAGCAATAACCATTAAAGGAGGGGATGGTCCCATGGCTTGGTTGTCTCTTGGAACCATATTTCAATGTAGCTTATGTATTCTAGGTTCTCTTCTTTATTTGTTATGTCATGAGGTCTTTCATCAAACCCTAGAATGTATACAGAATCTATGTTTAGTGATGGGGAATATTCAGGTTCTAATGTTTGTCCTTCATCAAATGAGATGCATTCTATGTTGATCTTATCTTCTTGTGGAAAAGGCCAAGTAGAAACTTCATTTTCTTTTGTATTGTCTATGACTCCTAGATATACCACCTCTCCAGGTCTCATATGAATTTCTTGTAATAATGTTGGTGAGGTAGGTGAGGAAGGTAAATGTTGCAGTGCAACACTGTAAGCATATTGTACTTCTTTATTATTGTTAGAATGTGAAATATATTGAACAGGAATGTGCATAGGGCATAGAGGAATCTTATGAGAAGGTGTTTGCGGCCGGTGTAATTGATTGGCATGTGTAGTTAATCCTACCTGGAAAATTTGTTGAAAATCTTGTGGAAAGTGTAGAGGGACAGGAGGTGTTGCAACATCTAAGAGAGTATTCCTATGATCATAATATGAGATAGAAAGGCTTTGAGCACAAGGCTGATAGGGGTTAAGATGGGGCTGCAATGACTGAGAAGAAGGTATATTCTTTTTATCTTCCAAAATAAATTTATTTTGATAGGATGAAGAATTCAAGTCATGTTATGAAATATTTAAAAGTGACTAACAAATTGAGAGTCTCTGGTTTTTCTATATTTGAGAAAATTGAAAGTTTCAGCTTTTGGTGACTTAGGCAGGTTTTTCAATAACTCATTAGCCATCAAAAATATTTGTTTCAGCAGATAATAGTTTAATGCAGGATCAGGGTCAACCACTGAAAGATGGCTCGATCGATTATTTGTTAAAAGGACTTTCGGTGGCTTAGGAGAGGCTTTGAAACAACTCATTAGCCACCAAAAAGTGTCGGTTTCGGCAGCATAGCGAACGGTTGAAAGAAGGCTTTAACCACCGAAGTAAAGTGAAATGCGTTGGGAAAAAATAAGGTTTCGATGGCTTAGGAGAAAATGTTGATGGTTCTATAGCCACTGAAAGGCCTGTCTTTTAGCAGTTAAAAAAAAGATCCGAAGAGACTATAATCCACCGAAAGCCAGTTTTACAAGACCGTGTGGAAATAACGTTTCAGTGGCTTAGGTGAACAGGTCATCAGTTCATTAGCCACAAAAATCTTATCTTTTGGTTGTTATCAGACAAAATCCCGAGGGCCCTTAACCACCGAAAAGGCCAAAATAAGAAATGGTTACTGCCTATCAAATCAGGGCTCATCAATGCAGTAAAAATCGTGAGAGGGAATTATAAACCATCGAAAAGATAGGAAAACTGCATCAAGGCACAAGTAAGTTATTGAAGAGGCCAATGTTTAGCTGATGAGAACTGATGTTATTCAAAACCCTACTCTACCCTCCATCTGTCCAACGAACTGCAGAAGATCTCCACTGGGTATCTAGTTTGCATTAAACATGATTTCTGGACAACTGATTGTTGTTCAAGAATAAACACCCTTGTAACCTAGGGTCTAGGGTTACCAACGTACTTCTAAAACTTGCAGACAATCAGCTTTAAAGTACAAAAAGGAAATAGGAATATATGGTGGACTCACCTGATTAACGACGATTGATCCAAGCTTTGTCTTCTCCTGCTCTGCTTCTCTCCAAAGCTTTCAGGGATGCACCTCCTTCACCTGGAAAGAGACAATTCTCCAAGTACAATCTTATACATGTATATATGACAAGTTAGATGAACAATATATAGAGTGCTTAATCAAAAATATTCATCAAACAATGATACATGAAAGAGACTCAACACAAAGTTGGAAGAATAATTCTCTTTATTAACAATAGTGAATGAGATAAGTGTACAACCCAACGCCTGAAACAATGACTCCTCTGCAACCAAAGGATTCTTAGTTCTACTACTCCAAATATTTTTGAAGATATACCACCAACATAACTTTGCTCTCCAAGATTGATTGATTAATACCCTCCCCAAGGCCTCTATTTATACTTTAGGAAATAGAGTAGTTTCGAAGGTTGAGGAGGTTGAGACAGTTGAGATAGTTAATGATTAGGGCTCAGCAAATCTCCATTAATCATGTTTTATTATTTTTAATGTTGAATGGATGTGTACACTAGTATTGATACTGGCAACCCAAATATGACATGCGAGTTTCTATAAGGGAAACCCGCGTACATATTTGTACGCGGGTTGCAATGAAGATACTCACGTACAGTATGTGGGATTCTATGGAGATAGTCGCGTATGTACACGAGTTGCTGTGGAGATAGTCATGTACGCCATTCAACATATGAAAAGGTAAAATGGTAAGCTGGTTGGATAATGAATGTATCTCATGTCATGCCCATCTATAGTGTTTAGGCAACCTTCAATCCATAAGTGTCCTTTTGTGTGCCAACATATGAAGTGTCGGCACTCGGATGGAGAAGTTCCATTTGGGTTGATAACAAATGCCCCCTAATGTGTGAGGTCAGAGGGAAGCGACGGCCGAAATACATTATAATCATTATCTTTGGAGAACTCATAAATCCAATGGAGCAGAGGTAGTACTTGAAACAAATACATAATAATGTCATATACAAAGTCATATCTGGGGATGCTATGTTCAATATATTGGAACACTAGCTCCTTTACAATGTTTGAGTACATCGTATAATACGGGTACAAGACCATGTATATTACAAAGGTGGATCGAAGCCACAATATACAATAATGATGAGTCTTCAAAGATCTGGAAGCTGTGTAAATGGATTGAACATAATATTGTGGAACTTAGTCCATAGATAGAAAACTAAGGTCTTCATAAACAATCCCAAAGAACTAGTACAATCCAAGCCATGTGAATAAATGTAGGTTGAATTCGAACATGGAGTGGATTCAACAGATTGTCAATCAATAGGTGATAATCGACAACTGAAGCAAAGGAATTCACCAATAATGAAAGTGAATCCTAAGGTACGATCGTCAAAACTCTAGGTCTTCGTCGTCAGGAAGTGCTGATGCAGAACCATATTGTGATAAGGAAGGAAAAAGATCCTCCAACGGATCACAAGAGTGACCAGGAACGGGGTAAAGGAAGGGAGACACAAGTGATAACAGATACGACAATGATGGGATCGGGATATAGATCAGACATTGATTTAAGTCCTTGAACAGTGAGCACGACACAGAAATGACCCAAGGCAGCTTTTAACTTTATATATAGAACAACCAGACTTATCTGTCATGTAGGAGACATAATCAGATTCCCCAGGTAGAACTAACAAGAGGAGGAGTAATAAACTCGAAGTAATAGCTGAACTGAAAGTGAACACTAAGACATGGGTATCGAAAAAAATAGAGAGTGTTATGTTCAAGGATGACATGCTGCCACTAACTGAAAACCAAGAGAAAACTTCTTCCTTACCTTCCCTATTAAATTTTAACGAGTCCAAGATAGTCAACTTGGATCTCTCTTCATTTTTTAACAAGATTGAAGAGAAGAGAGAATAATGCTTGATAGTGTCATTGATTCATGGATTTAATGAGCCTGAACTAGTACATGCTTAGTTGGTGTTTTCACATTTAGAGAGTTTGAAAACTCCAAAGAAGATTCCAGGGGGGTCCTTTTTCGTCCAATTTAGTCTCTTGAGGCCGAAAAAGTATAAAAAATACCACATAAGAACTCTCTTAACTTCCATAGAAGAAAAGGTGAACCTTTTTCGTACTTAGTCAGGGAGGTCCAAAAAAGGTTAAATTACCACCTACCCAATGCTCCTTCGAGAGCAGCATATAGCTCGAGTTTTACGAGTGTGAAGGAAAGCAAGATCACTCAAAAAGATCCATTTGAGTATGAGAAATGGGTCTTACAATAATAAACTCGATGCCTTGTTCTTTAGTGTTTAACGAGCATGAAAGAGACATAAAGTACACTCATAATCTTTTTCATGTTTTAGGTCCAAAGCACGAAAAAGAGAAAACTGAGCTCATACTGGGTGTTCCTTTTCCGTAAATTTAGTCCCTCAGGTCTAGAAAAGTGATAAACCTATTCCTGAGAATACTCTTCTCAATTCTGTAGAAAAGAGAGTGATCCTTTCTGGTATTATTCGGCATGGTCCGAGAAAGAGATAACCTACCACCAATACGGATGCCCATTCACATATTCTTAATGAGCTTTAACAGACAAGTTAACTCAGCATTCAAGTCTATTTTGAGGAGTCAGACTTGGGCCTAAGGAAACTCCATAAAGGAAAGGAGTCCTATAAAGGGATAGCTTGTAAAAAGAGACCAAAATGAGGCTCCATTTGGCATCAAAATTATCTATGAGGATTCCTTTGTACCTAAGATAGCTGCAGCATGAGTATCAAAAGACAACATTGGTTGTAAATGAGGATACTCATGAGAGGAAGGCCCTATCCACGGAAGAACAATGGTAAAGACAAGGAGATAATGGTTTAAAATACCATAGTCCGTGGTTAAAATGTTGATTGCTAAGTTTAATATTGAGTAAGTATAGATGCAAAATGCATGTGAAACAACAAAATACCACCCTATATGAGCAAAAAACACCTTAAAACAATGATAAACCTATTACAAGGCAAAAAGAGATATGGTATTAGTTTAGTGAATTATGAACTATAGGAAAAAACCCACTTGAGAAATTTTATTTCTATAAATAGTTCAAAAACATAAATAAAACTCACCATTTTGAATTTTATCCATAAAAGACAAGTTTTCATCTCTACCTTCAGTTGATCGGTGTGGACAATCTGGTGGACCAAATCCAATTCCGCAAGTGTCAGGTAAGACTACACCCGAAGCTCTTCAATTTGATCTTAGAAAATTTCAAAATTGAGTCCAAATTTTATATTTTTGAGCACCCTTAAGAAAGGAATGTTGTGTACGTGGGTTCACTATATTGAAACTCACGTACACGCATTATGTACGCGGGTTTCCCTAAAGGACAGTCGCGTGCAATACGCGACATGCCTAACTAGACAGTCATGTACGCTGCATGAGGGGATAAAATAGTGGTTTGGGTCAAAATTTTGAACTTTTCCATGAAACTAAAGGCTTGCAATGTTTGTTTTACTAGGTTTGAAGATGGTGCTTGAGGGGAGGGAGCGTGAGCATGAGGATATGTACCAAGAAGCACTCCAAATTTCCCCCACTGTGAATGTTTTGCGGTCAAGTGGGTTGTTGAAATTATTTTGCACATCACCTATGCAGGCCAATGTCCGCCTACTAGAGTTCATGATAAACTACTGGGATCATGATTTAGGCATGTTCAACCTTCAAGGTGAATCCTTGGAGATTACTTCAGAGGATATATATTTCATTGTCGGTCTGTCATGATGAGGATCTCCAGTCAATTTGGAGCGCATTGGTAGAGGTGGTGACAATCTGAGTATCAAAAACTACATTGATATATACTGCGCACCAGGTACCCAAAAGAGAGGGAGTTGCATACCTATTATACACATATGTGATATTCCTCTACAGGTATTGACAAGTACCATAGTTAGGGTTGTAGGATCATCTTCTCTTCATCTCGCTACATAGAACTAGATGAGGTTGGTAGTGGATTGCATGCAGGGGGCCCTATATGATTGGTGCTCGGGAGTTATCCCGATTTTCAGAAAACAACTCTCTGACTGCTAGAGAGGAAGGAGGAAGAACTTTGGGTATTCTAGCATACTAGTTTCCTTCTTCTTTGAGAGAGTGTCAGGATTGAGCCCTGCAGTACCCCTAACAGTTCCTTCTCCTCATCAGCCTAGCCTGAGTAGATGGGGATATATCTTCCTCTGCCAGGGAGGAGGTGGCTCAGTGCAGAGTGTATACAACGATGACTTCTACTTTTGGTGGGAGCGGTAGTTGCCAACATTGGAGAAGTTTCCATATGCTGGGATGGATTTCGTGGTGATCCAGAACTTGTCCTCCCTCCAGGAGAAGCATGGGGAGAGCTAGGTAATTTTTATTTTCAAGTTTTTAAATTTTTTATAAATTTTAAATATATACATATATACATATGAGTTCTAATCCTATAAACATGTCAAAATGGAGATATTGGACCAGTCTTCCCTGAAGGGCATCCACGCATGTATGTGCGTCCTGTCTTAGGTGAAGACCAGGGGCTAATTAGGGTTCTGGAGGGGAAGCTGTCCAGGCTTACCCAGAGAGTACCCACCTTGTGGATAGAGCACATCCCAGCCGTCATGCAAGAGTTTGTGGTTGGAGTTCCACTTGTCTGGATACGCCTTTTGAGGCGGGTAGCCAAAGAAGTGTTAGTATACATAGATGCTGTTGAGGCTGCTGAAGCCGAAGAGGCTGAAGAAGCCAGAGTACAGGGAGACCGGAGGGACCAGGGTGGTCCTACTTAGATCTAGGGCATTTGATGGACCATGATCCATATTTTGTATATTTTTGTATATTATACAGTTATGACTGGATTTGAGGATCAGAGACTCGACCTATCTATAGATATTCACACACACACACACACACACACACACACACACACACACACACACACACACACACACACACACACATATATATTGTCAATTATTTACAAATGTTTCTTATGTGTATGTTGTATATTTTTATAAAAAATGTGTTAAAAGCCAATCCAAGATGTAATTAGTGTATGCATCAGTTTTTCAATTTTGATTTCTTGGAATATGATTGAATGTAATGAATTCAAAATTTCTTTCCAATAACCTAACTTCCATAAACTGACGTAATAGAATAGGGTTCCACACCTGATAAGCTCGATTGAGCTGGGAAACCACTAGTTGAGAGTCCAGTCGGACTTCCAGCTGAGTGATACCACGTGAAAAAGCATCCCATAGAAGCTCAATTACAACCCTATACTCAACGACATTATTAGAAGCAGGACCTAAGCAAGCGCCTCCTAAGGCAACTAACTGTCCTGAGGGAGAATAAATGACCCATGCTGCTGAAGCTAGATTACAAGTGTGGAGACTGGCGCCATCAATGAAACCTATGAAACTCTCAAAAGACATCTGAAACAACCAGCAGATGGTATAAAAAACACAAACTGATGAACTAGTGTAGATAGAAATACATAGAATAACATACAAGAAAAAGCACTAAGCCTAAGCATAGTACTTTTTCAGGTAGAGCCCATTTCTAGGCTCAAGCAGCTTATTCCCATCAAAATCAATTAACTCATATGTTCCCTTCTTTAAGACCTTCGACACGACATAAGGCCCCAACCACATGGCTTTGAATTTTCCTGCACCCAGGAGTTCTTTGTCTTGGTCCTAGAGCAAAACAAGTTCCCCCTCAAAGAAAATCTTAGGCTTGATTGACTTATCATATTAGCTTTTGTCCCTATTTTTGTGAGCTTTATTTCCTATCAGTGCATCTATACACTGCTCATCAAGATGTTCTAAGTGTATTAGATGTTCTTCAAGCTCTGTCATATCAGGTAACAGATGAATAGCTATTTTCAAAGACAGGATTTCAGATTCAACCGGGGTAACGGCTTCAACTCCATGAACGAGTTGGAAGGGGGAGAAACCTGTAGCTTTTTTTACATTATTTTGGTATGCCCAAAGTGCAGGGTATAGCATGATATGCCAGTTAGAATGGGCTGCATTAATAGTACGTTTGAGGATAGTCTTCAAAGTTTTATTAACAACCTCAACCTGACTATTCGCTTGAGGATAGTACGAAGATGAATGTTCTTGTATGAATCCAAGCATAGTGGTCAGTTCTGTCATCATGCTATTTTGAAAATGACTGCCATGGTCAGTGGCAATCACCTTGGGTATACCAAACCATGCTATAATCTGATTGAACATGAAGAAAGTTGTTGTTTTCCTGTCGGCTTTAAAGGTGGGCATTGCCTCTGCCCATTTCGTAAAATAGTCCACAGTGACAATGATATATTTGTGCCCCCCAGCTGAGGCTGGGTTACAAGTCATGTAATCAATCCCCCACTTCATGAAGGGGCCCAGTGATACAATGGGAAATAATGGAGTGGGATGTGACTACATTTTTTGGGTGTAAAGCTGACACGGATGACAGCGCTTCACAGCTTCCACACAATCCTTAAAGATTATGGGCCAGAAATAACTGGCACGTAGTATCTTCTAGGCCATTTCTAACCCAGATAAATGAATCCCACATGCTCCACTATGGGAATCATTCACGACAATCTCCACTTCCTCATGGGAAAGACATTGACGCAAAATGGAACCTACCCCTCTATGATATAAAGTATTTCCTATGATGAGGTAGTTCTTAGCATAAAGGCATAATTTACGTCATTCCTCCCGCAAGGAAGCTGTAGGATACTTCAAAGTCTGGAGATATATAAGTATATCTCCATACTAGGGGTCAGAGGTGGATATCAAGAAGATATGCTCATCTAGGAATGAGTCTTCTTCAATGACTACATCTTCTTTAGTTGGAAATTCTGCTATAAGCTCAGCAAAAACTAAGGATTTTTTAGACTTAGAGGATTGGAAATCCAAGTCAAACTCTTGGAGAATGACTATCCATTTGTTGAATTTGTCTCCAAAAATCCATCGGGACAAAACATATTGAAAAGGATTAACATCTGCCACTACTGTTTTAGTCCTTAGTAAGATGTAGTGACGTAATCTTTGAACAGCATAGACAATTGCTAAGGCCAATTTCTCGACGTGGGAGTACTTGAGTTCAGGTCTGGCTAGAGCATGGAAAAGATAGTAAATGACATGCTCCTAGAGCTTATCATCTTCCTGGACCAGGACTACCCCAATGGTTGACTCAAACGTGGCTAGATACAATATAAAATCCCTAGAGTAATCTGGTGGACGCAATAAAGGTGCCAACAACAAATCTTTTTCAATGCCTCAAAAGCGAGTTGTGCAGTTTCATCCCATACAAATGGGGTGTCTTGTTTTAGCAGGCACATGAAACCCTTTGTAATCTTGGCATAGTTTACAATGAAACATCAGAAAAAATTAGACTTTCCTTGCAGGATCTAAAGTTGCCTAATAGAACAAGGAGGAGGCAGATTTACAATGGCCTCTACTTTTAATGGATCCACCTGAATGCCTCTATTAGAGACAATGAATCTGAGCAGTCTCCCTGACTCGACATAGAACACACACTTATGGGGATTCAAGCGGATCTTATAGTATCTGCATCACTCAAATATCAACCTTAGGCGATCTGGATGGTCAATCCTCTTACGAGAATGTGCAGATAGATCATCAAGGTAAGGTTCAACAATGGCTTTGATATCATGGAAGGAAAAGTTCATTGCCCCTTGAAAGGTTTCCCCAGCATTTTTCAATCAAAAGGGATTTTTCTTGTACGCGAAGGAACCCCAAGGACAAATGAAAGCATTTTTATGTTGGTCTTCCGGTTTTATTTGAATTTGATTGTATCCGGAGAAACCATCCATAAATGAGAAAACTTCACTTCCCACGCAAGCATCTATAATTTGATATATAAATGGCATGGGATAGTTGTCCTTAGGACAGGCTTTATTCAAATCTTGAAAGTTAGTACAGACGTGTATGGTCCCTTGCTTCTTATCAACAGGAATTGGGTTGGATACCCATTTTGTCAAAGCTATGGGATAAATAAAACCAGCTTTCAATAGTTTTTCAACTTCAGCCTTCACAGTCGCCACTTTACGTGGGTTAACAGGTCTTAACTTTTGCTAAACAGGTTTAGCATTAGGGTATGTTCAGATCTTGTGCTCAAATATCGATGGATCAATGTCTGGAATCTCCTCATATGACCAGGAAAAAACGTCGTGGAATTCCTTGAACAAGGACGTATAGATTGCAATCTCCTCAGGAGAGCAGTTTACACTGATATGTATTTTTTACACAACATCAGGATTTACAGAGATGTTGATAGGGATAGTAGCAGAAATATTTTCCATATTCCCCTCGGCAAACATTCCTTCCCTTGGAAAGGGATTGATGGGTGTATCAACATTGTCTTCCAGTCTCATATGAAACTATTGATTCTTTATCATGCTTAGCTATGGGAGAAAATATGATCGATGATGAAGATCTTCCCAGATCTTATCACGCCCACACGTGGCTTCCAAAATGGATTCATCAGAAGGTAAAACCATATCTAAACAATCTGTATAGTGCAAATATTTTTCTACCCAAGCAAGAAAATAGACTTCTTCCAGGTTGTTTGAGACTGTGAGAGGGTCTAGAATGGGATTAATAGTGGTTTGAGTGATATCTTGGTAAGCCACTTCAACTACCGATAAGGGCACTTCCGGTTCATGGGGGGGGGGGNCATACATTATAGCCCCCAAGCTCTGTGTAGCAGGTTTGACCTGATCAACTAATGGAATAGATGACTCATTAGACTACATGCAGCATTTTTGAGTAAAATTGAGTTGGTCAATAGTAACCAACTTCCCTTCGCGTGGAAATACTACCACCCGAAAGACGACCGATGCAATAGCGGACATGGCATAAGTCCAGCTTCTTCCCAGAGGTAAATTATAGTCCAAAGGTGCATCAATCACTTCCACCTCAACAGACACTACTTTCCCTGCCAACTTAATTTCAAAATCCTATAGGATACCATGTGGACAAAATGACCTTCCATTGAAAGCAGTAAGTAGAGTGTTTGATTAGACCAACTCTGGGGATCCAAGAGCTTTCCAACATGACAAGGACATAGCGCATGTAGAAGCAAGGACATAGCGCATGTAGAAACACCCTCATCAACAACTGGCCTTCCAATGGTCTTTCCACCATGGATGACATCTATTGATAAGGCTACATGGTAAGGTAGGTGAATTTTAACATCATACAAGTGAAATTTTTCCATGAGACTCGATGAGTCCATGCTTCCTAAGGCTACTAAGAGGGCATCCCACTGGGCGGGACATATCTGTAACACCTCTAAAGCTAACATTGCACAAGTGGTTTGGGCTAAGTCTTCAACCATGAAGTAGTTTGAAGCAGCCCTAGCATTAGGTTTATGCAAGGTCTTCCTAAAGACACCTTTCGATATCTTAGGCATAGTTTCAGCAGGCTTCTCGATTGTGAGAGGTTTAGAAGTTTCACCTATAGCCTTACCCTTCTCAGAAGTATCTTTTTCATAGTTTTTATTCCTAGTTTGTAGCAAAGTTGAAGATCAAACCATGTTGATATAATTGGGGTTAGGGGAATTTGAAGTGCCCCCTACTATAGTAGAAGCTGAAGCAAAATTCTGCCCTTGGGGAAAAGGATCCTTCAGGATAGCCGGTTGTTGAGCTTTTAGCAGCTTCTGGGCTTGTTCCATAAGGGGACAAAGGTGAGTGAGGTGATCCTCATGGCACAACTTACACGGGAATTTTAACCTTTTTCTTTTCTTTCTTGCCCCCATCAGCACTATTTGTGGGTTTCTTCTTATTTTGATTTCCCTACCCTTTCTTTCCTCTCTTCTTCTTCTCACCGAGCTGCTAATTTCCCTTCTAAGAGGTCTGTGCAAAAACAATTTCATTTTGGGGTGAGGGGGCAGCCTTTTCTACCTTCATCGTAGAATTTTTTACGGACAGCTGATGGAGCTGTTTGGCCAAGATTCTATAGTGGGAGATTTTATGGACCCAACCACACCATCAGCATGGGGTCCAGGCTATGTTTCTCTACATCGTGGGTAGGCTTCAGTGCCTCAAGGATAATCTCATACAAGATCCCAGATTGTGAATAAATCAAATCCAATTGCTGGGTTGTGAGAATGGATTCTTCTTCATTCGTCACTCCTGAAGTGGATATGTCCTTAGATATGTAAGGCAATAGGGATTTAAGGAACCACTCTAGTAAAAACTCAGGAGGAATAGTGGCTTTAATAAGGCTCTTTCGCCTCCTCCACTCTTGGATGTGATCCGAGATGTGGGTAGCCTTGTTCTGCCTAAAGGTAGATAACAATTCCGTTCTGAAATCATATCAGACCAGAAGCTGGAAGTGGCTAAGGAATGCACTAGCCAAGTCCCAAAAGCTACTGAACGTAGTAGAAGGAAACTCAATGTTCCATTTTGTTGTAGTACTCGTTAAGGTTCTTTGGAATAGCCTCAACCTGATTGAATCTTCATTCATCGAATTAGAAGAACACCATAAATGAAAAGTGGTGGCATGAGCCCCAGGATCTTCACCAACTTTACCCTCGAATTTTGGGATGTTCGATGGCAATTTGGTGGGAACGGGTGGCCACGAGGGGTCATGCCTCACTGGGTCGTTCATCAATTTAGACAAATCTAGCAAGTTTAACGTTACCAGGAATGAAATATTGGGTCGAATTAGAGAACTAAAAGTGCCAGTCTGGGGATTAGAGGGACTTGCCCCCAAATTCCCATATGTACAGGTGGGGTTGCCCCCTGCCACCGGTTGTGAAGTGGATGGATTACTTTGAAATGGATTCCATCCATAAGCCACAGGATTGTGGGTGGGAGGTGCCGTATAAGAGGTTCAGGCCATCCCAGTTGAAACTGGGGTTTGAAAAATAGGAGCATGTGTCCCTCCGCTAAACAACGAAAAGGGAGAGCTCGTGAATGGGGCTGAGACCGAAGTTTGAAAACATTTCCCATAATAGGTAGTATTTCCAAACTGCACTCCTACATAAGAAGGTGATGGGCCAACATATGGAGTGGATGGGGGAATATGCCCCCCATTCAAAGTAAATCCTTGGATGAAAGTCGAGGATCCTACTGGACCGCTCTGGGCAGTGTGTGTGAAGGAGGAAGGAACAATAGGTATACTAGGAATCCCAGTAACCATGCCACCAGAAGCACCTGCTAGGCTTGTGGGAACTGGTGGTTGAACCACCTGGCTCACCGGAGTTAATGGAATAGTAGGTATGCTATATCTATGGGCACTTACTGGGGGAGGTAGTACCCCTTCAGCCGGAATGGATGAGGTGAAAACAAAATAACTTTCTCCCGTAGAAGACATTAATTTTCCCACAGGGATAGCTAAAACAGGTGAATCAAAAGGCCTAACCTGGATGATCATAGGATCATTTAAGTTAGTTAAGGGTGTATTAAAATTCCTTGCAAACTTGTCCTCCTGCAAGTCTTCTATTTCAACTATATTAAAATTAGAGCGGTTAGCCCTAAGTGCTGGTTCACGCAGAACTTCACTTACTCCTATCGGTTCAAATGAACCGTCTGTGTCCAATCTATGCCTTTGAGGTGGAGGTGGAGGTTCCAAAGTGATGAGAGGAGGAAGGTTTTGCAACCTTCATGACCTTCTTATAGGCTGGTCCTCAATGATTGTAAATTTGACAATTCAAACCCTAAGGTCGTCTAAACACAGACAAACCACAGAGCAATCACTACGAAAACTCCTAAAGTCTCAACAGTCAGCAATGGTAAAAGATATGCTTTCCCAAAAAAAGCTGAAGAATAGTTACTTGGAATCCTTGAAGAGGTTCTTAGGCACAAGCAGAGGAATCACCCACCACCCTCCTACACTTTCAACAAGGGTTACCTTCCAATCCTATCCAAGGTGAACCAGAAATAGCCTTTCGGTTTACCTATGTATGAACCCTAGATGTCAAGAGACTAGAGGCTACCTTAACTATACCAATAGTCTGGGGGGATAGTTGCAAGCTTGAATTGTATGCATGGGCAGGGTAGCTGAGCTTGAAACTCTGTCTAGGATAGAATCCCCAGATGCATAAAATTCATGATTTACGTTTCGACGAGTAATCGGAGGGTTATATCCTCTGTCCAATGCCTCCACATGGCCTCGTGCTTGACTCCTTTTTGAGAGGAGATTCCTAGACACAATCGATAAAGAGAAGGATTTACCTATTGATAAGCCCACTATGTCTGAATTTTAAAACTTATGGGAAGTTTACACTTCCTATCCCACAATTCTATCCTAAGCTAGTAGGTGTATGCCCCTAAGAAATAAATATTACTAATAAATTTTAATTATTGCGTTCATTTTAAGGGCTATTTTTTACTCATAAGGAAGTGGAGTGAAGGACTATGATGTTTTTGACTCGATAAGAAATGTAAAACAAAGGTGTATATTTCCAAAGCAAATTACCACTACTAAAAAACAAGATTCTTTTCTTCTTCTTCTTTTTTGTAAATATAAATTGATGAAAATGCAATGATAAAGAGAACACTAAGACTATATTTTTTGTAGTTTTCTGAGATTATATATTAAAAAATGAAATAAAACTACTCTATGCAAAATCAAATGCAAAGTGAATTAAACAGATTAAAAGACCAAGGATCAACCACCTAAGGAAGACTTGGAACCCTAGCTTGGGCGGACACAATGAAAGGAAATCACTGAGATCACACAAAGGCAAGTGGAAAACCAAATACTACATGAAAATAGAAAGGGTACACAGTGCCTAGAACCCTGATCACTGATTCAGGAAACCAACACTTGAACCTATAACCCAAATAGGAAAATCCACTTCAAGTTGCTAACAGAAGACAATCCCAAACAATAAGAACTCAAGGGATTTACAAGAAAGCACAAGGTATGGCTAACAAGGTCATCAAACTCATAGTGCAATGCTTATAAGGAAAACCAACCAGCAAACAAAATTTATAAAGGGACAGGGACAAGCAAGCCCTAACCCAAAAATTTGAATACTCAGTCTTGTACGTGACTGTGTATAAGGGAAACCCATGTACTATATGCGACTATCCTAGAGAGCAACCCGCGTACGCAGGCCTCTATACACGACTGTATGCAAGAGAAGCCCACGTACAGGTATAAAAGTTTCTAATAAAAAGATAAATTTTTCAAGGTCTTCAAACACTACCCTAAGCATGAACCAAGATAAGAGACCACACATACAATCAAGGAAAAGACTGGGCAACGGTAAATAGAAATAACCCACAGTAGTCTGGGCTCCCCAGCAGAGTCGCCAGTTCTGTTGTTCAGAAATAAACACCATTGTAACCTAGGGTTTGGGGTTACCAACGTACTTCTAAAAATTGAATACAATAGGCTTTAAAGTACAGAAAAGAAATAGGAAGATATGGTGGACTCACCTGATTAATGACAGTTGATCCAAGCTTTGTCTTCTCCTGCTCTGCTTCTCTCCAAAGCTTTCAGGGATGCACCTCCTTCACATGCAAAGAGACAATTATCCAAGTACAATCTTCTACATGTATATATGACAAGTTATATGGACATTATATAGAGAGCTTAATCAAAAATATTCATCAAACAATGATACATGAAAGAGACTCAACACAAAGTTGGAAGAATAATTCTCATTATTAACAATAGTGAATGAGATAAGTGTACAACGACCCAATGCCTGAAACAAGGACTCCTTTGCAACCAAAGGATTTTGAGTTTTGCTGCTCCAAATACTTCTGAAGATATACCACCAGCATAACTTTGCTCTCCAATATTGATTGATTAATGCCCTCCCCAAGGCCTCTATTTATACTTTAGGAAATAGTGCAGTTTCAAAGGTTGAGGAGGTTAAGATAGTTGAGATAGTTAATGATTAGGGCTCAACAAATTTCCATTAATCATGTTTTGTTATTTTTAAAGTCAAATGGATGTATACGTGAGTATTGATACTGAAAACCCACGTGTGACACGTGATTTGATATAAGGGAAACCCGCATACAGATCTGTACACGGGTTGCGATGAAGATACTCACGTACAGTACATAGAATGTTGTGGAGATAGTCACGTATGTATGCGAGTTGCTATGGATATAGTCGCGTACGACATTCAACATATGAAAAGGTAAAATGGAAATCTGGTTGGATAGTGAGTGCATCTCATATCATGCCCATCTATAGTTTTTAGGAAACCTTCAATCCATAAGTGTCCTTTTGTGTGCCAACATATGAAGTGTTGGCACTTGGACGGAGAAGTGCCATTTGGGTTGATAACAATGATCTCAAAAATATCACCAAAGGCCATTGTCCTCTCACCCAAGCATTTCTCATGCAGTTAAAACCCTCATAATTAGTGCCCAATCCTCCAGTACACTCCACCTTTGATTTGTATAAATCCTCACCCCTAGAAACCACCTCTAAAAGTCAACCTACTAAAAATCTTCCATGGTACTTGAATTGAATTTTTGCAGGCACTCAAGAGCACATTCATCAAAATGAAGAAGCAAGGGCCTGCTCTCAGGCAAGAATTGGGAGACATCATCTACCTGGAAGCACATCCATAATTCTGCTAGTTCTTCAAAGATGTTGGATGCTACAAATTTTGTGAGAAAATTCAAGGTTCACACTAGCAGGTGGCTAAGGCATTTTCTCTCTCTTTCGATCGCTCCAAGGCAATCATAGGTAAGGAAGAATTCATGGTAGATGAAACCCTAATTGCTGAAGTGACTGAACTCTCTAGGACTGGGGAGAAGTGGTTTAAAACCACCATTACAAAGGATGTGGAATTCAGATCTTATTTGAAGCCTGAACATAGAGGGGTGGTGTGGAAGAAAAGTGTCCCATCCTTCTTTCTAGAAGAGAGGTCACAACAATTACTGAAGGCCATTGTGGTCTATATAACTTGTGAAGGAAGATACAACATGGCCATGATTTACCATTTCAAATTAATGAACCACTTCACAGGAAAAACCCACTGAATTTACCTTTCTACTTACACAAGAGCCTGGCAAAAATGGCACACCGGGTGAAGGCTCATCCAACTAAGATTGCTAGAAGATTGTCTCACGATGGTCTTATCCAACTCCTGATCCAAGAATTGCTGAAGAGGATAAATATGGCATGGGCATATTTCTTGTTTTGGAATGGTTTTGAAATAGGCCTATAGCTAGAAGAAAAGGGGAAGTCCCCTTCAAAAAATTCTAGCACCCCGAGGAGTGGAAAGAGGAAGAGAAGGGCTATATCCCCAACAACAACAGAACAACCTCCTTCATTGCCTAAAACCAAGCAGTTCAAAAGAAACCTATATTTCAGTGAAAGGGCCAAGAAATCATAGCACATAGTGGGAACATTTTGAACCTGCCCTACTCAAATTCAGAAGAGGAAAGAGAGGAAGGTGCTAACTTAGAAATGCAGGTTGTAGCAAAGATTGAAGAACTCCCATCACCTACACCAAAAGAGCGAGATGAACTAGCAGAGAAGGATTCCTCTAGCAAGCCCAGGACATAAAGGATAAATCAATTGCTGAGACAAGTCTATGAAATGGAAATTTTAGAAAGAGAGATAAAGAAAAACAATGCTATATTGACCAAGAGGAATAAGCAACTACACAATTCTTACCTAGAGATGAGAACAATGTATATCTTTCTAAAAAGACTAAACAAAAGATACTTGAAGGACAACACAAGGCTATACAGAATTATCAAGCTTCAAAGGTTGTAGATGAAGGATTCCAAGCCAAACCCTAGCACTCATCTCACAATGGAAACCCTAGCTGAAGCTACAGTAAGCCTTTAGCCTCCAGAATCAAGATAGGTTTCTACTAACCTTCCTAACATGAAGCTTCCTGAATAAAAAGATAAGCAAACGAAACTTAAAAGAATAATTTTGGATGTTGCTTAAGAATTTTTGTAGAACAGGGATTTCAGTGGCTTAGGCGGACATTGTGGTAGTTCATTAGCCACCAAAAGAAGCACTTTCGGTAGCTAATAGACTCGACGTTTTAACATATTAACCACCGAAAGAAGAAAGAGGCACATGATCAAATTTTTGCACGAAGGATTGGTTTTGAGCAAACACAAATAGCTCTGGGACGAAGTATAAAGATTAAGGGTGCTAAAGAACAACATCAGGGAAGGTATGCTTCAGTTTTGCAGTTGAATAAAGGAAGAAAGGGTCACCAACACTAAACTGTCTAGTAAAACAGTGACTTATATAGTAGAGGACCAGTGGCAGTTTATTCCCAGTACTCACTTAAGTTATCAGAGGGTTCAAAAAGTGAACGATTTCTGCAATTAGATAGATTAGTAGTTAAATTAGGTTTTTTTGACCTAATTATGTAAAAACAATTATTTTGTCTATATTTAATAAATCAGATCCAATTCTGTTACGGAGAGAAACTCCTATGGCTTGGGGTACCACAACAGACAGCTTGACTCCAAAAATCAATCCTTTCCAATATGCAATAGAAATTAAATATCTATGATCCAAAAACAAGATATTTGCTACTCTATGATGTTAAACATGAATTGCATAAAGAGCATGAACGAAGCTCACAAATTCACAAGAAGAGAACCAAACAACATAGACAACACGCACGTAAAGACAACAAGTTGATAACGGAGTTCGTCCAGGATGGACTACGTCTCCAGGCCTGCTTCTCAATAGGAGGGCCGATCTATAATCTCAGCATAAGGCAA
>LPNX010332090.1:289640-344448 GCA_001517045.1 Pseudotsuga menziesii
CAATGTTTAGGAAGAGAACCACTGCCCAAAACACAACAAGACTGCTTCCAGCAACTCCGAAGCCTGAAGACGGTGTAGAACGAGTATAAACACTCGTACCTTCCTCCTGCAGAGCTACGCAATCTCCCTTCTCTCCTTTAGCTACAAAGTCTCCACTCCAAAGGATGATTGACAATGGCAAATGAGAGGGTTTATATAGGCTTGTATGGACTCCTCTCACATGATCCTCATGGTTTCTCAAGTTACAACAATTTTTCCTAAATAGGGATGTGGTTACAACTTCCCTAAGTTGGTTTTTATAATAAACCAACATTTAACAATACCCCTTTAAAATGGCATTGGTTTTTTTATGGTTAAAACCATATTATAATAACCATACAAAAACTATTTAAAACCCATAACCAAGTCGAACCCACTTAATAGCCATTTCCAAAGTTTTTTTAAAAGCGCATGTTTAAATAGTGGGTGCGTCCCACATTGTGGTTGTGCCAAACATTATCGTATTGTAACAACCTTGGTGCATCAAAACCATAAGCCAAAGTTTGTTATGCCACATGTGGTGGTGCTCCAACATTCATTACGTGGCAGGTAATCCTTTTGATGTTTTGTTATAACACGTGACCATGTGTTACACGTGGGTCATCTGCTCCAATGTGATTTGTGGGTTGGAGTTGTAACAACTCCCCATGCATTGAAAACCATGGGTCGGGGCTTGTCCCGGCCCCCCTTTTAAGCCATTGTAAACTTTTCCAAGGTTAAATAAAATAATGTTAATACACAAACCACTAACCATATGTAGCCCAAGTGGTGAAGGCGGAGTGCTTATCCAAGGGAGGTCATGGGGTCGAACCTCGCGGAGGCCATATTTTTTGCCTTAGACATATTGGCCCATCCCATGCTGCCATGTGGCGGCCTAGGATTGGTCCACCTCACGCCCAATCAGCGTTCAGTCAACCGCCAAGTCACTGTTTGTATTGCCACGTCACCATCCAGTCACCATATTCCAGCTTGGATCTGTACTGCCACGTGTCACCCTGTCAGTGGTGCCACGTGGCACCCCATTTTGCCAAATTTGCCTGTTTCATCAATACAACAAAACACGATAACTTTCTCATACGGATTCTGTTTGAGGTGAAACAAACGCCCTTGGAATCGTCTCAACGAGCCCTTAGATTTGGTTCTAGTTTTACTAAGATTGGACGACTTCAAAAATTTTGCCTTCTTGGATCCTCTTGGATCATTCCTCCCCACTGAGAAGCTTTTGGCCTCCAAAAGCCTTTACTAATCAACAGATAGGTGAGGGAATTGCTCCTTCACTTTCTCCTTCTCTATCCACTTGGCTTTGCTTGGATGAGTGCCTTTGATGCCCACTCGAAGATACTCAACATCACCTCTGCGAGAAGTCCTTGTCCTTCTATCCAAGATGACATCTTCCTTTAGCTCATCCATGTACTCAGGAGAAAATTCATCAACTGATGGCAATGAGACATTCTCCCTTTCATCCATGATCATGGGAGGCTCGTAGAGTTTCAAGTTCTCCACATTCACCACGGAGTAGATCTGCATGTATGGCGGTAGCTCTAAGCGAAAAGCATTCGTCCCAATCTTCTCCAAGATGGTGAAGGGACCATATCTAATAGGCTTGAGCTCCTTGCCTTCTCCTTTCATCCTTTCCTTGCTGATGTGAAGCCACACTTGATCTCCCACCTGAAACTGATGATCAACTCTATGCTTGTCATGGCGAGCCTTGTACTGGGATTGACTCTTCTCCAACTGCTCTTGCACTGCTTGATGTACCTGTTGAACTCTCTGAATGAACCAGTGGGCTTTGTCTTCATCCTTGGAAGCGCTTGAATCAACCTCTCTCCCATAATTCAAGTCCAATGGATTCTTTGGCAAGTACCCAAAGCATGTCTCAAATGGCGAGCTCTGAGTGGAAGAATGCATAGCCCTGTTGTAGGCATGCTGCACATACTGGATCTGTTCATCCCATAACTTAGGATGCTTGTTGCAATAGCCTCGAAGCAAATGGACAACTGTCCTATTGACTACCTCTATCTGTCCGTCGGTCTATGGATGGAAAGCGGTGCTCTTCTTCAGCTTGGTGTCCATCATACACCATAATTTTGTCCAAAACTCTCCAAGGAATCGGGAGTCCCGATCCGAGATAATGGACGTAGGAAGTCCAAAGTGAACCCATACATGCTGAAAGAAAAGAGAAGCATCCTTCTCTGCAGTGACCTGCTTTTTACATGGCATAAGAATACACATATTACTAAACCTATCCACAACCACATACAAGTAGTCATGACCCCTCCTAGACATAGGCAAACCCCCCACAAAATCCATGGAAATGCTTTCCCAAGGATGGGAAGGAACAGGAAGTGGTGAGTACAGCCCCAATTTTCTATTAGTGGGCTTACAAGTAGAGCACATCACACACCCCTTTACATATTTTGTTACAATTTTTTTCATGCGAGGCCAATACACAAGTCTTTGCAAATGAGCCAAAGTATTACCTACCCCAAAATGCCCTGATACAAGAGAAGTATGAGCTTCTCGTATTACATGGACTCTTTCACTGATAGGAACACATAACTTGCCCAAATTATAGAGCAACTTTCCCTGCAAATAGTAGTCTTCCACCTGTGTGCCATTGGTTAGCTTCTCATAAATCTCCTTGAAATCATCATCAGTAGCATACTACTCAATATAACTTTCATGGGACAAAGAAGCATTTTTCAAAACAATAGATGCAACAATAGGAGGTCTAGAAAGCATATCTGCCACTTTGTTACTAGTACCCTTCTTGTACTTGATAACTACGGACAACCTGTACATGCCCACATTAGGAAGAGGGGCATCCTGCTGGAGATGAATCTTATGCTGAATCTCCCTTTTGGGAGGCAAACCTATAGGTTCCTAAAATATTTCATCATATTTAGCCACAATATCAATCATAGCCTTTTTATGAGAAGGATCACAACCTTTGAAAGCATTGGATGCTTCAACATCTTTTGCTCTCACAACCATGAGCATGCATCTCTTATTAGTGTTGATGAGTCTCTTCATCTATCCTGCACTAACAAGAGAGGTATTATCCTTCATACTGTGAGCTCTCACAATGTACTCCACCCCATTTTTGGTGAGATGGTACTTGTTCTCATGACGAAAGAATACTGCTTGTCGATCATACAAGTATGGGCTTCCCAATATGATACCGCAGATGTCAAGAGGAACAACATCTAATTACACCTCATCGATCAACTTTGAAGCAATAGCAAACCTTAACCTGCATTGCTTAGTCACCTGTAGCTTAGCATTATCACATACCCATCCAAGAGGATAAGGCTTGGGGTGAGGTTTAGTTTGTATGCCCAACTTCTTAACAACTGATTCTGAGACCAAATTTACTTGAGAACCCAGATCAAATAATGTTTCAATCTTTGTATGCTTAGACACAACTTTGATGTGAAACAACTCACTTCTTCTTTTATCATTTTCTTTAGAAACATGAGTAGAACTTGAACCAGTATGAGGAGTTTTGTTACCTTGCATTCCCACGGCTATAATCCTCGTTTCGTCGCCTAAGCCAGAACCCAAATCTCGTTGCGCTGTTGCAATGGTTTTTTTCTTCTTTTTGCTTCCATAATGCTTTGGCCTCTGTTCAGGATGCAACTTCCAACGACTTTCTTCATCATGCCCATCAGTGTCGCAATGTTTGCAATGGAGCTTTCCTCCTTCCTTCTTGGCAGTAGCTGTCTTCTTGCTCTTGTCCTTCTTTTTGGACTTGTAGTTATTGTTGGGCTTGAAAGGCTTCTTCAGATGGTCTTCTTACAAATGCTTCCCCCTGCTCTCAAGATGAGTAGCCTGAACACTTGCTTCATCCACACTAGTAGGATTCAACAACAGCAAAGTATGGTGTAGATAATGATGAAGAGCACCAATGTACTTCAAAAGAGTGTCAGGAGAATCTAAAGAAATATTCAACTCTAGAGCTTTCTTTCTAAATTCTTCAGTAAAATTTTGAACACTCTGACCCTTGCCTTGTCTAAAACTTTGCCAATCCATCATAGCCTTTTGGACATAACCCAATGAATAAAATTGCTTACGTAAATAAGAAATGAAAGCAGACCACGATGAGAGAAGATTACCCATTTGTTTTCTACCTTGCTGAAGCTTGCTTTACCACCATACAAGTGCGGTGCCTGTCAGCCAAAGTGAAGCCAACTGAATCTTCACATCTTCTTCTTTGATCTGCTGGACTCGGCAATAGACCTCAATTTTCCTTCTCCAATTGTTCAACTTCTCTGCATTCGCTTCCCCATTGAACATGGGCAAATCAAACTTCACATCGAGCTTCAATAAGGGCTTCTTTTGAGGCTCTTTGTGAGGAACCTTGGAATGCTGAGAATGAGATGAGGAAGAAGCACTTGAACTTGTGCTTGAAGCTGAAGTTGAAGAGGGAGGCTTAGGCTCTTCGCCACCTCCTCCTTGGTTAACTGAAGCATTGCCTTCATCCTTCACTTCTTTGTCTTCCTTCTTTACTTCACTGCATTTTCTTTCTTTTGCCATGCGTTCTTCATAGTCTGCAAACAACTTGTCTACCTTGTCGGCCATCATGTAGAAGACCTTGTGAAAGTTTGCCTCCATCTCGGTGTGGGAATCATTAGCATCCATCTTCTTCCTTCGGTGTGCACTTCTGATCTTGGAATTGTAAGGATCTAATGTACCCTCACCAGCTTGCATTTTAGCCCTCGTGAGCATCCACACTCACAATCCAACGTCAAATAGTCATGCTCTGATACCACATGATTCGGAAACAAGATCTTTGCTACTCTATGACGTTAAACATGAATTGCATAAAGAGCATGAAGGAAGCTCACAAATTCACAAGAAGAGAACCAAACAGCATAGACAACACGCACATAAAGACAACAAGTTGATAATGGAGTTTGTCCAGGATGGACTACGTCTCCGGGCTTGCTTCTCAATAGGAGGGCCGATCTATAATCTCAGCATAAGGAAAAATACATGGCAATGATACAATGATACCTTGGTGACAATGTTCAGGAAGAGAACCGCTGCCCAAAACACAACAAGACTGCTTCCAGCAACTCCGAAGCCTGAAGACAGTGTAGAACGAGTATAAACACTCGTACCTTCCTCCTACAGAGCTACGCAATCTCCCTTCTCTCCTTTAGCTACAAAGTCTCCACTCCAAAGCATGATTGACAATGGCAAATGAGAGGGTTTATATAGGCTTGTATGGACTCCTCTCACATGATCCTCATGGTTTCTCAAGTTACAACAATTTTGCCTAAATAGGCATGTGGCTACAACTTCCCTAAGTTGGTTTTCATAATAAACCAACATTTAACAATACCCCTTTAAAATGGAATTGGTTTTTTTTATGGTTAAAACCATATTATAATAACCATACAAAAACTATTTAAAACCCATAACCAAGTCGAACCCACTTAAGAGCCATTTCCAAAGTTTTTTTAAAAGCACATGTTTAAATAGTGGGTGCGTCCCACATTGTGGTTGTGCCAAACATTATCGCATTGTAACAACCTTGGTGCATTAAAACCATAAGCCAAAGTTTGTTATGCCACATGTGGTGGCGCTCCAACATTCATTATGTGGTAGGTAATCCTTTTGATGTTTTGTTATAACACGTGACCATGTGTTACACATGGGTCATCCGCTCCAATGTGATTTGTGGGTTGGAGTTGTAACAACTCCCCATGCATTGAAAACCATGGGTCGGGGCTTGTCCCGGCCCCCTTTTTAAGCCATTGCACACTTTTCCAAGGTTAAATAAAATAATGTTAATACACAAACCACTAACCATATGTAGCCCAAGTGGTGAAGGCAGAGTGCTTATCCAAGAGAGGTCATGGGGTCAAACCTCGCGGAGGCCATATTTTTTTCCTTAGACATATTGGCCCATCCCATGCTGCCACGTGGCGGCCTAGGATTGGTCCACCTCACGCCCAGTCAGCGTTCAGTCAACTGCCAAGTCACTGTCTATATTGCCACATCACCATCCATACGTCTAGTCACCATATGCCAGCTTGGATCCGTACTTCCATGTGTCACCCTGTCAGTGGTGCCGCGTGGCACCCCATTTTGCCAAATTTGCTTGTTTCATGAATACAACAGAATGCGATAACTTTCTCATACGGAGTCCGTTTGAGGTGAAACGAACATCGTTGGAATCGTCTCGACGAGCCCTTCGATCTGGTGCTAGTTTTGCTGAGATTGGAGGACTTAAAATTTTTTGCCTTCTTGGATCCTCCTGGATCAATATAACACTAAAGGATCAGACCTCATACCTTATTCTGAACGGTTGAAGTAGATCCCTGTTGAGCTTTCCAACTTCAGCTTGAAATGATAGATCACTTCCTCAACAACAAGTAAACAAGACAAGCATACTATATATTGGTGTTAGATCTATTCTAGCATATATAATCATCAATGTATAAGCATTTGAAATCATCCATGGATAAAATATTCATTCAAACATACATTATTGGATAGGAAAATATATTTCTATTAATATAAAATCACAGATTACAATGGATACAACCTCCATTGGCACGTCTGTGAATCAGAGAAACTGAATCCCCCACTTGGGCCTCCACCACCTGAATCCTCCATCTCTCAATAGCAAGCTCACAAGCAAAGGCAAGCTTGGGAAGAACACAAAAGTGCTCCAAGGGTCAAAGGGATGCAGACTCAAGCACGAGTTCTGGAAACAATGGACTATAGTTTCTTTGCTCTCAATTCTCTCATATGCCTTCAATGTACCAAAGTGTTCCTTATATAGCTTTTCAAAGGGGTAATGAAAGGTCAAATCCGAGTGATATCAATGCATATGGAAGCCCAGGAGTCAAGTGAGTTAGATCCATTTCAAGGAAAACTCCAAAAGGATTTGGATTTTGCACACATCCTGATGTATGTGGTTTTAGGGGTCAAATGCACGTATATACACGATTAGGGGTTTAAAAGTCACGTGTATTAAATTTCACATGTTTTTAGGGATGGTCTAGGAAACATTAAAGGAAAAAAAATGGTCCAAGGGGTCTAAGGAGTCTGCAGAGGGACAGGGGAAGGCCATACAAGTGTGATTCACCTGGAGTGGTAAAATCAGCTATAACAGATGCCCCGTAATGTGTGAGGTCATAGGGGTCATACGATGGACGAAATACATTATAAGTCCATCCCAGAAGTGGAGTGATGAAGGATCCCAAATGGAAGACCAGCCACCCAATCAACATAGTACAATGATACAACTCTGCACATAACTGCAAATACATATAGCAGTCCCAGATACATAAGCGTACAATGGCCATGAATAAGCATGATACAAGATATCACATAAGTGGTCATCGCCACATACAATACACATATATTAGAATCTCCACGATGAAGATATACAAAGTATCATGATCTCCATAATGGCTGAAGATATATAATGGATTAAGATCTCCATAATAGCTGGAAATGTCTGACATATACTGGAATCAAGTCATGAGAGATGAAATCTCATGAACATTGGCACGATCAAGGAGGTAGCATATAAGAGATGCCACCAATCTGGAAGGTCTTCTACACAAAATTCTACGAGTACATGTCCTACTATGTGAATAGAGGTGTTGAGGTCGAACATAGTAGTTCATCATCTGATTACTGGCCATTGATGTGTACCGTTAATAGACGCGAGATCACCCACCAATAATGAAAATGGGAATCAAGGTACTAGAGTGCAAACTAACAAGTGTGAATAAATGTGTTAAGGTTGAACACTTGAGAGGATCCATCGATCAAGGGACATTGATTTATTCTCAAAGACTATTGATGGTGAGAGAACCTACCACTGATGACTGCAAGTCTCAAGGCACTCAAAAATGACTCTAGATTCCAATCCTATAATAAATGATCTGAAGTCGATGGGATGAAATCCGCTGGAAGGAGGGCATTAAGACGCCCCCCATCATCCAACACAAGGTACTCAACAAATCTGTATGATGTGGAAGGACTTGATCATAAGATGCATGAACCAGTAACTATACTGGGAATGGCCGACATGCAAAGTCAAGATAACTAAGGAATGGTCAACTCAGGTTTCAACTTCCTTCGAACAAGATTATAATGATGAATGGTGACTGAATAAAGGTAGCATAGACTCGATATACAAAACTGGAACATCTTTGCGACACAAGAGGCATCGACAGAGACTCCATGGGGATTGCAAGCTTAACCAGTCAGTGGAGATAAACTCAGATAAACGAGTACATCTCCTAAAGTCAAACTATAAACCCAACCAATGGATGTGATATACAGTTCTCTGTTCGAAGGCAACACGACTCGACAGCTGCCAAAGATAACATCTTTTCTTGTCCAGTTTTTTGGTTTTTTTATTTTTTTGGACTTTTTCAAATATTTAAAAATCTTGAAAAAGAATAAAACTGCTTTATAGTTACAGACTAGGAGGAGATGAGTGTCATAGGGGAAAACAAACTAGTTCCAAGTAGTGGAACATACCTATGCTCAATGCAAGGATACATGTGTAGGATAGTGACACTCGGGGGAAAATCCCCTCCCAGTAAAAAAGGGAATCAAGCTGCAAAGGATATATAAAATGGATCTGCATGGCTAGACATGAGACAAGCTCGGGCTATATGGCTGAAACTCAATGTCAGGGAAGCCAGCATAAAGCTCAATAAGGCAGGCAAAGCTCATGATAATGCAATTACAACTTGACATAATGGATTCCTGAGGGAAATAGGCCAGAAAAAGATCAAGAGGAGTATGAGGCTCTTGCGAAGTGTCATGGAAATACTATACAATGAACTCCCACACCCTAAGGGACGAAACATCAGCATGGGCACCAAATGCAAATAAGGCGCTAACTAGGGTACCCATGTAAGGTCAAGCTCTACCACTCATATCATGCCACTTCTAAAACAACAAGAAGGTTCTGTGACATAATAGAATGGGTTCGTACCTAAGGTTATAATGAAATGGTCATAAGGTCATGCAAAATGCAAATGATGATGAAACCTAACCTATATGCTAGTTTAGACATGATACCCAAGATCGACACAAACGGGTCAATCCAACAACTGAAACGACACTCAAAAAGGTCTCCTACATCATAAATTAGTCCAAAAATGGTCCAAAAGGATTAGAAATGGTCCAAACTATAGGAAAGGGGGTAAACATTTTCAAAAATTTGAAAAATTTCTATAAATAGTAAGAAATTCAAAACATTATAAAACATTCGAAATTTTTACCCATTTGAGCTCATATTTTCAACAGTGAATTCCAGGAGATCCAGCTAGTGGAATCCACTACCATTTCTTCGAGGTACTTACCCATGCTCTACTCTTCCATTTTGATGCAATTTTTTCTTGACGTACCTCAAGAGAGAGAACGCCATGTAAAATGGCATCCCGTAGAAGCTCAATAATGGCACTATATTCAGCAACATTGTTTGAATATGGCCGTAAACATATGCCTCCTGAAGACAATACCTGACCAATAGGAGTATAAATACCACAAGTAGTAGAGGTTGAGTGTTGAGTGTGATGACTCGCACCATCCGCAAATCCTATGTAGGTGGAAGATTCCATTGACATCTGCCAAAAGAAATGAAAACTTATCACAAACCCGATCACTATAAGAAAAAGACCTAACTATACAAAACTGTACAATAATATAAAATAACCAACCTTGGCTGAAAATCATGCATAGTATTTTTTGAGATAGAGCCCATTTCTAGGCTCCGCCAAGGTCGTTCCCTCGTAATCCACTAACTCATAAGCACCCTTCTCTAACACACGTTTGACGACGTAAGGACCATGCCACATGGGGTTAAAATTTCTTTCCCCCAAGGGTTCTTTCAGTTAATCCCACAAAAGGACCAAGTATCCCTCACTAAACCTCCTTGGATGGACATACTTATCGCACTAGACCTTTACACGACGTTTATTTACTTCTAGAGCCACTAAGGCATCTCAACACTGCTCATCAAGTGGCTCAAGGTGGATCAAATGCTCCTCCAATGGTGAAGTGTCTGGTAAGAGCTCTATGGTGTCTGGTAAGAGCTCTATGGATAGATTCGAAGAAGGAGTCTCACATTCAACTGGTAATACCGACTCCACTCCATGTACAAGTTGATATGGAGAAAAACCCGTAGCAGTCTTAATGGCGGTTCTATACGCCCACAAAGCAGGATATAACATTATGTGCCAATTATTATTGCTTTGTGTGATGGTTCGTTGGAGAATGGATTTGAGTGACTTATTCACTGCTTCTACCTATCCATTTGCTTGAGGGTAGTAAGAGGAGGAATGCTCTTTTTTGTACCCTAACTTTGATGCCAACTCTTCCATCATACGGTTCTGAAAGTGCGAGCCATGGTCAGTGACAAGCTCTTTCGGAATCCCGAAACAAGTAATAATCTAGTTGAATACAAAGTGGGTGGCTGTCTCACAGTCGGATTTAACTGTAGGCATAGACTCAGCCCATTTCGTGAATTAATAAACAAACACTATGATATGATGATGCCCCCCAGTTGAAGTTCGGTTGCAATCCATCAAATATAATCCCCACTTAGTGAAGGGACTGGCGGTGATGATGGGATGTAACGGGGTAGGTTTTGAGCACATATTACATGCAAACACCTGGCAAGGGTGGCACCTCTTGGCCGCATGTACACAATCCTTAAAGATCGATTTCCAAAAATAACCCACTCTTAAGATTTTATGGGCTGTAGAAAGCCCAAATAAATGACCACCACATGCCCCTCCGTGGCATTCATTCAACACTACCTCAGCCTCTTCATGGGTTAAACATCATCGTAAAATGGAATCTACCCCACGGCGGTACAAAGTGTTATCCACTATGAGGTAATTCTTAGACACGTGACGTAATCGTCATCGTTCATCCCGTGAGAGTCGAGTAGGGACCTTCAATGTTTGTAAATATATAATAATATCTCCATACCATGGGTCTAAAGTTGAGATTAAGAAGATGTGTTCATTGATAAATGTATCTTCACAAACCAACTCCTCGGCCTCACTTGGGAAATCCGATATAAGCTCTGCAAAAATTAATGATTTATTCAATTTTGCCGAAACAAACTTGAGATCGAATTCTTGCAGGATGACAATCCATTTATTATATTTTCCCCTAATCATCCTTCGAGTGAGGACGAATTGAAATGGATTGACATGGGCTACAACCAAGGTCTGGCGAAGGAGAATATAATGTCAAAACTATTGAACTGCATGTACGGTAGCTAAAGCAAGCTTCTTATTATGAGAATAATTGATCTCTGCGTCAATAAGATTCCGGCTTAGATAGTATATGACATGCTCTTGGAGCTCCTCATCCTCTTGAATCAAAACCATACCAATCGTCTCCATGGACATGGCCACATAAAGTAGAAAATTACGGCTATAGTCTGGGGGGACTAATCACTGGGGCCAATGCTAGGGCTCACTTGAGCGCATCAAAGGACTCCCAGGCTCACTCATCCCAACAAAAGGTGGTGTCCTTATTCAACAGACTCATGAAGCCTCTAGTCAAATTGGAAAAATTGACAATGAATCTCCATAAGACGTTTGCCATGCCTTGCAAACATTTAAGATGACGAATATTTTTTTGGGGAGACAACTGAATTATTGCCTCTACCTTTAAAGGGTCGACTCTTATACCCTCTTTAGAAATGATGAATCCTAACAAGCGACCTAACTTCACACAAAAGATGCACTTGTGAGGATTTAACCTGACCAAATAATGGAGGCATCTTTTGAACACCAATCTCAAATGATAGTAATGATGCATTCTCATACGAGAATGAGTAGCAAGGTCATCCAAAAATACTTCTATAATGGATTTGAGATAGTGGAAGATCAAGGTCATGGCTTGCTGAAAAGTAGCTCCAGCGTTCTTAAGGCCAAAAGGCATCTTTCGATATGCAAAAGTTCCTCAAGGACAAATAAATGCAGTCTTATGTTGGTCCTCAGGTTTAATTTGTATCTGATTATATCCGTAAAAGTCGTCCATGAAGGAAAAAACCTCGCTACCCACACACTCATCCAAAATCTGATCAATAAATGGTGTGGGGAAATTGTCCTTAGGATAGGCACGATTCAAATCATGGAAATCAGTACATATGCGGATCGCTCCCTGCTTCTTATCCATCGAAATGGGGTTTGAAACCCACACCATCAAGGGAATGGGATAGATAAAACCGGCTTTCAATAATTTATCTATCTCTGTCTTAATTGCGGGTGATTTCCTAGGATTCACCACACACAAGCGTTGCCGAACAGGCTTAGCATTGGGATAAGTCTTAATCTCATGTTTGACAATACGAGGGTTGATACCTAGAATTTCATCGTAAGACCAAGCAAAGATATCATAGAATTCTTTAAACAACTCGGTGTATTCTTGAATCTCAGCATTGGAACATTCCACCCCAATATAGACATTCTCTATCTTGTCAGGATCACGAGAGATATTGATAGGAATCGTTGGATATATATTTTCCATGTTTCCATTAGCCATCGAACCAGGAGAGCTTAATGGAACCATAGGAATACCAATTCTCTCACTAAGAACCTCCCTAAATTCCTCACGCTCCAAGCAGTCAAGCTCGGGAACAAAGTAAGATCTATGATGGATTTCTTCCCATGGTGGCTCAACTCCCAACATGGCCTCAATAATCACTTCATCTGAAGGGAAAACACTATCAAGGCAGTCATGCGTATGAGAAGACTGTACTACCCATGCAGGAAACACATAAGGGTCTTCCTCCTCCATCTACAAAGAGGAAGGACTGGGCTCTGTAACACACTCAAGATTAGCTTGATAAGCTACCATGGTTGTAGGCAACAACATGTCTGTCACGATGGGCTCACTCAGAGTACTCGATGTAGGAAGAATCCAAGGATCTTCCATATGAATTGTGCAAAAAGACACTAATCTCATAGATGTCAAAGCCTCACCGAAACTAGACCCTATCATAAGGATCGGTGCAGAACAACTAAAAATTCCCATGAGGGATGGATACATTCCCACACCCACACTCCCAGTTGCTAGCTGAGAGTTCTCTATGATTGGGATTGAAGCTCTTGAAGATGCGGTAACTGACAGATTCTTGAATGATGTTTGATCAATCATGACTATCTCCCCATTAAATGAAAATCAAACAACATGAAATAGGGAAGAAGCTACGGCTTGAATAATGTACATCCAATTCCTACCACCAAGAGATTGTAGTCAAGGGGCGCATCAACCACCTCAACCTCTATCGCAATGGTATTTCCTCCCAAATGGACCTTAAGGGAAGGAAGGATCCCGTGTGGCCTAAACGATCTCCCATCGAACGCAGTTAATATGGTCGCCTATTTAGACAACTCAGGGGAACCTAAACCCTTCCAATAAGATAAAGACATCACAAAAGCAGCAGCGCCTTCGTCAATCACAGTGTGCTTGATGCTCATGTTAAGACATTCTACGTGAATCAAAAGAGACACATAGTAAGGAAAGCAAGGCTAAAGTCTTGCGGTTTCAAATTTAATCATGGAGGAAGAATTATCATCATTCACACCAAGGGTAGAAAGCAAAGGCTTCCTTTGCGAAGGACAACTATGAAGTACTTCAAGTTTAGACATCGCACAAGGAGTGTGGCCCAAATCCTCGACAACTGAATAGTTCTGGGTAGCTCAGGCATTAGGATTGTGCCCCAAATGCTTAAGGACTCCCTTAGGAATGCAAGGTACAGCTTCAGGTTTATCCATAGGTTTTTCAATATGCAAAGGAGTCCCTGGTGGATCAGGTTCCTTTCCTAGGCTGGGTTGTGACGAACCATAGTCTTTCGCATGGGTCACAACTTTTGCAACACGTACCATGTTAATGCAACCTACCCTCCAGCAGATCTTGATCACCACCAGACTGATCATCAATCCTCAAGTTCATATTTTGATTGTGAGGTAAAGGGTTAGTTAGCACAGATGGTCCCTATGCCAAGAATCTCGAGGCTTCATCGATACGAGGGCACAAGTAAGTGAAGTGATCATCCTTACACAACTTGCAAGGAAATTTAACCTTACATTTAGCTTGCTTGTCCCCCCTATCATTACAGGTGTTATTGTCATTATTATTAGCATTCTCATTCCTATTCCCATCCTTACAATTATTCTTACCCTTCTTTTTATTCTGTCTGGGTTGTTGGTTACCTTTCTGGTCCGACGATTGTACTGAAAGCACACTTGTCATTTGGGCGGGTTGAGATTAAGCCGTGGCTTGTCCTGAAGCAGATTGGTTGATTGATAATTGACTGACTTGTTTTGCAACTGAATCTACAGGTTTAGCACTTGCACAACCAACAATGCCATCAACATGTGGTCCAGGTTTAACTTTGGGGTCGAAACTAGAATGCGGAGCATTGGGAATAATCTCATATAACAAACTGGACTGAGAATAAATCAAATCCAATTTCTGTTCCCTAAAAATGGTTTGTTCCTCATTTTGCACTCCAAATGTAGAAACTTCCTTCACTATATATGGAAATAACAACTTAAGGAACCATTCGAGGAGGAATTCCAGCGGTATAAAGGCTTTAATTAACCTCTTCCATCTACGCCACTCTTGGATGTGGTCCAAGATATGTGTGGCTTTATCCCACCAAAATTTCGACAAGAGTTCAATACCAAT
Organism: Pseudotsuga menziesii; assembly: GCA_001517045.1. Classification (NCBI taxonomy): domain Eukaryota; kingdom Viridiplantae; phylum Streptophyta; class Pinopsida; order Pinales; family Pinaceae; genus Pseudotsuga; species Pseudotsuga menziesii. Next base: position 304,380 of record LPNX010332090.1, read on the forward strand.
GTCATAATGCACTGGTAGCTGGAAGTGGTTAATAAAAGTCATCACTAGGTCATTGAACAAAGCGAATGCCCCCTTAGGTAGCTCAATATACTATTTCACGGCAGGCGCTGTCAGGGTGCATTGAAATAGCCTTAAATGGATTGAGTCCTGGTGTAAGGAATACGAAGAGCACCATAGGTGAAGGGTAGTAACATGTTCACTCGGATCCTCTCCTGGTTTTCCCTCAAATTTGGGTATGTCCAAGGGAAGCTTAGTAGGGATAGCCGACCAAGCCGAGTCATGAGCTACAGGATCGTTCATCAATCTCGACAAGTTAGGAAGATTCAATGTTGGGAGGAAAGGGATCCTAGGATGATTAGGTCGATGGATCACTCCCTGATAGTTCTGATTCATATAGGTCTGATTACCATAACCACCATGGCCTTGGCCATAGTACCCTCCTCCCGTTTGACCCGTTTAGGGTGGCATGGAAGCACCATAGTGTCGTGTACCTTGACTATTCGGAACTACAAAGCCATAATTTGGAGAGTAATCAGGTTGTTGATACCCGCACCCATAACTTGAAGAACCCTGTCCATACTGTGTCCCATAATAGGGTCCATGAGTCATCGCATGAGATGTCCCATGAGACACTTCATAAGTAGGAATATATGCTCCAGAAGTAGGAATATACATTCCAGAAGTAGGAATATGACCTCTAGAAGTATGAATGTGACCTCCTAAAACAACGGGTGGTGCATAAACCTGAGACACAACTAGTCTAGTAACCGTAGTACGGACATGACTCGTACCAACGTTTCGACCCGAAGGACCACGTGAATAAGGTGGAGGGTGAACATTCAAAGAACTGGGGATAGAGGAAAAAAGGAGTTGTGTAATTATGTACGTGATATTCCCGATAGTCACTCATCTTGGATTTGGTATCCTAATAGGATCACTAACCCTAGACCTAGGAGGAATATGTGATGTAGCTTCCACCACCGGGATGGAAGGTGCAATGTGACTTGTTCTCCCAAACCTCTCCGCATGGTAAGGAATGAGAGTTCCTTGGGTATAGTGTTAGGCTCAAACTCAGATTCTACATGGAATGCCAAATCATGTGTGGGAAAACTAGACATACCATAACTACCATAACTAGTGCTAGCAGGTTCAAAATGAGTCTCACCATCCTCCGGCATTCCATACCGGCGATGCGTCAATAGAGAATCAACCCTAGAGTAAGTAGGTATATCATGAAAGGTTCCTATATCATAAATCATAGGACCTAACTCAGTCAAATTGGGTGAAGGATCATAGTTAGGAGTAAACTCCCCATCTTCCACATGAATGGGAGAAGGTGGTTCAAGAATACCTTCTATATGGTCTCCCATGGTGTGTGAATCAATGTGCGAAGTAGTCCGCCTAGACTGTCTATTTCTCTCTCCCAAAGGAGGAGGATATGTAGAAGGTAGAAGTCCTGCTAAAGGATGAGAATGACGAGGAGCCACACACGAATCCACAATGACTCAAAAAATATCAAAGACTCTCTATCTACGCAAATCCTAGGTAAGCTAACATGCATAGAGCAATCACCAAGAAAATCTAAAGCCAAACACAAGCAATCAAGGGTAGGATAAGTGAGCTCCCAAATGAAGCAGGTATGTCTCGCCTAGGAGAGGCTTGAGACTCCCATACACAACAAGCAGAGGTACGTAACCAATTATTGTGTCCCTTAGCTTCAACGCGTAAAGAGACTGTGCTGTTCGACCCCAACCTGGCCGGGACACCCGCAGAATAACCCCTGTAAAGTACCCCCTCGATATCCTAGGTAAGGCCACTAAGGTCACCTCAATATAATCAATGCTCAGGAAGACAGTCGCAGGCGAGATTGACCGTATGGGCAGGGTAGCAGAGCCTGAAAATCTCGAAAGAGCCCCCAGATATGAATACAATCCTAGAAATATCTCCAGTGCTACTCAGTTATGACTAGGGGTCATCCCAATTAGTAACCGCTCACACTGCCTCATGCTTAACTCCCTTTTGAGAGGAGGATCTTGAGAAACAATGGTTATACCAAGGAATTTCACACACTCACCTGGACAGACACATACATGTTGTTGTTTAGTGGTCTCAAAGAATTTACTCACAATGAATTATTCCAAGACCCTAAAACCTAATCTTGTTGGTGAAGCCTATCAAATAAAATAGTGTAGTTCATTTTAATTAAGTGTTGATTTTAATTGGCTTTATTACTCAAAAGAGGTATATGGCTGTGCAACTAATGGTGTTATGACACAACATGAAGCAAAATGCACACCTAACGATCAATGCAAATGCATTGTGTCCATGAAAATCAAGGTGTGCTACTACGTGAAATGCACAATTTTCTTCAAATGATAAATGTAAGCTTTCCTATATGAAATCTTGACTAATACTCCAAAGCAAATCTAGTGCAAGTACTATGCAAAATGCAAGATGCAATGCATGATGATAAGCAAAAAATTTGGATTTTTTGAAATAAAAATGAGATATAAAAGCAAAAGAATGGGTCTACAACCCCCAGACTCTGCAAGCACACTAAATCAGCACTCAAGAAAAGTACTAAGGTAAAATAAATCTAATGCACTATTCCCAAAACAAAAAATCGAAAATGCAATGACAAGAACATTCTTAAAAAGGAAATTTACCCTAAAAAAAATGTCTCTGGTCAGAAATAGAGATGTATACAGACTCTAGCAGTATCAAAGGAGACTCAGCAATCATCAAAATTCACCTAGCAACCATCCAAATTTTTCTAGAAGGAAAAACTAAGGGCATATGCGACTGTTTGCAGTAAACCCGCATTTGTACGTGGAACTAGCAGTGAAACCCGCGTATATACGTGACTGTGAGTTAAAAAATCACGTACAGGAAGAAAGGTGCATAAAAATAAAGGCAAACAGACAAGCTGAGACAAACTTCACACCAATCATACACTACCAGGCAAACATCCCCCCAGACCTGACACAGAAACAAGAGAAAAAGAGCAATTCAAATTCATTGAATGCTGATAGAAAACCCCTGAAGGACAACTACTAGGAACTCCCCAGCAGAGTCGCCAATTCTGTTACGGAGAGAAATTCCTATGGCTTGGGGTACCACAACAAACAGCTTGACTCCATAAATCAATCCTTTCCAATATGCAATAGAAATTAAATATCTAACACTAAAGGATCAGACCTCGTACCTTATTTCGGACGGTTGAAGTAGATCCCCGTTGAGCTTTCCAACTTCATCTTGAATTGATAAATCACTTCCTCAACAACAAGTAAACAAGACAAGCATACTATATATTGGTTTTAGATCTATTCTAGCATATATAATCAACAATGTATAAGCATTTGAAATCATCCATGGATAAAATATTCATTCAAAAATACATTATTGGATAGGAAAATATATTTCTATTAATATAAAATCAGAGATTACAATGGATACAACCTCTGTCGGCACATCTGCGAATCGGAGAAACTGAATCCCCCACTTGGGCCTCCACCACCTCAATCCTCCATCTCTCGATGGCAAGCTCACAAGCAAAGGAAAGCTTGGGAAGAACACAAAAGTGATCCAAGGGACAAAGGGATGTAGACTCAAGAACAAGTTTCAGCAACAGTGGACTATAGTTTCTTTGCTCTCAATTCTCTCATATGCCTTCAATGTACCAAAGAGTTCCTTATATAGCTTTTCAAAGGAGTAATGAAAGGTCGAATCTGAGTGATCTCAAGGCATATGGAATGCCAGGAGTCAAGTGAGTCAGATCCATGTCAAGGAAAACTCCAAAAGGATTTGGATTATGCACACATCTCGATGTACACAGTTTTAGGGGTCAAACCCGCGTATATACGCGATTAGGGGTTTAAAAGTCACGTGTATTAATTTTCACATGTTTTTAGGGATGGTCTAGGAAACATCAAAGGACAAAAAATGGTCCAGACTTCCGGGACTTGTAGACCATTACTATTTTCAAGCTTCTCATATTGCTCATGACCTAATATAAGCTCTTTTTCTATCATATGTTCATCTTCCATTTCTTGTATATTCTGTGCTTATGCTTGAATGTGTTATTCAGGTTTATTCAGTTTAATTGATGTTTGATAGCTGTCATCCTATTGGCATATTGATGATTTGAATTATAAGTGCTTTCCTTGTTATGATTAGCCATTTATATATATATATTTTTTATGTATGAATCTGCCAGCATGATAAGTTCTCCATCTCTGCACCATATTATCAAACCTCTGAATAGTGGTAGTTAGAAGCCTTATCCCTGATTTAGTTTCATGCATGTCTTGAGAGTGTGAAGTCCTATAGGTCACCTAACTTGATCCACTTAGAAAACCATAAAAACATTTAAGTTACCAGGCATCCTCGAGCTGCAATCTAGAGGAGTTTCCTGGAGTGATAACAATTCTTACCAGTCTTGAATTTTACTCTTGAATACCTTCTACATAATTCACAAACATCATCATATGATAATTGAAATACATCACCTGTTCCCATCAGACTTAAAATTTCTAAATATTCATTTTTTATTCCTTTGAGTAAATTTTTTTTTAAGGTGTCCTTCCTTAACTGTCTTAGTTTTGATCTCTGAAGGTTGTATTGAAAGTGTTTGACATAGTTTTCCAAAATTTATTCTTCTCCCTAGGTTATTTCGAATATGTCCTCCTTGAATCTGCAATAATATTGGTATCGTTTTAAGAATATATGTTTCATGTCTTCCCAATTTTGAATGCAGTTCCCACCTAGGCTCATGAACCATCGGAGGGCTGCTCCTTTCAAGGTAAGAGGAATTTTTTTTAGATTTTGAACATCATATCCTCTACATAGTATTTCCAATTGAAATAAAAATTCATCAGGGTCTTTATTCTCTAGTCCATGAAAATTTGGTAAAATGGATGGGGGAAAGCGCTGTATTTGTGCCACTCCCCCTAGATATCTAGTAGGGAATTAAAAGGTAACAAATTCTTCATCCTTCTCCCCTACGACATCTTCCCACAACATAGGGAGTTATTCATCTATTTATATTGAGGTTCCTCTTTCGAATGTTCATGTCAGTTTGTTAGCAGGATGGGTGGTGCTTACAACACCACTAAGTGATTTAAATGTTAAAATAAGTCACACACTTGCATGAAATAAATAAAATCACACTAAATATTTGTATAAAAGAAAGAAACAGAATATTGAAAGGCAATGGGTGTGGGGGAACTAGTTTTAGTGTATCTACCTTTAGAATCTCTAGGTCTGTTCATGAAAAACTAAACTAAAGAAAAGCCTATGCTACTACTATTGCTAGATTTGGGGGCACCTGTTATAACAGATGCCCGGTTCTTACCTCTCGTATTACCTCTCCCCTGCTACCGGCTTATTACTAAAGTTCATAAGGAAATTCTATTTGTTCTACCTTACAAAACAGCTCCCCGGCAACGACGCTAAAATGTTGGGTGTTACAATGCATATATTTATTCACCTAATATTTAATTATCAACTGGGGTTGGTAAGCTTCGCGTTGCTACAAAACATATGCCAAGGTAGAGGGTGTCATGTAAATATTTTAACAAACAAAAGATCGAAAGATCTTTCAAAATGAAAAACCGAGTCAAACTCCTAAGAATGCAATTATTAATATAATTGAACCAAGACAAAACATCACTGACTAAAATAAGATCAATCTATATTACTTTAATTAACAAATGAAAATACAATCACTACTTTTTATGACAAAGTCTATTTAGTGACTCCAAAAACTAACTAAGCAAATAAAGTGTACATTTGGAAATGCAAGTACAACAACTAAATAATTTATAAACAAATAACTCCTAACTAAAAAAGATACTATCAACAACTACTTAAAAGGCTATGATGCAAAGAAAACTTAAATAAGTGAATGGAAAACTAAGTAAGAGAAACAAGTAGAAAACTTAATAAGAGAATCAAGCAGAAAACTTAATAAAGAAACTGAATTCTATCCCACAAGTCTCTGTTGGTAATCACACAGTGAAAAATGAAAATATTCCTAAAGATAACACTACTAATCCTAAGTTTTACATGCAAACAAATAAATTAATCCAAAATCATAATTATAAAACAATACAATAGTAAGACGAATCAGAAACAAATAAAAGAAACAAAACATACCCTAACTCAAAAGCATGTTCAAAGGGAAAAGAGGTAGAGAAAAGAATAAAACTTTAATAAATAACCTAAGACAATCAAACTTATAGTCTAAATAATAAATAAAACTGTTATCTAACTATTACAGTCAAAGCATACATCAAATACTAAAGAACCAAAACTTAAAACAATTTTAAAACACATTAAAAACACTAAAAACAGAACTGTGGCTTGAATGACAGACTGAACTGCAGGTCTGCAAAACAAATTGGAAAGAAGGTCAGAATGACAGGATGAATAGACTGTCTAAATGACAGACTATATAAAGAAATCAGTATAAAATAACCTAAATGATCTACTTCTCAGCTGATTTTATGCATATGAATATGCAATGCATAAGGAACAGTAAATAAACCTATTTAATCATCAAATTTAGTAGTAAAATAAACTTAAACAAATTCATGAACGTCAAGAATCATTGCTTATTAATAAACAAACTGAAATTCAAATTGCATAATATTATAACAGAGAATAAATAAACAAAACTTAGTCTATTTAAATTGATAAAAACAATCTACTCTATCTTCCTATGAACAAAACTAAATAATAAGCTGGAAATGAAATGACAGAAACAAATGGAAAACAACTATGCACGCAATCTAGCTATTTAATTCTGGAAATAAAATGCATTGCAGAAAGCAAATGACAGAAAAATTTACAGTAACTTAATGAAATAAACAAACTAGAAATCAAAACTGAATTATCTACAAAGAAAAATAACGAAAACAAGAAAAGAAAACCTCTGGTCGATGAGGGGCCCTCTCAGCAATCAGGGGTGACTCTAGGCTAGTACTTACACGAACAAAATCATGAACAACAGAATGTGGAACTTATATTAAAAATACTGAACAATATTACACCGTTCTTCTCTTAGAAAACTGACTGTCTAACTAATGAAAATGATCCACCACCCAACACGCACATAGAGGTTGGTATTTATATTGTTCACAAGAGATGAGCAAGTCAATCCTTTAGTGGTCGGATGCTCTCTAAATTTAGTTAATCATAAAGGCTATTAACAAATCAAATCCCAGCACACGGGTATCTTCCTTCTCTTTCGTGGATCTTGTTCTCTTCATCGTGATATGGCATGCGGGATCCTTCCTTATCGTGGCTGATGGAATGGTGTCAAGCAAAGGCAACATACACGGTAGGTCTTCTAGAATGGAGACATTCCACCCTTTAAACATGTGGGAAGTAGGTAGGTTACAAATTTGTTCCATCATTTAATGCATGATATTGGTTATTAACAACGCGTAAACTGATAAGCGATCTGGATGAAAAGCTGGACAACGAGCTGGAAGGTGAGCTACGTCGTGAGCTGGACAGTGAGCTGAATCATGAGCTAGACAACGAGCTACGTCTTAAGCTGGATAGCGAGCTAGATGCGCTGTATGTTTGCGTGCTGGTTATTAATTTGCCCAAATAGACTATATAACCTGCAAACGAATATACACATTAAGTAACATATTACATATGCTTTAAATAATGTTAATTTAAATCAATAAAATCATAAAATGACAATAATAAATGGATTATATATAAACCTTTAATTTATTCATACCTTGGGCTAAATGGTGATCTACGTGGTAGAAAATACATAAAAAGATAACAAAACATATGTTTAAATGAGTAATTTAATTGCCAAAAATGATAATAAATCTGGGCTCAACAGGAGTCACTAAAACTTCCAAAGATCAAGCTCTTCTAGTTTCCAACTCTTCCAAAGCACAAGCAAAGGGAAAATCAAAGAAGAAGGAGCCAAAGGCAGCTGATTTGAAGCCTAAACAAAATAAGAAAACTTCCGAAGGGTCCTCCCGCTCTAAGAAGAAGAAGTTTGGAAAGAAGTTATGTCCTTATTATGAAAATGGGTACCATCTTGAAGATCATTGTATGAGGAAAGAAATTTATATAATGTCAGCTCTTCTCAAGCAGCATAACATTGCTTCTCCAAGAGAAAAGAAGCTTGATGAAGAACTAGAGACAAAAGATACCGAGAGGTGTCATTCTTTGAAAGCAACAATATCTTCATTCTCAGCATACATAATAGATTCTAGAGCTTCCAATCACATGGTTTCTTCCAAAGAATCCTTCTCTACTCTTTCACTAAAAAAGGGGCCTAACATTCCCATGTGAGATGATTCCCAGATTCCAGCAGAAGGAAGGGGCTCAGTCAGAGCGAAGCATGACGAGTTCAATAATGTCTTATATGTTCCCTCCCTTACTAGTAACCTCTTGTCTATTTACCAAATGACACATACAGGCTCTCCCAAGAGTGTTACATTCGATTAAGAATCAGTTGAGATTACAGAAAAATCCACTGGAAAGCTTATGGCGAAAGATATTGCAAATCACTTTACAAAAGCTTATGAGTTCTCACATTTCTTACTTGTTTCTCCTCCTATAGCTTTATTGTCTCATGCTAAAAACACCAACAAGATTTGGCATGAGATATTTGGCCATCTAAATTTCAAATATTTGAAGAATATCCACAATGATAAAATGGTTGAAGGTTTTCCCTCCATCCAAACTTCCGATGGAGTATCTATTGGTTTCTTGGTAGGTAAGCTTCCATAAAAGAAATATGATGTTGGGAAGGCACATTGAGCTACCTCTACACTTGATTTGATACATAATGATGTAGCAAGACCTATGTTGAAAAACTCCATTAATGGTTGTAGGTACTTCCTCACTGTTATTAATGAATGTTCACGGTACTGTTGGATCTACTTCATGAAACAAAAATCAGAAGTTTTTGAGATTTTTTAAGTTTTTAAAGCTATGGTTAAGAATAGTTTCAGTAAGAATATCAAGTCAATAAGATCTGATAAGGGAGGAGAATACATCAAAGGATATTTTCAGATTTTCTGTGAATCATAGGGGATTCGAATGGAACACTCAATTCCATACACGCCACAACAAAATGGTGTGGCTGAGAGGAAGAACAGATCACTGAAAGAGATGGAAACTTTCCTTCTCCATGCCAAGCATATACCTCCTTCTCTTTGGGATGAAGCAATAAACTGTGCTTCGTATTTGTAGAATAGGGTGCCCCACAAGTCAGTGGTTGGGGTAACTCCATTCGAAGCACTGCATGGGTGTAAGCCCAATGTCTCTCATCTGAGAGTTTTTGGTTCCAAATCTTGGGCCAGAATACCACTTGACAAGAGGAAATCCTTCCAATCCCAAAGTAGCGAATGCATTCTGCTGGGATATGTAGAATATGCAAAATCTTACAAAATGATGGAGGTTGCTACCAGAAGATGTTTCATTGAAAGAAGTGTCCGGTTCGAAGAAGATCAATAGCATGATACTCTTCCAGTAGCACAGGAAGGTATAACTATTTCTCCACCTATTTTTTATGATGATGATGATGTGCTATAGGTTTCAAATTCAAGTGAATAATATCACATTTAGCATGATCTTGCTATTGAGACTGAATCTCAAGAGATTCTAGATCCAGATCCAGTACCTATTCCTAATCATAAGCATAAGCCCATATGGGCCCAAAAGCTTATTGATGTAGTTGGAAATGGTGTTGGCGATCTAGAAGACAGAAGAAGAACAAGGTCCCAGTATCAGAATGATCATGCTGCACTATCTCTCACATATTCACTCTCTACAGTATGGTGCAGCAAAGTTCCAGGTCGGTGCTACTTGATGATGATGAATAATCAAATACATAGCCCACAGAAGAAGAGATTTGATCATTCCCTACCTTCACCATTCAGAAGAGACAAACAAAGTCATTAGTTTAGAAGTATTTTGAGAGGTCCACTGATGCACCAAGCTATTGCATAGAACTGCAATTTTGCAGCAGTGTTTTTACTCAAGTTATTTTTCTGAGGAAGCTTCTTTCTTCTAAATATAGCTTGCAGATTGCTATTTTCTTGCTTATTTTTTAGGCGGGGGGGGTTCCCATGAGGTTTTCCTCTGTTTCCTCAGTTGTATTAAGCAACAATTTTTATTATCTTTTAGATTGTATTTGGGTGACCTATGGTCTTATTTCCAGGGCCCACAGTTTTCCAAGTTAGGATTCAGGGGGGGGTGTTAGGATTATTAATCCTCCCTTGGTCAAATGTCTATTAGATTAATTATTTCCTAACTTAGGAACCTTAATTAAATATTTGGGTCCACTAGTACNAACAGTCACTGGAGTGTGGGGAACACTGATAGAGGTTAACTGCCACTTACTACATGTGCATGCATTAGTTTGGGCACCTTTTAGACCAATCCATACATTTTAGGATCCACTAGGAGTATCAACACCAACCTACTTCAGTTAGTTGGAGTTAGTACTAGTTAGTCTCAGTTATCCCTCAGTTAGTTCTCAAACAGTTAGCTAGTGCATGTCTTGCATGGATGCATGTGGAGTAGGAACCTTTTCCCACCTAACTCACTTAGTTGCACTGAGTTAACTAGCTGTCACTGTTTGTTTGAGTTGGTTGGACTTGTGGGAGTTGATTTTGGACTCAGATATTGATTGGGAGACAATGAGTTAGAGATTCAGTTCGATATAGTCATATCCACTTGGGAGATTTGAATTCACACCCCATGCATTCAAATTCTTCCTATGTAACTTTATTGTAACACTGAATATTATTATTGTGAATGATATTGTAAATTACTGAGAAATACTTGTCTGATTCCTGTGTGGTTTGTTTTGTTCAGTTTGTATCTTCATTCTCCATCTATTTGCTGCAAAAATTATTAGAACTATATGCTTGAAGATATAAATGGCATTCAAATTATAATATACAGGACACCGCACATGGATTGTGGGTAGTAAGCAGTGCCACTGCCTTTTTTCAGTGATTAGGAAGTAGTGCCATTGCCTGTGGTCAACAATCAAGAAGCGGTGCTGCCTCAGAACTGCTTTGTCAGTGACCCCCAGGATGCGGTGCCAGCTAGTATTTTTAAGCACTTTTCATTGCAAAATTTGTTTTGGTTTTGTACTTTCAGTTTTGAATGTTTGGGCTTTCTTGAAGAGATCTGAATAGTTGAGATTCAAAACTTGAGTGTGGTAGATGCTTGTTTGTTAATATCAAAAGCTAGGTTAGGATCATCATCTTTATTGATTGCATGCTTGGTTTTTATCTTTTGAAAGGAGTTCTTAAAAGTTTTAGCCAAGTTAGATCTCGTTCTTACTATTTGGTAGGACTGAAAAGGAATACTTGCTGGTTGGTTTCTTGCTTTCACTTTTTCGTTAATTTTACGAAAGACTTCTTTCTTCCTGTTAAAAATAATTTTTTTTGTTGACATTTGGTTATATTTATGTTTGAAGACAAATTATTGGGTCTCTGAGTATCCTCATAAGCTTTCAGATCTCCATTTGCTTCTTTCTTTTTTCATTCTTGTCTCAATCAAAAGAAAAATATTAGTAGTTTTAAGTTAGATCTTTCCATTATTGAAGAAAAAATTGAAAAATATTTAGTATGCCTTTGAGTATTCTTTGTCTTTCTTTTTAGAAAAGAGATCTCTCCCTATTTTCTTGCTTTCAAATATTAGCTTAGAAGCATCTTGCTTGTTTTCCTATTCTCGGAAAGTGTTTGAGTTAGACTAGTGCTTGGGAAAGTTTTTTGGTTTTGAAACGTAATTGGAAAAAATAAATACTCTCTCCTTCCCGTAAGTAGGAATGCTTTGAAAGGTAAAGTGAAAGAATTTGCACATCATAATTGCGTGGTTTTACATTTATGTCATAACTCCATGCATTCACCTAAACGTTCAATTTAAAATCAATGGTAGCTATACGTTAAATTTTTTTAGTAACTTGAGTGATAGGTTAGAGATGTGTTCTGATGTCGTAAAACATAGGAGCTATCGTTTATTTCCTACACTACAACCCGTGACCTATGTGGTTCTTCCACGCACCATCAGTATATCGAACAACCTTTCACATGCCCTTGAGGTATATCAAAAGGTACTTCACGTACTCAATTGTATATCAGAAGGCCCCTTGTGGATGGTTGTGTATTAGACAACACTGCTACAGATTTGAACTTCCACGTACCTTGCGTATATCGGGAGGCCCTTCTAGGATTCCTAAGACCATCTGAGAAAATCCCTTTTGGTCATATTGTTGGCGCAATTCACCGAGAACAACACTCGGAGAGATTACTACACACGTGCCATCTAGGTAGTTGGGTATTCAGGTGAGGGACGGTTGGTCCTCCTCACCGTGTTTTACTGTTGGACCCTGTGATATATCACGAGTTGCAAAAACTTGACAATCCTGGTGAGGAACTAGCTTATTCAGCCCATCTTGTCACTTAAGTTTGCTTGTGGCCTATAGTTTGTGTAGGAGAATTTTTGTGTCATTTCCCTAGTTTTGAAACCCAAGGTTAGGTTTAGTGACTTTTTACAATCTGCCTGAGTTTTAGTTGAGACTCTATAGAAGAAATTGGGCCTTACCACCCGAATTTCCACCTGCAACAAGGGAAGGCCCAATGGAATCCACAGATCAAGGACCTACAATTGACTCCCATGTGGGAGATATTCCCATTGCCGAAAGTGGAGAGCAATTCACTTCTTATATTAATCCCTTGGTCCAAAAGTCTCCTGTGGCTGACACTTCCTTTCATTCTCCAATGGAATGTTGAATTGATGGTCTTGATGAAACTGATTATGGCCTTGATTCTTCTTGTTGGAAAAATTCTATGGGTCAATCCATTTTCGAATTTGGGGTTATTAGACCCTCTTTTGAAAATCCTCCTCTGAATGAGGATTCCTATAGGAGAACTCAAGCATCTCTTGATTGTGCTCGTAATTTTCAAGAGAGGTTGGAAAGAGTTATGGCTACCCCCATACCTCACAAAGAACCTATGTCGGCTCTTTTACCCCGTATGTCAGATCCATGAAATTCTGGATATAGTCCACTTGCCGAGACTTTGGCTCATGTTGATGATGTTCCACCTTGTGGTATGTCTCCTCGTAATCTAGGACAAAAATCCAACCCTACATTTTTAAATCCTAGGTATGTTTCTAGTCCTCCTTTATCCTCTATAGCTATGGGGAAATCCTCAACTCAAATGGGGGCAGTACATTCAAACGTCGAGGGAAACCCCCAGCGTGACCTACCTTATCTGTTAGTAGAGTTTCTACTAGTACTAGGAAGACTTCTTCTATAGGACAACCCAGGGTGGTTGTTCCTCCTACCCATACCAATGCGGTAAAACCTCCATCAAGTTTAGGCCAACCCTTAGGGGCACAACCTACAGTCAACCAGTCTTCTTGGGGTTATGGTTACCAAGCGAATCAATTATCGATAGCATATACGAATTATCAACCTACATCTACAGGAACTATGTATTTTGGAATCCCTTACCTTGGAAACACGTTTACACCGTGGGGGAAACCTAATTGGTCCTACATGCCGACAATGGGAGGAATGCCTATTCTTACTACTAGAGGTCCTAAAGGGCCACCTTATGATGGCCCACCCTTTGGATTTCCACCAAGAGGAGGCCCACCACCACCTAGAGGCCCACATTAGATGAAATTTGAGGTGTAAAATGGCCCTCCTATGGAAAATAATAAAATAATATTTAAAACAATAAAATAATAGTTATTAATTTTGGAGGAAGAATGAAAAAAACTACATTTTTTGTTCATATTTTGACATATCTCCCTCTGGTTTTACTCAAATTATGAGCGGGAGAGATCGTTGGATGCGAAATTTAATTCCACATCCAACGAGCACCCACACTACAAACTTTTGATAGACCCCTCTACCCCAAAAGTAAGAAATACCTGAAAAAACATGATGATGATGTCATCATCACATTTTTTCAGGTATTTCTTGTTTTTGGGGTAGAGGGGTATGTCAAAAGTATGGAGTGTGGGTACTCTTTGGATGCGTAATTAAATTCTGCATCCAACGATCTCTCCCACTCAGAATTTGAGTAAAAACACAGGGAGATATGTCAAAAATACGAAGAAAAAAAGTAGTTTTATTTTATGACAAATATGCCTATCAACCATTATGGTTGAATCGTTTTATTGAAATTCTATTGGTTGTTGAATTCCAACTCACAAAATTTATTGTTGGCACATTTTCTTATAAGGCCCATTTTAGACCCCAAATTTCCTCTAATGCCACCTGGAGGCCCACCCCCTTCGGGAAGCTCTTCGGGAGGGTCATCTACCCATCACCCAACTCAATAGCCAATATATCAGTCAGCTTATGGCCCCACTAGTACACATATGCCTTATCAATAATACCAGTATGTCGAACCTAATCGACAACTTCCATTCCTAGCAACTTTGGACTTGCCCGATTTGTCCAAGTTGATAAATGATCCCAATCAGCACAACCCTTCATGGCCTGATATTCTAGTTAAGTTACCATCAGACATTCCAAAGTTTGATGGGAAGCAGGGAGATGATCCCAAAACTCATGTCATGAATTTTCATCTGTGGTGTTATTCGAACTCCTTGATCGATGACTCAATTTGTTTGAGACTCTTCTAGCGAAATTTGACCGGTACAGCCGCGAAGTGGTATATTGAACTTCCACAACATTCATTTGTGGATTTTAGCTCATTGGAAACCATTTTTCTTACACACTTTCAGATACCCATTCATTATGAAATGAGTATGAACCTTTTGACCTCACTATGTCCAAATACCTCCACACACATATCAAACCATATCTGTGATTGGAGATGACGGAGACGGCTTATTAAAGCTCCAATACCGGACCAACTGTTGCCTGATTGGTTCGCGAAATCCCTATTGAATCCCATTGCACGAGATGTGGCTATGGGTGGTGTTGTTATTGAAGAGCGGCCTATCAGTCAGGCTCAGTATCTGGATTTGGACGTATATTCCCAATCCAGAACTTTGTATGACCTTATCTCGCAGGCTCCTCATCCCAGCACAGACCTTTCCAAGCTACCTGCAGAGACTCCTGTTGATGGGGTTGTTGGTTCAATCCATCCCTCATCAGCATCCAAACCTTCCAAGCAACCTAATTCTTCTTCTACTACTCCTTCAACTCCTACGGTTTCAGCCGAGGTAAATACTATTCAAAGTACACAAACACCCATCAATAAGAAAAAGGGGAAAGGTAAAAATAAAAAAACTGGAAACCAACAGGAGAATACCAAAACTACAAACGTAGAGAATGACAAAGGGAAGAGAAAGGCTAAGTACCCTTGCTTATTATGTGGGGGTTATCACTTCACGAAGGAGTTCCCTTGTCATGAAGAGATTACTAAATTCCTGAAAAGTAATCCCATGCCGGTGGTGCTTACTAATCCTTTCCTGTCTCAATAACAACTAATAGATGATATGTCTAATCAGGGGACCTCTAGTTCCATGAAAGAAATCAGAATGATGTCTTCAGATACCATCAATTTGAATACTTGTAGTCATTCATATGAGAATCCAGTAGAGAAGAAGGACGAAATCCTTCTTTCGAGAAATTTCCTTCTACTAGTTCTCCTCCATCTTCGTCTAAAGGCCCTCTCATGATCGAAAACCTAATCGTGATTTAATTTTATGACCACCTAAGGCTACCCTTAGGAAGATTGTTTTCAATCCCAATTCCTGAGTTGCACAATTTTATAATATTTTTGAAGATTTAGCTCAGGCCCCTTGCGCGATGTCTACACTTGAGGTACTCCAAAGTTGTCCAACACAGCATAAAAACCTGCTAATGGCTTTGGGGGAATTAGACCCAGATAATACCAACTTCATTCATTTCAACGTAGAGAACTATAAATCCATATTACCTCACCAACTCACATTTCAATTTTCCTTTATAGTAGTTGGGAGAAAGGTCCATCTGACCGACCTGGATGAAGGAGCTTCAACCCTAGTCTTGGCTATATCCTGTTGGAGAGCCATTGGTTCTCCTAAGCTTACAAAGTCTCCTACGACATTAAAATCTTTTGATGGACAAGGTTTTTAGCCTCATGGTATGTTACCATCCCTTTCAGTCGAGCTTGGGGGAAAAAATGTTTACATTCAGGTGGAAGCAGTTGATGCCCCATTCGATTACAATCTCCTATTGGGGAGAAACTAGTTCTATGCCATAACTGTTGTCACTTCGACAGTCTTTCGAACTCTCCAATTTCCTCATTTGGGAAAAATTGTAACTATCGATCAACTTGAATTTTTTTCACTAGATGTTACTACTCCCACTGCAAATAACATCCCTATGCTAGGTTAGTCCCCTCCTCCTTATCATTCGATTGGGGTAGGTATGCTGAAAGATTCAACCCTTATGGGAGTGTTTCCTTCTGACCCTCCTAGTATGGAAGTAGTGACTGTGAACATGATTTATACGACTGGTTATAGTACCAAGGGAAAATAAGTTGTTGAGTCAACCTCCCTTGGACCCTATGAACATTGTATGATTTTTTCCAATCTTCCTCCAATGTCAATCCAGATGATCTTCATTTGGTAGCTTCAGATCCCTACCACTTGACCTACTGGCTAGAACCCTCTCTTCCCACTCTAGACTATCTCACACAGAATTTTCCTTCGAATTAGTCCATCATGGATATCATGAGTGTGAATGAACCTGTATGGGAAGATCACCATCATCGATCTTATTTTCTTCCCAACGCCAGTTCTATAGGTTTTGAACTTGAATCACTTATCAGTACTGATATTGTCATCCATTCGCAAACACCTGTGTTGTTGCAAGGCACAGATTCCGAAGGAAATCTTTGCAACATCACTAAGACAAACCCAATTGGCATATCAGTCAAGCCCGAAACCATTGAGCACATTCACGTAGGCCAGAACTGCTAAACGAAAGAAACTGAAAGTTTTAGAGCTCTTTTCAAATAATTTTGTGATATTTTTGCTTGGACTTATGAGGAAATTCCTGGAATTGATCTGTCAATTGTCGTACATGATATTAAAACCTATCCCACGACAAAGAATTTTCAACAAAAATTACGTCAAGTCCATCCTAGGAAGGTTGTGGCTATCAAAGCTGAAGTAGAGAAAATTCTGAAGGCATGGTTTAGTTATCCCGTACCCCTAATGGAATGGATATCTAACATTGTCCCTGTAACCAAAAAGTAGCGCACTATTAGAGTCTGTATCGATTTTTGAGACTTAAATAAGGATTTTCCTAAGGACAATTTCCCAACTCCGCATATTGATCAGATCATTGATAAATGTGCTGGAAGCGTCATCTTTTCTTTTATGGATGGTTTTTCTGTCTATAATCAGATAGAGATTCTACCTGCCGATTAGCATAAAACGAAATTCATTTGTCTGTGGGGAACCTTCACATATCGGAAGTTACCTTTTGGCCTAAAGAACGTTGGAGCTACATTCCAATGAACCATGTCCTATGCCTTTCATGATATCAAGCACATAGTAGAACCGTATCTTGACGAACTCCCTGCCCCTTCACAGCAATGAGAGGACCATCTAGGGCACCTTAGAGACATTTTCCTTAGGTGTTGTCATTATAACATACGATTGAATACACACAGCTGTGTATTTTGTGTATAGACTAGACACCTTCTTGGCTTCATGGTTTCCAAAGATGGCATTCTGGATTGATCCTCTAAAAATTGATGCTATCTTGGCCTTACCTACCCCTACAAACCTTATTGAACTCCAAAGTTTGGAAGGGAAGGAAAAATTTCTTCGTTGTTTCATGTGCAACTTCGCAGAGAAAATGCATGGTTATATGCATTTCCTAAAGAAGGGAACTTCGTTCTTCTAGGATGACTAGGCCCAATGAGCCTTTGATGATATGAAGCACACTCTAACTCATTCACCCATGATACACCCCCCCCGATTATCAAAGGAATTTCTCTTGTATGTTGTTTCCTCCACTATTACCATTAGAATGGTTCTAGCATAGGACAATCCCAATGGACAAGAAAACATGATATATTACATGAGTAAGAGTCTCATTGACTTTGAAACCCATTACTCATATGTGGATAAGTTAGTTTTGGCCACAGTCATTGCTGTTCAGAAATTTTGTCATTACATCCTTCTTCGTACCACAACTGTACTTGCAAATCAAAACCCTATGTACTACATTCTGACCTGTCATGTACTAGGGGGGAAATATTCCCATTGGATTGTTATCCTACTGGAATTTAATATTGAGTTTTCCAAGGCCACATCAAAGAAATATTTGGTTTTCGTTGAGCTAATGTGTGACCTTCCCTATGCTTTGATATAAGTTGAGCCCGATGATTCATTTTCGGATCAATTCTTGTTCTTGATAAGCACAACTGACCCATGGTATGGAGATTTGATCATCTATCTCCAGACCCAGAGATTTCGGCCTAACATATCCTATGACGATCATCGTCGTATCCATCACCATGTAAATTAATATCTCATTCTAAATGATACATTGTACCGTCATGGTATAGATTCCATCCTTCGATGATGCCTTACACATGAAGAGGCTGAAACGGTTTTGAATGATTACCACTCTATAGCATGTGGCGGTCATATTTCTAGGATGGATACAACCCAAAAAATCCTTCGTGTTGGGTATTTTTGGCCTTCAATCTTCAAATATTGTCATGAGGTGGTTAAGAAATTCCCACCTTGTCAACACTTTTATCCGAAAAAATGCACCCACCCTGCTCCTTTACACTCCTTCATTGTAGTTGGCCCTTTTTCCAAGTGGGGTATTGATTTTATGCATTGTAAGCCTACCTCAACCAGGGGGCATGGTTACATCATCGTAGCCATATATTATTTCATAAAATGGGCTAAGGCAATGCCTAAATATGCAGAGGATGGTAAGACAGTTGCGCTCTTTTTATTCAATCATGTGATAGTTAGGTTTCGAGTCCAGCAATCTATAGTCACTGACCACGGATCTCATTTCTAGAATTAGATGATGGCTGAGCTAAGTGCTAAGCTAGGTTTTTTCCATGAAAATTCAACTCTATATTATCCACGAGCTAATGGTCAGGTCGAGGCCATTAACAAAGTTTTAAAAACTATGCTGTGTAGGATGGTTGGAGATCACAAATCCAACTGGCGCTTAACTCTCTTTTCCACACTTTTGTCTTACGAAACTTCATTAAAAATGGAAAATGGTTTCACACCCTTCCAGCTCGTCTATGGACTGGATATTGTTGTTCCTATAGAGTGTCAAATCTCATCACTCAAACTCATAGTAGAACTTATCCCACACACTTCTACCGAGGAAGAAATATTTATGTACTTAACTAGCCTTGACGAAACTAGAAGAGATGATGCCTTAGCCAACATGGCACACAAGAAATGCATCAAGACACAATATGACAAGTCTTTTCAACCTCATGTATTCAACGAAGGTGACCTAGTCCTGAATTACGATCAGAGACATGATAAACTAGGGAAGGGAAGGTTTGAATCCATGTGGTACGTTCCCTTTATCGTCAGTAAGGTCTTAGAGAAAGGGTCTTATGATCTCATAGATTATGACAGGCTACCCTTTCGGAAACCTCACAATCAATTGTACTTGAAGAGGTACTATGCCTAAGACATTTATGTATGGTACCTTGTATATATGGATATTTGGCTTTCAGTGTGTTTTGTTTTCAATATGGTTTTGAGTTGATGTCCATACTATTTATACCATGTTTTGGTTATGCAGATAGGATGGACTTCTATGGTTTCCATAATGGTGCATGTTGTCATACCTTGAACCTTGCTTCAGCAAATTGGGTGTTGTATTCCCCATCTCAGGATTTCTTTAGTTCAAGTGCATTTTGTATTGGTCCGACTACCAACAACATCACCAAGTATTAGGCAGTGATAGGTTTACTTACCGAGGCTGCATCTCAGGACATTCATAAGTTGGTGGTGTTTATGGACTCTCAATTAGTGGTTTGACACCTAAACCATGTCTACACTATCAGGAACCCTACACTTCTCCACCTCTTTCAGAGAGTGCATTTGTTAGAAAGGTCATTTGATTTCATCACTTATAGGCATATCCCTAGGTTTGATAACATGATTGTTGATTCATTGGAAAATTTCATTATGGCCTGGCATATTTCCCATTCATAACTCATTAAAAATAAACATGGCCAATCATAATCTAAAATAAATAGTAGAAACATGTAAAACTCATGTAAATACAATTCATCCATTTGAAACACATGTAAACACCGCAACTGAGTCTGTATATATATATATATACACACATGTATAAAAAGTGTTTTTTACAAAAAATATGGTCATGAGACCTCATCTAAAGCACTTTGGCTTTCAGGCATACAAAATGATACAAAAATCCTGAAGCTAGCTAAGATTTCAGGGATACATCATGCAAACCACTCTAATGGTGCTTGTGGTAGCACATAATGGCCCTTGCTACTCTACGTAGCAAGTGACTGAAATGGCCCAATACCCTTGTGGTATGTCTCTGAAACCTCCTAGGTAGTTCATCTATAGTAGCATCCGGGAGATCTAGATTCAGTTGATCCAGGTTCTCCTCCAGCTACGTTAGCTCATCATCTCCTCTATGAACAAAGCCAACTCCTGCTCGCTTGTTCATTGGGGAGGATCCCCTAGGTAGTGCATCACCAACATCTGCATGAATAATTCAGGTCATGTTATCATCCATAAAAATAATAAAAACATGAAAAATATAAAAAACATAATCAACATCTTAGGCTTTGCTTCTTACCGATGTCACCCCACTGAGCCCTAGGTGGTAGTGGTAGGTCAGGATCACCTTAGAATTTGGTCCCTACATATGCATAATCCTCAATCATGAGGATCGGATCACTCAGTGAGCAAAAGAAGGCAGCCTCAAACTTTACCTTGGCCCCACCACCTCCTGTGCGAGCCATGATATCCACCCACCGCACCATGCAGGGGTCTCTAGCTCTAAGCTCTGTAAATACAACCCGGGGCCACATGAGGGGTACCCTCTCAAAGAATAAGCATGCTAGGATGGTCCCATATCCAAACTACTTGAGCTCTCCTTGCTAACATTTCGTCAGCTGATCCTTGAATACAGGTAAAATTACCTCTGCCCAGTTATATGTTGTGGGTGCCATGGCCTCCAGGGAATACAGCAAATGTTCTTGGGATGTTTGTTGGGACCCTTAGCTCCTAGAAAACCTTTGCATGGTGAAAAAAATAGTCCGAAGTGGTATATCTTGTATATCCTTGATAGGGATCTTCTTACCTAACATTTTGGCACCAGGAAAGTAGTGGCGAACAATCAGCTCCTGTGTAGTGACATCCCCACCTCGAAACTAGTCAAAGAAATAGGTGCTCCCCATATAGATATCCCTATCAGGAAGTAGATATCTTCCACCTCCATAGTTAAAATATGAGTTCCCACCTCAAAATACTGTTGTTCTGGATTTTGTTAGAAAATAGGACCGTAGAGAAATAACAGATATACAGTTAAATCATTAAACAAGATGCAAAAAAAATTAAACACGTTATAGAGAGACACATATATAACATGGCTCACCCAAATGATGGGCTACATCCACAAAGAAATTTCCATTCCTTTTGTTGCAGTCCAGAAAGATGAAGGGATACAACCTACAGCAAAACCGTTGCACTTCCTCGTCACGCTCTCACAGTCTCTCTCACATAATCACAGAGATTTTTTAGAATGCTATAATACCATACACAGTCGTGTTACAATGCTTTCTTTCATAGGGTAAAAATACCATGGGAAAATAATACGGTTAATGCAATACCATGGGTCCACAAAACTGTTTTCCAACAAGCATCCCAAAAATTAATGGGCATGAGTGTACAGTACACCTAGGGTACAAACACGACTGAATAATATCTCTGGATTTGGAAGATCAGGCTCCACAACCAACAAATTCCACATCCGTAAGAGGTACTCTAGTAGGAGTGCATGGGAAATCATGTTAGCGACACAGAAGAATTTCTAGAGGCCACAACCTCTCAAATAAACTATGCAACTCGCATTTCTTGTGTCTAGGGCATCATGATCATCATGTTGTTGTTCCTTCCAAATCACCATTTTTTGACCAAATAAACCTGCCAAAAATCATCCATGAGCTAGTTAGAAACACATTTCACCATTAAAAATGCTCATAAAATTTTTATGTGGCTAGGGAAAGTTGTTTGTTGAACTCACGGCCGACACTGTGTCTATCCCATTGAGACAGAGCGGTTCCACCACTTGAGTATAACTAAAAACCATAGTTTTTATTGGTCATCACCTTTCCCATAAAGTCCAAGAGCAGTGCCCGTCGTTGGTCTTTTAGGTTGACCCATTAAACTCAAAAAATCAACCAAATAAAAAATTGGAAACCATAAAAAGGAAGGGAAGGGTTCTAGCTGTTACATGGATCTGACGATGCGAAAAATGGACGGACGATGGCTTCACAATATCCAGTTGAAATCTACACCTCAAATCTCCCAAAATGCTCCAAGACATGGTAAAATGGTAAATGTTTTGATTTTTACTATTTTACTTGCCTTTTATAACATATTTTTTAGGTTTTTTGTATTATTTTAATGTCTTTAAATCATTTTTATCAAAAATACCCTTTTACATAGTTTATAAAAGTCATTTTAAATGTTTTGGGAGAATAATAATCTTTTTAAGAGTCTTTCAGGGATGAAAATAAACAGCATTGGCTATGGGGAAGTTCATTTTTTACTTTTTGTACTTCTGAAAAATGGCAAAGGTCCTTGAGCATTCATTTCAACACTTTGATTATGCTCCCAAAACCTAGTATCAAAGTTCTGAGTCTTTTTTCGATTCTCTTTGGGATCATAAAACATATTCATCACGTAAAATAAACCTATTGGAGTCATATTTATACTCTTTTAGGACTCCCTAAATGTGAAAAGATTGTCAAATGCAGTTGTCTTCTTCACAAACGTAAAAGTAGTTGAAGAGTCATATTTCCGATAGTAGTTTATCTCTTTTCAGTTCGGATTGACTATTTATGAAAAAGGACCCCTTGGAGTCTTCTTCTGTCTTCATTTAGACTCTCTAAACATGAATGATACCGACTTAAATTTCAATGGACTCGTTAAACAAAACATTGAGAGACCCTTTTTTGGGAACAAACCCCTCCTTTCTCAAGTTCATAAAACGTATGAGAATGGATTTTCCTTCAGATGAGCTACAAGGAGTGTTTGTTACCCTCTTTGAACTTGTAAAAATAAAAAGAGTCACTCATAAAACATGATGGGGAAATTAAGGGAAAGGAATCAATTCATTTTGCAAATAAATGATAGTTTGTCGTCACCCTTGAATATGGCACTTGTCTGCGTTTCATTCAGTCAATTGGGTATTCAGATTGTCTCTGAGTCGATCCACTTTCATGAGTCATGTCACTCCCTTGAGTCTTTTAAAGAATGCATTTTCCAATGCCGTATTGTGTTCCGCCTCGTGAAGTCAATGCTGCCAAGTCTTTTGTCGTGTTTCTTGATGTTCAAAGGGATTTTTGAAAGTTTACCTATGCAACCAAAACAACTTTTGAGTCAGTCCTATGGTTAAGTTATCTACAACATTCTAGGAATTTCTTCTGAGTTTCATGTCATCGATGTGGGATTCATCATGGCCCTCTTTCGACGAGACTATTCCTGTCGGCATCAGCTCATTATCCAGGAATTAGTCTTAGAAACAAGTTTAGTACCTTGAAATCTATATGCCTCAATGACAGACTCTCTCACTCTTGACAGAGGTTCACATCATTGACCTTTGATCAATAGACTCGACTGAGTGTTTGACATCAAACCGTCTATTCACACTCAGTTGATTGTACTAGGGTACCTTAGGAATCATTGACATTAATGGTGATCTCCCTCTCACTTGTTAATGGTTCACATCATTGACCAGTAATCAAGTGGTTTTTACCATGTTCGACTCCAGATCATTGTAATCACATGGATATAAGCGTACTTTGTGGAAGATGAGACGAAGACCCTAAGTATTAGTTAAAAGAACTCATAGCTTTCTTCCCAGGTTGCGATGAAAGTATATTGTATGAGTCCCATCATGTATCCACATTTGTAAGGTCATCACTATGCTCGAATTTGTGATCATTTGACATAGATCTACAGTGTGTTTTTGGTAGATATGTCCCAAGTTTGAGTCCTCTATCACATGGATCTACGCTGTATTCTAGTAGCCATGGTTGTTAATCTCTCTCATGGATCTACCTTGTATTGGTCTGCAACCATGATGAGGACACCTTTATTCATAATTCAAAAGTATTGATGTATTGGAGATGCCTGGTTGATGATTTCCAATGAAGCTGATTCTTGTCTTGAAGTGATAAATTGCTCTTTCAAAGCTCTCTCCTATCATATCCCTCTAGCCTCATGTTTGGGGGGAATTATGTTATACATAAATCTTGTCATCATCATGTGATGAGGTCCCAAACACCAGTATTTTCCCTGAATCCCAAGTTCTAAAGAAAAACATTGGCCTAGATATCAATCTTGCATATGAAAATTGAGCCCTGCTCTTGCCTTTAAGTCAATAATAGGTTCCTTCTTCAAAAATTCCTTTACCCTCTTGACAGTAGGAGGTTCCATCACCTTTACCTCTTGTACAAGGTGCGGTTCTTCCTTGTCATCACTCTGTCATAGTGAGCAAGAAGTGGTGCCCTTGGTAAAAATTTAAAAATAGAGGTATCCACGAAGCTTCTTGAAGGAAGCCTTTGTGGAACCCTTATCCCTACACCTGAGGACCACCTGGACTCGAGATCCATCCTTTTGGGATCTCCTATCTACCTCACCCATCATTTTCTCAACCATCTCTTGGCCTATAAAAGCAGGCTCATTTCGATGGTTGAGGAGGAGAAAAGTTATGTTGTTGAATTGACATTCTGGCTTAAATCAGTAGGGTGAGCATAGAGGGAGCAATTAGGAGATTTTGGGGACAATATATCGACCTTGTGAAGAAGCACATCAACACTAAGGAAAATTTTGTAAACTTCTTCTTCATCTTAATGCAAAATTGGTTCCTTTCCCATAAGTATGTTGTGTCATTATCATGTATTTTACTTTTGGATTCCTTAGTCACTTCATATTATAGTGGATCATATTCTAGTGCTCTTTGATCTTGTTTGTTGGTTTTCATGTGATATTGCAGGTACATTCATGAAGAGCGATCATTGTAGGAAGCAGCTACAATATTCCATCAAAGACACTCATTCCAGATCTCCACCCATTCTAAGGAAAGTCTTCCAATTTTGTAGTGAATCATTTGTTCTAGATCTGAACCATTCAGAATATAGGAGCATCTCATGTCCACAAGAGGATCATTGTTCCTAGCTACAATCAGTTGTGAAGAATTGCGTCATTCAGTTTCCTTATATCGACGCAATTCCCTATTTTTTCTAGTCTTTTTATCCTGCACAACCATGAGACTGATCCATTCTGGTTCCTCTAGAGGCTTGATAATCCCTTCATCCAACATCTTTTATAGTTCATATTTTACATGCTCTTTGTATCTTGGATTCAACCTATATGGTCGTTGCTTTGCTGGTTTCACAACGGGTTTCAGAGGAATCTTCATTTCTCCCAAATCCTCTTAAATGACTTTCATTTTAGAAAAGTTTGTTGGGAATAAATCCTAAAACTCATGTAGTAAATTGGTGACTTTCCCTATCGCTGAATCAACCCAGTAATCTCCAATAATAGAAAATTTTGGGTCTTCTACTATTCCAATATTAAACTTATTTATCTTCAACAGTTGCTTGAATTTTCTGCCTAACATATCTGGCACTTCGATATTGCGACTTCCTTTCTATTTTGGAATATCAAAAACTCTCGGATCATCTTCGTCATTATGTTCTCCTGACACATTGTAACATTCCATCATTGTCTACGATTTTGGTCTCCATTGTGATCCCATCGATAGCTCAGTTGGAGCTATCTCCAATACTTTGTCGCGGATATATTGTAGTGCACTATGGATAAATGGATTTTCATTTGCAGAACTGAAAGTATGACTGAAGCTGGTAGTCAGTTATTCCCACATTGTTGTTTCCCTTCGCATCTCTGCATAAACATAACATCTCCGTGGTATTTCTTCCAGCGTATGGATGAATGGTTGAACCCATTCCTCCTTTGGCCTTAGTTCCCATGTTGTTTGGCATGTTATCAAATGGGTGTTTGGATCATATATCCCATTGTATTTATTTAATTGATAGCATTGGTCCTCCTTGAATCAAACTTCCATCAATCATCAACATATACACCAGTTCGTTATTGACGCCTTGTGCATATCCCACCATCTTGATCGAGTACCCTTTTGTGCCTCTTCCATTTCCAACAAGTGTTGGGGTTTAGATACTCTTTCTTCAAATTCACTGATAAAAATACTGAATTAGGTATTCATTTGTATGTTGGAAGATCAAATACTTTTGTTTCTACCCATCTCAATGAATAAGTGATGCATACACACTTCCTGAGTGTTATTTCATGCAACTGGTTTTGCTAGTTCTCTAGTGCTTCATCTGAGTCTGAAGATGTTGAGATGATGCTTCACCAACCTAAATCTCCATCGGTAGTGGGATTGATATAGTCTTCAGAGAGATAAGAATTATCCCATCCTCCTGTACTTTCGTATTTTATTGGTTTAACATATCATTTCCCTTCGAGGGGATCTAATGGGAAAATTACTCTTGTGTCATGATTCTCAAATGTCATAATCCTTTTCTTGAAATTGATAATCGTCACGTTTTCCATTGCCTAACCGATTCCCAATAGTGCGTTGTGACGTCCCCATAAGTTTGGACATAAAAGTGTTGACTATGACCAACAAATTGGGGGTTCAAAGATGCATTAATTACTGCACCTAGGGAATTTTGTCCAAATATTATTTATGAGGCATTAATTATTTATCCTAGGAGAATGTTTCTAAATAAACATTATTGAGGCATGTATTTAATTTGTATTTCCATTAATTAATTATTGTGCAAATAACATGTGGAATTGATATTTCCACAAGTGGCAAGACAACTTGGCAAGAGAAGAGATTAAGAAAGTGGAAACTCTACGACAAAAGGAAGTCAAAGAGAAAAGGGAAAGTGCCCAAAAGGTATGACAAAAGTTGTCATAAAAAAAGAAGGAAAGTTAGAAAATATGTCATAGGGAAAAGCAGGAAAGGAAGAAAAAGTTGTCATTGAAAAAAGTAGAAACTATGGGCCTAAGGAGGGCGGAGTTTCCAAGCTTGATGAATGGCATGGACAGGGAAACATTTACACATGGTATTACATTCTAGTTTGTTGAAGGAGGGCACATATGTGGCTAGGTTTAGGGATTCTAGGTGGTTGAGTTTTTCTCACAGGTCAGCATTGGCCTCTACTTGGTAAACAAGCCACCCAGAGTTATCTTAAAGAACAAGTCAAGCTCATTCACATAATTTGGTTAATGTATGTTTTTTAAGTGATTGAAGCTAAGCTTCCTTTCTGAGTGGTGATCCTCGGTACCTTGGGTGATGTTCCCCAACTCCATTGCCTCCCTTCTCCGATATTCTTCCCACTTCTATTGCAGGTCTTACTGAAGCTAAGGAGAAGCTTTCATATATTGAAGGAGGATCTTTTCAGGTGTTAATTTCTATATCAGTTCATTACCAGATCAGATTGGAGAGCTTTGCGACCTCCTATCAATGACATCTCTTCCTATTTTCCCCTTCTCTCCGTTCTATGGAATTCTAGAAATTTTGGAGCTATGTAATGTATATTTAGAAATATATATGATATTATATGTATATTTATTTATAATTTACTGTTCAATATCATATTCATACCAGCTTCAGTTCATTCCTAAAGTTTGTGAGATTCAGAGATTGAATTTCTTGGGTTTCCTAGCTCTGGAGTCAAAATTTTGGAGTTGTGCTATGAGAGGTGACTTATGTGAATATTTTGAGAATTATTTTGACCCTCATGGCTCATATATAGTATTATTTACATTATATTCAAGTTTCATAACATTCTTATCTGTTTTGACTGAGTTTTGTATCAATCTTTTACACTCTACCTAGAATTCATGGCTAAAATGACTAGTTTTCCAATTCGAAGAATTTTATGTACCTAAAAAAGTACATTTGTTTTAATTTATGTTATGAAAATTATTTAACACTATAATTATGGCATTCCATGTTTAAAACCAAATCCCAATACCTCTCTTACTTCCTTTGGAAAGCATTGAATCTTGACTAGTTGCACAGTCCTAGTAACTAGTTTTCATAGTTCCACCCTTAATATTCCTTGTGACTGTCTAGAATTGTTTAAAACCTGAATATACCATTATATATATGTATGATAAATTTATTACCAATCCAAATCATTTCTCTGAATCCCATGGTCAAAAGGACTGAACTACTCTTCCTAGTTTCACGGTTGGGTGGTCCAGAAGCGTGGGAGTAGGTTTCCGCGAAACGGATTCTGAAACCTAAATGGAGCTTGATATAAATGTGTTAGGGAATATTAAATTCACTGTCTAAAATTTACCTTTGGCTTATTCCCTTTCCTCTTAACTTTCTTGCAATTTTCTAAGAAAAACACCTTTATTTTCCTAGACAAGAATTTCATTAAAAGTGTTTCAAGCTCAGAGCAGAATTTTTAGTTAATTTGTAGAAATTAAATATTCTGATCTGTATATCAGATCAGGGATTTTTAATTGGTATCAGAGCTCTTTCCTTGGATCATACTTTGGAAATAAATATCTCAGTGAAGAAATTTGCATCCATGTCATACTATGAGGATGACTATGATGAGGAGTATGAAGAATACTGCAGAAGATATGAAGAAGAAGAAATACTATATGTTGATGGAGGCCTACCAAAACATGAATATGATGAAGAATATTTGACATTGAATGGGGAATATATCATATCTGATTCTCCAATGGTTAGGAAAAACTTGACAGAAATTATTGAAGCATGTGAGAACATGTCTCACTGCTACGAGGACTATCTAGTTTCAAGTAGGAATATTTTTGCAAACCTTTCTTTTGGAGATTATATTTATTTCAAGTATGGATTCTGGCCCAACCATGATTATGAGGATTCTTTCAAGAGAATCAAGCTATCCATAGAGAAACCAAGTTGTTCCACCTCTCTGAGAAAATAAGAAGAAGAAGAAGGAACCAAAGGTGAAGATTCCCCCAAGCCATCTGCATGTTCAAGATTTAAGAGTGTGTTTGGTTTTCCTTCAAATAGATATTCTAAATATTGTGACATAAGTGCCATTAAAGATAAATAAAATTATCAAGTTTATTGGAGGATAATAGAAATGAAGTGGAGACAGATATCCAGGAGGTGAAGTGAAAATCACCACAAGGTGGTTGCATAAGAGAAGAAGTTGAAGAGGAATGCACTTCAAGTTTCTTGGAGGGTGATCTCTGGATCACTGCTCAAGTTTTTAGCTCATGTATGGGTGGTGAGACATATTTTGGATCATATCCAAAAGTGGTACAAAAATCATATTTGCAGTCATTTCCTGAGCCACAGAATGAAGAAGAAAACAAGGCCACACCACTCAGGTGTGAACCAGAAAATTTGGTGGAGGAGAAGGCCACCAAAGTATCTGTAGAGAAAGAGGATAAGGTGAATAAAATGAATGATAAAATTTCTGAGTTTTGTAGCAGCCATGTACACCTGAAACCATATGATCCATGGAAGGATGGAAATACTTCACTTGCTTCTGAGGACTGGAAGATGAAGGAAAATTGTGAGGGAGATGAATTTGCTCCTAGTTTACCTGTTAGTGAACCCGAAATAAATGAGGGTGATACTTCCAATAATGATAAGGGATATTTTGGATTAGATCCAAAAGAAGAACAAAAATAAAATCTTAATTCATTATCTGAACTTCCGACTGAAGTGGAAGACAAGCCCCCACCCACTGTGTATGAACTAGGAAAATTGAAGGAGAAAAATCTGATGCAGAGAGATAAGAATAGTTCATAATTTTGGACTCCTTTGATAAAATGTCATTCCAACCTTCATATATACCCTCCACTGCATGTCATGGAACTGATTTTGTAGAAATTTCAAAGGTTGACTTGTATGCTGAGAATGAGTTTTGTGTTGTGGATCCATGCCACAATCAAAATGGTCCTGGATTTCAGCTATTAGAAGAAGAAAACTTGGGGGAGGATCTTCTTTGTGAGACAAAAAAATTGAGTGGATCACTAAAGGAGGACATAAAGAATCTTATGGCAGCCATGAAAATCTTTGTGGACATCAATGGTGGCAAGATGTTGTTGGAAAGCTTCTGGTGGAGAGATGGAAGAAGAAGCCTTTATGGAGGAGTGCATAGCACTGAAAGAAGGCATGTAAAATAGAAAGGTGAACTATATGAACTTACGTTATGACATATATCATCTCCTCATGATGGCCGAGATGTACCATAGTGCACTCAAGAAGGAAGAAGAAGAATCTAACAGGCTCACTCATGAGTTGGAGATCACCAGTAAATCATTGAAGAGAACACAAATATCCCTTCAAGAGTCAAAGT
Organism: Pseudotsuga menziesii; assembly: GCA_001517045.1. Taxonomy (NCBI): domain Eukaryota; kingdom Viridiplantae; phylum Streptophyta; class Pinopsida; order Pinales; family Pinaceae; genus Pseudotsuga; species Pseudotsuga menziesii. The sequence goes on from LPNX010332090.1 coordinate 335,000, forward strand.
TGCAGACCTATAAACTTCAAAAGGAGTTTAGAATTTCACACCTTTCATGTTGTATGGAAGGAAATGTTTTGGGCATAGTGGAGGATGGGCATGAGAAAAGTTCAGATCTGCAAGTATTGGTGAAGGAAGATACCATAGAATATATTGATCAGTCGCTTTCCTCATTTCATAAGTATCTTCAATATGATATACCATTCATATCTGCAATAACATACACTGATTTGTTCAAATATTGGATAAGTGAGTACACAGTGGAAATTGAGGCCCAAGATTTCACAAGCCTAGCTTGTGAATGTAAAGAATGTCTCTTGAGGAATGCTATGGAAGAAGGACCCCATGAGATTCCTATGTGGAAAGGGAATTTCACCTTATAATATGTGGCTGATTACATGCCATGCAAATCAGAAAATCAAAGTGCTTATCCTTGTATTGATTGGGTGGATAGAGACATCATTGGAATAAAAACTATGGGAGGTAAAGAGTTTAATTTCTGTAGTAAATTATTTGTTGTGAATGGCATTTTACTGACATGTGGACAGCCACAAATATTTAATTTGCATCCTTTGGATACCTTCCATACACATGCACACGAGGTGCATTCTAATTATTTTTTTTCTTGAGGAATTTTGTGATGCAGATGATGATTTCCAAGCATAGGGACATTTCCCGAGAAAGACTGAATTTTCTCATAGAAGGAGTCCTATTTACATTGAAGAGTCTAAAGAAATCCCTTGTGTTAGACCATCCCATGATAGGTTTGATACATCCACACCTTTGGTGGACGCATTTTTCATATATTTATTTCACTATATTTTATTCCACGCACCTATGGCATCCAACACACATGAGGATGATAACTTGGTGAAGGGTTTATTACTTTTGATGCCAAGTAAGGAGCAGGAGGATACCACACTCATCCATGGGGATTTTTTGATGGAACCACCCCCTTATCATCCATAGAAAATGAAACCCTGTCCTATCTTTGATTCCTCCATTCATGGTGGTGATTGGCAGAGAGTTGAGCCATTGGGATTGTGCACATGAGAAAGCAATAAAATTCCCATATGGATCTCACAATTGGAGGATTTGTTCATCTATGGTAGGAATGGGTAGGTACTTGTTGGATTCATGCACCTTAAAGGGTGTACCTTTTGCTTACACCATGTAATTTTCAGTAGACACATCCTACATCTTCTCTTAGCAACATGGGAATCTATGGTTGTTGGACGATGCCCAAAATTGTCTTTGGAGATGGGACTCACACCTATGTCATTGCAGCAACATCATTGTGAGAATCAATGCTGATGTGAATCAAGCACATATAGAACTTAATGTTGGATTGGGAAATATGAGAGATTTCCAACTTTGCATTGAGAATTTCTAGTTTTCAGTATAGTGGTATGATTTCCATAGCATGAATATCGTTTCCTGTGATGATAAATTTTTATGTTGTATTCTAATGTTTGGATACTTACAGTTGAGGAAATGGGATCCATGCATAATTTTGGCTCATAAGTTGTGTGGGAAGGAATTCTCACTTAAGGGGGTGCAAAGAAAGCAATGGGACCTGGGCATTGCTTGTTTTTTCAGAAACTCTACATGCTATCTTGATGAAGAAAATCAACATTTTTTTGCACATAAGTTCATTCTTCGATTTTCCTATATGGTGGACAAATTTGCAGCAATCTAGAGTGCTTCTGCTTGATGACAATCCGATTTTGGAGGGGAGGACTGTGATGTCCCCATAATTTTGGACATAAAAGTGTTGACCATGCCCAACACACTTGTCGAGCACCCAATATGCAGATAAATTATTACCAACACACAGAGCATACGAGATTTATTGTCAACCCGAGAAAGTCTTTTATTTCAAAGGATAAATGCACAGTATATGCGTTAAACACCAAATCAATGTAATTGAACACTCTTATCCTCTAACAACTATGTTCATCCCAAGAATCTGTGTAATCCCATTCATCTTCTAAATACTACAAATTCAATTACCTGTAATTCAGAAAAAAATGATCTAAGATGCAAACAGCAATTGCAGATAAAAAGGAAATCCTATTCACAACTCAGAACAAGAAAACCGCCTATTCAATCTAATTACTCTTGAAATCCATAAACATAAATCAAATATTAATCTAGGAATTCAATTGCAAAGGATTAAATTCAGCTGTTCTAAGGAATTGACTTGCAGGAATGAAAATCAACAATCATAACAGGAAAGATAAATTGCAAGGATTCGTAGGATAACAACTTGAAACTACAGGATGAACCGAGCTGTGTACAACTACCACTCAAATTTCATAAAGGAAGTTTCCTACCCAGTCGACTGTCACTCTGTGCCGTTTACCAATATTAAGAAAATGCAATCACCATTATACTGTAAATCAACACTACTACAGCTGTGTACAAAGGAAATAAGATGAACAAAACATCACACAATACTGAATTGAAAAAGTCCTAAATTAACTCAGTGATCTCTGTGGAAGGCGGGCCCATCCTTCACACAGAGATGCTGGATGAACAACGTGCAACTCTCTTAAATTAGAGGTAACTCCTTATATTAAAGAATGAGAGATTACACAAGTGGCTTCCCTTGCTAATACAATGAATGGATTATCTGTTTTCCCCACCCCCTGGGTCGAAACAGCTCCCCATATTTATACATGCAGATCATAACCTTCGATCCTATTAAAGGGCAGCCATGAAGATCTCTGATCTTCAGGCGCCCCAAATATACTAGCTGTTACAAAACGTGGTATGATAATGACATGAAAAGTGCGAGAAGGCTGTTGACTTGCCTAGGAGTAGCGATCTCTTCAGATCACAACTATATTCGAGCAGCAATGTAGCACATTCTGTTACAGCTGCACTGTCACAGCTCAGTCTAGGATATTACATTAAAACCACATGCCTTCATTGATGATCAGGGGCTAAGGGTCCTTTTAAGCAGTGAATATCCCTTTCTTCGATATTTGTTCAGCCCTTATCCACCTGCAGTCCACTTATCTCAAACTACCTTCATAAATCATAACATGTTAGCACATTTGAGAGATACATAGATTTAATTATCACAATCATAAACATTAATAAGATAAAGCAATGATCAGTCATACCATGGTAGTTTGGGGATGAAAGTGAGGACAACAGGTCTGATTAGCATGCTAAATGATGTAAGATAGGGGAAGAAAAGGTGATTGAAGGTGGTTAAAAAGGGGAAATTCCTAGGCTCAACATCTCCCCCCAACTATCCTGTTGCATGTCCTCATGCAACAACCTGCATCATTCGGAGTATGAGTCTTGTACTGAGCTGTGTTCATGGAGGGAGGAGAAGTTGTAGGGAAACTCAGGTGCCTCATCTTCCTTTAAAAAGCCTCTGTGAGTAACCCAATACTTCCAACACCGCTGCTCCTCTGCCTTAGTCAAGGAAAAATATATATTATACGGTTTTGTTGGCCACCAAATGAGGGGGAATTTGAATTTCAAACCCAACCAATCAATTCCACACTCCCTCATACTTCCCACGTAGCCCTTGACTATGGAAAGTGACTGCTTGAAATTTTTGAAACAGTAAGGATCCCGACTTCTAAGTGTAGAGGAGGCAGCCTACCATCTATGTTTACTCCCTTCCAATGCTACCTGCTGATGTCTGGAAATGTAGTTGGTGCAAGTGGATATCACTTCTTCTTGCAGCCTCATGACATGCTGTGCCTGGGGGGGTCTTGAAAGAAAATTTTTGTACCATGCCAAAAGAATGCCAGGATTCTAGGGCTCACTTCGAATCCATAATTTATTGTGAGCTTCATTATGGGAAAAGGTATGAAAAGACCTTTCCCACTGAATGTGGTTGCTCACAAAAGAAGTAAAGGCTCGTAGCTGAACATATGCTACGAATGGAATAGGTTTTGAGTGGCGGTCCAGGGGGCAAGCCATCTCATACAGGTATAATTCACACAGCAGGTTCTGCTCCTCAAAATTGCTTCCAAAGAATGTTTCCAAGAACTTTGCTGAGGTTGTGATTTCAAAGATCTCCCCTCCTGTACAGCCTTCAATTTAAACCAGACAAATTGCTCAAATAGGAACACTAGACAAGAGGAAGAGGGTTTCCTAGTGCCCATGAGTTCTTGAGAGAGTGTGTACATCTGTTCTTTTTCTCGCTGCATGGATTGAAACTTTTTCAATTATCTCAACTTGCTCTGCAGCTCTTCTTCCTGAATTCTATGGGCCATACATTCTTCAGCCCACCTCTCTTCTAGTGCTTTAATGATTTTTCTATGCTCACTCAAAGCAATCATACTTGTCTGGTACTCCTCCACCTGGATTTTCCATTTGGTCACCTCCAGCCTCAGGGCTGAGACTTCTGTTGTGAGGTTTAAAATTTCTTTTTTATAATGCCCTTCTTGCTCTGAGTCCAAATTAATGAAATTTCTAAGAGGTAGAAGCACTAGTTTTTGTGGGGTAGTGTCCTCTGGCACATCTAAATTTGCTATGAGAGTTGCTGGTTCTTGTGTGGCAGCAACATCCTTTAGACTTTCCTCAATAGATACATTCATTACCTTCAGAGACATTGGTTCTTGTGTGACAGTGTCTTCCTCCTGATCAACCTACATTTCTGAATTTGGTTCTTGTGTTGCTGGTTCTTGTGTAACAGCAACATCCACTGGATTCTCTTCCACAGCTGCATCCATGGATTTTTGAGACATTGGTTCTTGTGTGACAATGTCTTCCTCTTGGTCAACCTGCATTTCTGAATTTGGTTCTTGTGTTGCTGGTTCTTGTGTAATAGCAACATCCCCTGGATTCTCTTCAACAGCTGCATCCATGGATTTTTGAGACACTGGTTCTTGTGTGACAGTGTCTTCCCCCTGGTCAACCTGCATTTCTGAATTTGGTTCTTGTGTTGCTGGTTCTTGTGTAACAGCAACATTCCCTAGATTATCTTCAACAGCTGCATCCATGGCTTTTTGAGACACTGGTTCTTGTGTGGCAGTGTCTTCTTCTTCCTTCTGCCTCTGAGATTGGATACCTTCCTCATTGTGTAGCTCCTCCTCAAGGATTTCAGTGTCACCTGAGGACTGTGTCTGTACCTGTTCATCCTCACTCCACTATATATCCAGTCCAAGGTTATCTTCTAATTGTAATTCAGGAATCCTTGCTGCAGCTTCCAAGGATGTTGGTTCTTGTGTAGCAACATCCTTGCTTACCTCTTCATCCTCCTGTTGTTATAATTATTCTTCTATGAGCTCTGTATCCTGGGAAAATTATAGAGTTACAATGTAAATCCCTTCATTAGATTCCAGAGTGTCCTCCATCCCAGGTTCTTCTCCCACTTGCTCGGCCAATTGGACAAGTATATTCAGGTTTGTTGGTTCTTGTGTTGCAGCAACCTGTTCTAGTTCATCAATGTCCTGCCCTTATGGCTTAGCTTCTACAATTTCTATGTCATGGGAGCATTCTGGGGTTATAGTACAATCTTTGTCCCCGACATCATGCATGATTTCATCCTTTTTCTCCTCTGTCATAGGATTGGTGGCAACTTCAGCAAGGAGGTTTAAAGATGCTGGTTCTTGTGTGATAGCATCTTCTTTTTCTGCAACTTCCTCTATTGTGGCCTCGGACTACTGTGCTGTACAGGTGCGAAGTATAATATTGTGGCCTGCCTCCTTCAAAATTTCCCCACGGGTAGGACAAATCACTCGCTCATCTTCCTTGCCAAGCTCGGTAGAGTTCGATTCCTCCAACTGTTCTGCAGCCTCCACTAATGTATACATTTTCCTTTCACCCTGTTTTCTGCAGGTTTCCTTCCATGTCTCCAATTCCCTTCGAAGTACTTGGAATTCCTCTTTTAATAGTGATTTCTCCTCCAGAAGTCCTTCAATGCTAGGTTCCTCCTCGACTGGCCTTTGTGGAGTATCCGTTGGCCTTGGTACAAGGATTGGGAACTCAACCTGTGCCTCTAGGGTTGCCCATCTTTTTCTAGCTACCTCTGTTGTTGCAGCTATTTTAGTTCTTTTCCTTCTAATTGGAGAAGTTATGTTAAGTTCATTGATTGATCTTTTCTTTCTCCTTTGTGGTGTTTTCCTTTGAGGGGCTGGTATATCGGGATTCACAGCTAAGGTTGAAGGGATGTTTTCATGCTCCTCAAGCTGTTCTTCCACAATTAAATTTCCTCCTTCCCACTTAGATGAGGATTCAATAGTTACTGGCTCGATATTTTCTTTAATTTCCCCAGCTCTGTCACCTTCAGGTTCAACTGTCGCAGCACTTGGTGCTACTCCAGTTTCACCTTCTGCTGGCAGAGCTATCCTATTGTCTATGTTCTCCACAATGTTTTTATGTACACCCTCCTCCAATTTCTCTTCTTGTACCTCTGGTTGCGCTTCTTCTGATATAGTTTCATCCCCCCCCCAACTATATTGGAGGAACTCCGGTCCTCCTGCTATGGTTGAACCTGTTCCTGTTCTATCTGGACACCCAACAAGGGAGCTGGTTCCTGAGCTCGAGCTATGAATTGTTCCCAAGTTATATTATGCTAAGAAAGGGTTCTTGAAATTATTAATTTGATGAGACCATGGTGGTTCAAGGAGGTAAATGGGTGTTGAGTGGCTTGGACAAACGTCGCCATATAACGCAAGTCATGGAGCAAATAGTATGGAATGTTCAATAAAGTGCCATGGCGGAGATCAGAAAGTAAAGGCAGGTCGAAATTATAAATAGTTTGGTACCTACCTTCACAAGTGATGTACTTTTTAAGGAAGACAGCCACATGATCCCATGGCCGCGGCAATGAGTACAGTGCAATCCTTCTTCTGAATGATTGAACTTGCTCCCCCTCTCCTAAAAATGCTTCCCGTGCGGTCGTTGCGGGAACTCGTCATCCAAACCATGCCTTTCCCACCTGTGGGATAGAAGTAACCTCAGATATAATGGATTTGGAGACTTCTATGTGCATCCCCCATACCTCAGAGTGAGTATCTGTGAGGTTTAAGGCAAATTACGGGGCTGCTTCCCGGTTAAAGCCATCCAGTCACTCAAAAAACTCGAGCCAGCCGGCAGCTTGAAAGATGGCCAGAACTGCGGGATTTTTCCTAAGTTCCTGTGTATCCAAAGGTTCATGGCGAGCTGGCATCCCCATAATCCTAGCAGCAGACTGAGATTGCTACTTTGCAGCTTACAGAAACCTAGAATGGAGGTTGCAGTGCAAGGGTGCACGAATCGCTGAGCGGAGATGTTGAGTAAATGGGAAAATTTGGAAAGTTCAGCTCAAAAAAATGTTCAATATTTTTATTCCAAATTGGGGAAGGTGGCGGTTATTAGTTTTACTTCGCACGGGGGAAGGATTTAATTAGGCTATAATGGAGATACGATTAAAGGTACAACTGATATTACTAAATCATATCAATATTTAATCACGTGATAATCAAATCCATACCTTGTGAGACTGTGCGTCGGATAGCCTGCGGAGAATGGTGGAACGTGTGGTTGCTGATGCTGCAAAGCCGAACTCATGCGCTATCATTAAATTGATCATGATGACGAGGATAATGCAATAATTTCTTCCACCGGTTAAACACAAACCATCTCATCGCCAGGGTCGGAATTATGAACAAAGTGGTCGTCGTATGGCCTAGTTCGCTGCCATGAGTCGGATGAATAAGAGCCATATCTAGCAAGTTGAAGCAATTCTTCTGTTAGTACTGGAGTTACCTCTGCAAGTTTTCAAAAAAACGGCCTTTAACGCTGAAGACATCCGCCAAATGAAGCGGAATTGCAGTCACCAGAAATGATATCACGGCCATCGGGAAATATGTTGCAGCCACCGGGAAATGTTTACGGCCGCCGAGAAATATGTTGCAGCCACTGGGAAAAGTTTACGGCCGCCGGGAAATATGTTGCAGCAATCGGGAAAAGTTTATGGCCGCCAGGAAATATGTTGCAGCCACCGGGAAAAGTTTACGGCTGCCGGGAAAAAGGGCTTGACGATCATCGGGAAAAAAAAAGTCACGGCTGCCAGGGAAAAGTCTTACGGCTGCCGGGAAAAATGTTGCAGCCACCGGGAAAGATGTTGCAGCCACCGGGAAATGGTTCACAGCTGCCGGGAAATATGTCCCAGCCGCCAGAAAGTATGTCGCAGCCACCGGGAAATTTATTTTGAAAGAAAAGGAAATGCAGTACAGGAAAGCATAGGAAAACAACTCCGCTCGACAGGCCCAATTTGGTCAGTCACTTGGCGCTTCCCTGTAAATTTTTGAAAAACAACAGAAAACGAAAAGATCAAATGCAAAAGGAAAAACAATTGTACGCTATAGTAGAAAAAAATAAATTATTTATGTACAGTGGTTCAAACTCGATTTACAGTTTAAAGGTTGGCAAAGGCAGAGAGAAGTTCCTGCCCTGGTGCCAGCTAATATTCTGGATCGGCGGCAATTTGTGAAATGAATGCATCTTTCGAAATAGGCTTACGATACAGTCATAGCCTGTGGCCATTAGCAAATAATGGTATGCAGTTTTCATCAATGGTCACCAGACGGACAGTGCCGTTTTCAAATACCCTGTCGAGCAAATAAGGACCCAGCCACCTTGTCCGTAATTTACCTTTAAAATCCTTTTTGAACCTGGATTCATATAGTAGCACCCAGTATCCTTCGCGGAAGATTTTCTTTTTAATAAATCGGTCATGCCAATTGGATCTCTGTTGCTGAAGCAACGCAGTCTGATCCACTGCAACTAACCATTTCTCGTCCAATTCATTTAATTGGTTCAATCTTCTCTTCTGGGCCTCTGTTACATCTAGATTCAATTCGGTGGTTGTCTTTAGGGTTTTGATCTCAAACTCGATCGAAAAGATAGCACTCTTCCCATACACTAAATCATAGGGAGAGAAACCTGTGGTACCACGCCAAGTCGTACTATATGCCCATAGTGCTTCCGGGAGCCTGTCAGCCCAATCCCTTCGATGGCTCTTAACTGTTTTAGTAAGGATGGCTTCAATAAACTTATTAGTACTCTCCACCTGACCATTAGCTTGGGGGTGGTAGGGTGAAGCCACCCTATGCTACACATGATACTTCCGGAGCAAGGATTCAAATTGGTGTGACATGAATTGCGGCCCCCCATCGGTAACCACTTCCTTCGGTACCCCAAAGTGGGTAAAAATTTTACTGTACAGAAAATCCATTACCACCTGGTCATTAGCCTTAGCCAAAGCTACATCCTCCACCCATTTGGTCATATAATCAGTACAAACTAGAATGTAAACTTTCTGTCTGGAAGGAGGACTGATAGGGCCAACAAAATCCAGTGCCCATCTATCAAATGGTTCCACTACTACATAATGTTGTAGAGGCATCTGATCTGTTTTATTAGGCTGGCCCATCCTTTGGCAGCTGTCACAGGACTGAACATACCTTTTAGCGTCCCTAAACAGAGTCGGCCAGTAGTAG
>LPNX010332090.1:344570-357104 GCA_001517045.1 Pseudotsuga menziesii
GTGCCCTGTTCTTTTGTCTACAAAGTGTCCCTCGCAAGGCTCATCATGACAGGCTTTCAATATGTGAAATATCTCATCTTCCCTCACACATCTCCTAATCTCAAGATCAGGTCCTGTGTAGAAGAGATGACCATTTAGCCAACAATATCTGGCACTCTGCTGAATGATTTTTTTCTTTTCTTGTTTAGACATATGTGGTGGGAGCTTTCCTGCAACCAAATAATTAGTGACGTCTGCATACCAGGGAGAGTGAGATGAAAGTACGAATAGATGTTCATCTAGAAAAGAGTCCTCAACAGGAAAACTATCATTACTGTTAGTGAGACGGGATAAAAAATCAGCAACGACATTTTCTTTTCCAGGTTTATCTATAATGGTAATATCAAATTCCTACAATAACAAGAGCCACCTGGTCACTCTGGCATTGGTAACAGGTTTGTTCATTAAATATTTAATGGCAGAATGGTCAGTGTGCACGAATGTAGGATACCCAGTAATGTAATGTCAAAATTTATTGATAGAGTAAACAATAGCTAGGAATTCCTTTTCAATAACAGTATAATTAAGTTCAGCAGGGGCTAAGTTTTTACTAACATAATAGATGGCATAAGGTACTTGAACATCCTGCTGTCCTAATACTGCTCCAATGGCAGTATCAGAGGCATCTGAAGAAATATGAAAGGGTAGGGTCCAATTAGGTCCCCTTATGATAGGAGTTGTGGACAGTCTTTCCTTAAGCTTATCGAACGCTGTCTGGCATGCTGCACTCCACACAAACTGTGCATCCTTCATTAACAAAGAGAATAGAGGAGAAGCTAGTTTGAAGAAGTTTTCTATGAATCTTCGATAATATCCAGCATGTCCCAGAAAAATTCGCACCTCTTTCTGAGTTGAAGGGGTAGGTATATCTTTTATCACTTTGATTTTTGAGGGGTCTACCTGGATTCCATTGGCAAAGATAAAATGCCCCAATACCACTCCTTCACTCATCATCATATGGCACTTTTCAGTGCTTAATGAGAGCTGTGTCTGTTCACAGTGAATTAAAACCTTCTTTAAATTTTCCAGTGCTTCCTCAAAATCCTTACCATAAGGAGTAAAATCGTCCATAAATATTTCCATGTTGTCATTAACTAATTCAGAGAATATGCCAATTATAGCCCTTTGAAACGTTGCCAGTGCATTGCATAAACCAAAGGGGAGCACTCTGTAGGCAAACGTTCCCCAGGGACAAGTGAAGGTGGTCTTATCCTGATCCTCAGGAGCAATCTGAATTTGGTTGTGCCCACTGAACCCATCTAGGAAGGAGAAGAACTTCTTCCCTGATAAGGTATCAAGTACTTGGTCAATAAAGGGTAAAGGGAAATGATCCTTTTGAGTGGATTTGTTCAATTCTCTATAATCAACACAGACCCTCCATTTACCATTTTTCTTGGGCACAATTACAAGTGGATAAACCCACTCACTATCTGAAATAGGATATATATAAATCCTGCTTCCAAAAGTTTCTGGATTTCTTCCTTCACTATATCCCTCAGTTTGGGGTTCATGCGTCGTTGGGGTTGACATACAGGCCGGGAGTCACTTTTAATATAGATATGATGGGTGCACAGACTAGAGGGAATACCCCTCATGTTTGTATACTCCCAGGCGAATGCCCCCTTGTGTTTTTTCAAGAGGCTGATCAGGCACTTTTGCTCCTCTAAGGAGAGACTAGTATTGATATTCAAAGTTCTTCCAGGCTCTACCTCAATAGGAATACTTTTTCACTCTTCCAAAACTGAGATTATGTTTGTGTCACTAACTAGGGCTTCTTCTGTAAGATTTTCTTGTTCTTCCTTGCCCAGGGTAGTGTTCAGGATTTGATAGATCTCTCTATTCAATAAAGTGGGTTCACTAATAAAATTACTAATAGTATCATCTTCTGTTTCGTTTTTAAAAGTTAAGGCCTTCCCTATGGTTAATAGTGGCTGAACATCCTCCTCCTCCTCCTGCTCTATCCAAAGGGAGGTTTCAGTCTCTAAACTTGGCTGAGCTAGAGGATACAGGGTGAGGCTTTTAGTCTCCGTACCATCAGATATAGTCATGGACCCTAATTGACAGCTGATGTAAGCATCAGCTATGGCCAACCAAGGCCTCCCCAAGATCAATGGGTGTCCCCCAAGCTGTGATTTTGGTTGTAATACCAAAAAGTCAGCAGGGTACTCCCATGAGTCTACTGAGATGACAAGGTCGTCCAGAATCCCTTCAGGTCTAATGGTAGATCTGTCTGCCAATTCTAAAATATTAGGGGTTGGTCTAAGATTAGTGAGCCCAAGCTTCTTTACAGTCTCCATTGTTATGACATTGATCGCTGCTCCTAGATCCACTAGCACGTTGGGTATCTGTGTCTGTCCTATCTGTACAGTAACAGTAGGATTGCCAGGGTCATCATATTTAGTCATGGGGGTTTTTCCTGTTATCAGGGTAGATAAATTCCCTATGACATGAACAGTTGGAGGATCCCTGGGTTTCCTTCCTCGTTTCTTAGTGCACAAGTCCCAAACTGTTCTAGTGTAAATAGGCACATCTTGAAGATCTTGAAGAAGGGGGATTTTGACATAAAGGTTCCTTAACTCTCCTAGGAGGTTAAACTGATGTTGCCCCCCCATTCTTGGTAGCATTAGTCTCTTGGGATATGGTGGTTTCCTTATTAGTTGGGTAGGTTGCGTATTGTCAAGTTTATCATTTGATGTTTCAGCCGTCCCATCTAAGGGTTGTTCAGCATCTTCAATGATAGGAGATATGTCGGATGGATGCTGTGAATTCCTTTCTTCCTTATGCACAGAAGGTGGAGTATCTTCTGTAATTATGGGTTCTACTATTTTCCTAGATCATAACCGAATATCGTTACAAGGTACAAGGGAAAGAGAGTAGGCTGGCATGTTGACAGTCTCCAATTGATGGACTGTCTTATTATTTGGGTTAGGATTGGGTTGGGAAAGCAGCTGAGGTCATATTGGTATATTAGGAACAAAATTAGTCTACAGCTGCAACTGCTGAGGTGGATATTGGGGATATTGAGGAAATTGAGGATATTGAGGAGAATATGACGACTGTTGAGGAGGTGGTTGAGGAAACTGGTTCCCAGGATGGAAATTCCTCCATCCAGGAGACCATGACGTAGGTTGGTGTGGTGGCTATGTCCAAGGACTCCATGAGTTAAAATTTTGCATTGCAGGTTGGGAGGAATTCCACTGAGCATAATTTGAAGGGAATTGTGTATTCACATTTTGCAGGTTATTATTCCAATTACCCATATTATTAAAAAATGGAAACGAGTCTAGAGGCATACCTTGATTTCGAGGTTGCCAAGGTTTCTTCTGTGCAATGAAATAGGCCGATTCCACTTCTGGAGCTGATGCCTACAAAACAGCCTTCACTTGGGGAAGTGAGGGACATTCTTTCACGTCGTGGTTTAGCTCACACAGCTGACATACTTCTGCTTTATCCAGCGGGCATTCTTTCAGCGGATGATTCTTTCTACATCGGGGGTAGAACACACCTAGTGTGAGATCCTCCACTGCCTGTTTTTGCTTTGCCTTCAGGACATCAATCTCCGAGGAGATGGAGATCATCATTTCTGTTTTAAAATTTTCAAGGAGATTGCCTATCTCTGCACAGGTAGCTCCCCCATTGGACGACTTCTAAGTTTTGTCGAAGACATCACGTTCTAGCTTGTCCCATTTGTCCCGCTTATTATTCCTGGAAGAGCCCCTGGAGTACCTCTTACATAATTCCACAATCTTTCCAAAAGATTCTTTAGATATATCTCCTTTTCCTAGCAGATTTAACATGTCTAAAAAATCGTCCCTGATCCCAAGAAGCAAGATTATCTTGAGTACATCGAGCCCCATGTTCGTCTGCCCTGCTCTCTGCACATTGTATAGCAACCTTTCCACAAAATCCTCCAAACTTTCATCCTCCTTCTGCACCATTTTGAATAACTCTTCCCTCTTATCCTTGGTGTTGCAATACTCCTGATACTTCTCCAGGCACACCTGTTTCATTTTATCCCAATTAGCAACAGTTCCTCCCCCATGGATCATGAACCATCGTAAGGCGTTGTCCTTCAGGGTGGCAGGGAAAAGTTTTAGCTTCTAAGAATCGGTGACATAATCATAGCTGTGGCAAAGAATATCAAATTCAAAAAGGAATTCGTCTGGATCTTCTCCCGCCTTTCCATGGAAGCGAGGTAGCACCGATGGTGAGATATTTTTCGTAGGGGCTGCCCCTGCTGGCTGCTGAATTGGGAATTGCAATGTAGCCATCATTCCTTTAGGAAGGGAATGATTGTCATGATGATATTTTTCCCCCATTGCCTCTTCCTCGTCGGATTCATGTCTGTTACTCATATCCTCTTATGTTTTCTCCTCTTCATTCTTTTCTTCATTCTTCTCTTCGTCCTTCTTTGGTTCCTCATTCCCTTCCTTGTCTTTCCACTGGTCAGTAAACTTTTGGTGGAACTGCTTCCACTCTTATTCAGTTACAACCTTCCCAAAAATGTGGTAGGTTGGTCCTCTACCAGCAGGTCCAGTTGTAACAGCTGTGTCCTTCTCTGCAGGTATATTCGAGGAAGTCGTGGCTGCTCGTATATTCTCCACCATGGAACCTAACACTGGCGCCCCAGGATCGGCAGGCTTTCTTCTAATAGGAGATTCTTACTGGCGAGCTCTAGTAGATGAATCAGTTCTGTCAACAAGATCGTTGATGAATGTCCTTCTGCCCAATGGTGTTCCTCGGCCGTGACCCAAGCCACCTGCACTGTTAGTATCTTGTGGGGTTTTGGGAGTTGGGAGGTGTTGACGGGCGTTTCTGATTCAGCCCGCAACGGGGGAAAACGACCCAGTCCGGGATCCTTAGAACAGGTTCCAAGCTGTTTCAGGTAGTCATTCCCGACAGGTTTATAGGCTCTGTTAGCCTGGGTTCCTAAAAGGGTAATTAGTGCTATCGATTAGTAGGTGCTTAAACTTTAATGATTAATTAGAGTTAAAACTGAGTTTTATGCTACTGTTATATGAAAACACTATACACAAATTTGTTATATAGATACAGCAGAATTCAGAAACAAACAAAAACTAATACACTACTGTTAACCATATACACAAATATACAACATTCACATCAAGGAGTAAGCTAAAGATGTCTCTGCATAAACATATGTAATCATATTCACAGTTTTAATATCATGCAGAAAAATAACATTAAATAAATCCTAAAGTCCTACTCTAACCCCTATCCCGATCAGGAGCACAATGAAACTAATACTGATTCTCAGTAAACACTGGGAAACGTAATGTAAAATCTCATTTGCAGAATAGTAAAGACATTTAAAGCCTGCAAATTAATACATGCATTACTAACTATCATATACCAATAATAACAATTATTAAATACATGACAGATTATACCAATATAACTGAAAACCAGAAGCAGCGAATACTTAAAAGATTACTTTCGCATAATTAATGAAAATGAATTATAACGAAAGATATAAAATTAAGAAATACAAATACTAACAACTGCAAGATGTAATAAACGCAAACCAATTGTAAAACTTAATAAGACGTAAATCCAACATCACCAGTCCAAAACAAAATGTCAACAGGCAGGAAACCGCCCAGCATCCAATCCGGTTAGAACCAGCAGTTCAGTACTTGCATTACAATAGTATCCCCCCACCTTAAACATAATGCCCTCATTTTATTAAATACATTCCTTTTTACCCATGATAGCATACTTGGGATCAAAAACAAATCTTCACGATCCCTAACTAATCGCCAAAGGAAAACGACAAGTGAAACCTGTCGTTTTTCTTTTAGCCCTTAATCGCTCTCTCAGCCTACAGGATCGTAAGATAAAACAGAGGAACCTGTCAAACTGTTTCTCCATTCCGTGATTCGATTCCAGCAAAACAGGGATTACTCCGATCTCTTCAAAATTTGGGGAGTTAATATCTGCGATCCACAAAAGAAATATTTAGAAAATCGTAACAGCAGGTGAAATAGAATTATAAATCAAATAATCTCAGCATAACGAATTACTTGACATTCAGCCATATAACAAACCATGATTAGAAACTATATATTCACTGGGGCACCAAAGACCTGAATGTTTACTCCACTGGAGTGACTGGGCGAAGGTGTTTTAAATTGCATTAAGGCGATCTGAGAGTTCAGCTCTCGTAACTTTTCTTCATTCCTCTGATTTTCGTCCTGCAATTTCAGGACACGCCTGATGAGTTTATTCTTATGGTTTTTCAACCGCACCAAATGTTTGTCGCTTACATCTATTTTCTCCTTCATCCCCATATTATCGATTTTCAACAAATCTCTGCTAGCAGACACCTCACGAATTTTTTCCTCCATTCTACGGACCTTGTCGAGTAGACAGTTAACGAACAAAGGGTGAATGCTTTCGCCACTCTTATGTAAAACAGAGGAATTCACTTTAACTGATTTTTCATTCATGACCGAATCGGTCACGCACTCCACGTGAGCTTCTGAAATCTTCTTGCCCCCGACTGATAGGGTTTTCGACTCAGGCACAATTTCCACTTCTGTCTGAACAGGCTGGGATTCACCAGAAAGTAAAGGATTCTCAGGAATTTCTGAAACATTCACCGTAGGACTTGGGTCGATAGAATCGGTCCTTTGATCAGGATAAACTACATTATCATCTCCCTGAGCAGACGTGGTAATCTCCTCGACGTCGATTACCACTGTCTCAACATTAATTTTGTCCCTTTTAGGCCCTTTGACAAATTTGGCTCTGGCCATGCTGCGTGTTAGTCTCCTACTCAGGTCAGGAGTGTTTCCTCGTGGTCTAACATTTTTGCCCCTCGTATTTGATGGGGTGACAGGTGAGAACCCCGAACTTTTGGCCCGGCGACCATTATGCACAGGAGTAGGGCGAGTATCCTCAACATTGACCACAGGAGTCTGCGAGGGCTCTGAGTTTTTAGGGCTAGGATTCGACACAGGATTTTTAGGCGAGACTGAACCCACAACCCGATGTTTCCCACAGTCATCAGGGTTATTGTACATGCAATGGCAGAACTTCGAGAATCCATTATCCTCAATGAACTGCTCCCAGGACCGACCCATTTTCCCCAATTCGCTTTCTACCAGAATCCGAACCAAACCATGATGAAACAAACTATGACTCAGGTGCTTCGGCCCTTTTTTAATGGCATTTGACATCTTAAAGAGACTATGTAACAGATAATAGGGGAGGTTAATTTGAAAACCCAAAAACACAGCCATGAGACGTAGGTGATAAACATACGCAAAGGACAAACGCCCTTCACATGTAATATATCGGTGAATTAAATCTAAAACCGGACGCCATTCTTTGCGAAAGTACTTACGTGATACCCCGGTGCGGAACGAAACCTCCTGCGTCGGATTCTTCAGCAAGCTACGCCACTCTGTGATTTCCATCCTTTGGTATTTAAACCATTTTTTCCCTGTTAACGGCAAACCAGTCGCATGCGCGACAGACCTCTCATCTACCCTGAAACACAAATCTCCTACCTCAACCTGATAATCCCTTAAAGATACGGTGAACACCCGGGTAACTTCCGGGTTTGAAACCGAGAACTTCCAAAGGAACTGTAACCACCCTACCTCCCGGACTTTGTGCAACAAATCGGCATTCGATTCCAGCAAAGTCGATTCATGGGGCTCGACTCGAACCACCGGGGCCATTCCTGTTAACACGCGGACGAGACAGTGTGCACAACAGACTTGCCACCAGAGGGTTAATGACAGAGACACGAATTGAGAGCACTTAGAGCTAAAACCACAAACCAGTAAACCAGGCGACAGGCCAACCATGTGAGAATTTATATAAAACCCTCGCGGGTTCAGTCTGAGCGACGCCATCAACATTCCGAATGGCACATACAACTGACGGCCGAAACATTTAAACCCACGATCATCGCCCCGCCTTCCCACTTAAATGACCAGGGTGGCCAGATGGTACGCATGACAGGCGTTCCAATAACCTACCAAGCTTACGCACAAGAGTTAAGACGTGGCGGGCAGCGTGATACGAGTGGCAACATTGCACTCATAATTCTACAGCAAGGTGACTTGTGCCAAAGATTTCCTGAATCATGCGTTCATTTATACGTAGCAAGGTGGCGAACGATACTAGAGTCCAAACATTAACGCTGGTGATTAATTGACATGACTTGCCCTGAACCATAGCTCAACAACATTAGGATAAATCTGCCAATGATATACTTATGTTTCAATAAACGACGTTTAATCACCATCGTATTGATGCTAGACTAAGATCATACCATAACATTATAACCTATGCTCTAAACATGTGATATGTCATATGCAATGTAATATAGGTTAAAGCATGGGATATTAACTTTTCATTATGCCCGCCAATCCTTATCCATACACCCGGGGGTAATATCGGCCAACCCATAAATTAAACGATATGCATCATTATTATAAGGTTGCTCATGAAATCTCATAGTAATAAAAAAAACAAAGGCGCTTCTCAACAAATCAGTAGCTCCTAAAAATTTAAGCATTCAGTAGCTTAGCATATCACTTCTAAGTCTAAGACATTGCACCAAACAAAATCCCATTTTGTTTGGTGCAATAATGACTTTAGAAGGTTGTTGAGCGGGTGCACAACAAATGGCGACCAGCTGGGCGAAGCAGTTGTCTCTGTTCATATGCCTGAAACCATATAATCAAAGCAATTAGATTTTCAACATAAACCATTGGACAGACATGCTGTTTAACGTTCTCACCAGATTAAGAATTTCATAATCATGCACATTACCAGCGGACTTAGAGCTCAGATATTTAGTTGACCATTATCAGTTTTCATTACAACGTTCAGTCATAGAGAAGAAGTGCAGAAAATGGTTCAATCTTAAAGATAAATCCTCGATACCACAAGCATGGCCCTGCTGCCAGCCGGCGTTCATAGCCACGACAGGGTTACTTCACGACCCACAAAACACCAGTATCCAACCTGCTAGTAAAAAATTTACATTTCTGGGCAACATATCATCTGCATCATATATACATTCTTTTAGTCTGAAGGCCATGATTCAGGCTTGGTAACCTGCTAGTAATCATGTCAGTCACCAGCCTACATACCAGTAAAATGAACCGGCTCGTGATGAGACCTTTCATCCCTCAGAGACTTACTTCTAAGGGTCATTGCCCAGGCTTGGTGACCGGAGACGACAATGTTACTAGATGTAAGCTTATGATCCTGAACAGACTGGCTCTTGATGAGACCTTCTGTCCTTTCAAACCTTTCTTGTTTTTCTTTTTGTTACCAATCTATGTTTACCCAGCATGTAATTAAAGTAAATCCCCAGAGGAGATTGTCTTAACAGGAAGGGAGGCAGTTTTGTTTCTCTTTACGAGAGGGTGTGGCGGAAAGATTAAATAGGTGACCTTACCAAAACTGTTTCAATCCCCATAGGCTGAAATTTGCAGAAACTGATACACAAAATTAACATATAATGATATTTCTGGTAATAGCTAGAATTTATGAAATCTTCTTTCTGTATGATAGGAAAACAGAATGGCTATTCTCTAGTCAAATATTGCTTTGATACATGCTTTTCAGGTATTCATTCAGCCATCAATCTNAGAATTTATGAAATCTTCTTTCTGTATGATAGGCAAACAGAATGGCTATTCTCTAGTCAAATATTGCTTTGATACATGCTTTTCAGGTATTCATTCAGCCATCAATCTTGGATTTTGGTGAAAGTGTCGGACTTAGATCAAACCGAACAAACAAAATGCAAGAAACTAAGAAAACCAATCAACAGCAAACAAAATTATTCAAACCGAAGAAAATTCACACTAGCAATATATACAAGATGATCCCTAGAGAAGGATCAATTAAAATATTTCTTGATTAAGTGACCATTTACTGGAAGATCATCAATCTCACCTTCCAGTGTTTGCAGCCTGAAAGTGCTGGGACCAAGCTTTTCTGTAATAATGAATGGTCCTAGCCACAAATGCTGAAACTTTGTATGTTTCCCCTTATCCTCATGTTCCTTATCCCATCTCAAAACTAAATCACCCACTTCCAGCTCTCGATTGACTGATTTCTTAAGGTCAAACCAACGTTTCACAGTCTGCTGATGTTTGTCAAATTTTTTCCTAGCCTCTTCCGTATCCTCTTCGAGTTTCTGTAACGTATTAATTCGGTACTCCATGGCAGAGCAGGGCATTTCCTGTACTGATTGTGCAAGTTGCAAGGAAGGCAGGAAAAGATGAGGGGGTAAAATGGCCTCCTTGCCATATACAAGGAAAAATGGAGAATTTCCTATAGCAGCCTTATGGGTTACTCTGTCAGCCCATAAAGCGTTTGACAAGGCAGTATGCCAATCTCTGTGATGGTTAGCTACCGTGCGTTTAAGGATCTTGATCAAATTTTTATTTGATGATTCTGCCAGCCCGTTACCCTGTGGGTAATAGTTAGCAGAGTACTTTAACTTTATTCCTTTTTCTAATGCATACTCAGTCAATTTGAGGGAAGAAAAATAAGAAGCGTTATCAAATATTAAAGACTCAGGCACACCGAATCTAGTAATGATAAAGGAATCAAGGAAAGCTATCACCTGATCTGAATTGACTGTTCGTAATGGGATGGATTCAACCCATCGAGTGAAGTAGTCTGTAGCCGTAAGAATATATTTATGCTGTTGCGAAGAGGCTGGAGAAATATGGCCGACAATATCCAGACCCCATTGCTGAAATGGAACCTCGATAATAACTGGTTGGAGGGGTAATGCAACCTTTTTCAGCCTGCCTCCTGTCCTTTGGCATTCCTGACACTTTCTAACGAACGCATATGCATCTTTAAATAATGTGGGCCAATAGTACCCTGCTTTAAGTATTTTATGAGCAGTAGTTTCACCGCTGAAATGTCCTCCTGCTGGACCTGCATGCAATTGAGATAACACGTTATTAACTTCATCCTTTTCTAGGCAACGAAGAAATACTCCTTCAAAATTTTTTCTAAACAAGATATTATCAATGAGCTGATAAGGTATAGATTTCAGTCTTAAAGCTCTTTTATGACGTGGGTCTAGATTTTCGGGAGCAGTCCCATGTAATAAAAAGAACCTAATATCTTCATACCAAGAATCAGGAGGAATAGATATCAGAAAAACTTCCCTTTCAAACAAAGAGAGGTCGCTGAAGAAATGCAGATCTGATTCAGCAGTATCTGGATGGCCGGCTGCTAGCTTACAGAGACCCTGTCCCCGGACAATTTTCAATGGTCTTATTTCCAGGTCGTATTCCTGAAGTGCAGTGACCCAGTGTGCTCGTTTCTCACCAAGGTCCTTCTGTACTAGAAGATTTCTCACTGCAGAATAAGGTACGATGACCTTGGTGTGAGACTTCAGTAAGTATGGCCTGAAATGCTTTACAGCTTTGAAAACAGCAAAGGCTTTCTTATCCACTTCAGGGTAATTCAATTCTGCCCCATTCAGACCAGAACTAGTGAAAGCAATAGGGGCCTCGTTATCTTCTCGATTTTTCTGTGTGAGCACAGCAGCATAAGATAAATCAGAAGCAAAAGTATATAAAATGAACGGTTTTGAAAAATCTGGGCTAGTGAGAGTGGGGGCTTCCGTGATAGCTTTTAAAATGTCACGAAAAGATTGTTTTTCATCAGCATTCCAATTAAACTCAATATCTTTTCTGATCATCTTCTGTAATGGCCTAACGATTTCTGTGTAGCCAGGAATGAATCTAGAAACAAAATTTATTTTTCCAAGAAAAGACTGCATGGACTTTTTCGAGTGAGGCATCGGAATTAGGGATATGGCGTGAGTACGTTCTGGGTCAATATTAATGCCCTGTTTAGACACAACAAAACCTAGCAACTTACCTTCGGTGACCGAAAAGATAGATTTCTTAGGGTTTAACGAAATCCCGTACTTCCTGCAGCGCTCGAACACTTTCCTGAGATGAGTCAAATGATCAGTCCTATCTTTAGAAAAAACAGTGACATCATCGAGATAAATCACAACAAACTTACCAATCATCCCTCTGAAAGCGATATCCATCGCTCTCTGAAACGTTGCACCAGCATTTATGAGACCAAAAGGCATCTTTCTGTAAGCATAGGTCCCCCAGGGTGTCCTAAAAGTTGTTTTGAGTTGATCAGCTTTGGATACCAACACTTGGTTGTATCCAGAAAATCCATCTAATAACGAGAACATCTTTGACCCGGAAACCTGTTGCAAGATTTTTTCCATCGTAGGGACAGGGTAATTGTCTTTTTCAGAAACTTTGTTCAAGTTTCTGAAATCGACACATAGTCTGATGTCTCCGTTTTTCTTCCTTACAGGGACAAGATTGTCTACCCATTGGGCATACCGGACCGGGAAAATTATGCGAGCCGCAAGCAGCTTATTTAGCTCCTTTTTTACAGCCGGTTCTAAACTGGGGTGCATCTTCCTTAATTTTTGCTGAAAAG
>LPNX010332106.1:0-70201 GCA_001517045.1 Pseudotsuga menziesii
CTTGAAACACCTGGACGAGATGTTGAGTATTTTAGAAGAACAATCGCTTTACGTGAAAATGTCCAAGTGTGAGTTTGGCATGAAGGAAATGCTGTACTTAGGACATGTGATCAATGCAGAAGGAGTACAGGTTGACATGGAGAAAATCCAAGATATTAGAGATTGGCCCGCGCCAAAAACTATTACAGAGTTGCGAGGGTTCCTAGGTCTGTGCACTTATTACCGACGATACGTTAAGGGATTCTCCCAGTTTGCAGCACCCCTCACAGATCTCACCAAGAAGGGGGCATTCACTTGGACAGACTTAGCGCAGAAAACTTTCGAGGAGATGAAAGTTATTATGAGTTCTTTCCCAGTTCTAGCATTACCAGACTTCTCACAACCCTTTGTAGTAGAATGTGATGGAGTTAGGAGAAGGGTTAGGAGTAGTATTGATGCAGAATCACCACCCTATTGCATTTGAGAGCCGCAAATTGAAGAACTACGAGCGCCATTACTCCATATATGACAAGGAGATGCTAGCCATCTTGCATGCTCTCACAAAATTCAGACAGTACCTGGTGGGCAGCAGGTTCAAAATTAAAACAGATCATAACAGCCTCAAGTATTTCTTGGAGCAGAAGGAACTGAATGAGCGACAACAGAAATGGGTCAGCAAGGTACAAGCCTACGATTTCAAGATCGAGTATGTGAAAGGTAAGACTAATGTAGTAGCTGATGCATTATTTAGGCATCCAACCCCATTATCTCTCAGTAGTATATCCACGGATTGGAGGGCATTGCTCTTAGTGGAATACTCCAAAAATAAATTCGCTTGCGAATTATTGGACGGGAAAATTTAGGATGACAGGTACAGGATTGTGGATGACATCATCTACTACAAAAACAGGATATACCTCGTTCCAGAATCCACATTGAGGAAGAAGATCATCTAAGCATCCCACAATTCTCCTTTGTCAGGGCATCAAGGGTTCTTAAAGACCTACAGGCAGATCAGAGAGAGGTTCTCATGGAAGGGCCTCAAGGGCGAGATTATGCAACATGTCTGGGAATGTAGCATCTTTCAGCGGAACAAGGTGGAGAACACCCATCCAGCAGGGCTACTCCAGCCACTACCGATTCCAGAACAGAAGTGGGAGAGCATCTCCATGGACTTCATTACAGGCTTGCCCAAGGTCCAAGGGCGAGGTTGCTTATATGTAGTAGTTGACAGACTGACCAAGTTTGCACATTTCTTCTCAATACCATCAGACTACTCGGCAGCTCAAGTAGCAGAGTTATTTTTCAGGGAGGTTTTCAGGTTACACGGGTTGCCTAAGACCATTGTCAGTGATCGGGATAGCAGGTTCACGGGTGCCTTTTGGCAGGAACTGTTCAGATTGGTGGGGACCGAACTGGCTACTAGTACGAGTTATCGCCCCCAGAGTGACGGGCAAACAGAAATAGTCAACAAGTGGATCGAAGGATATCTCAGGAACTACGTAGCAGGGCAGCAGGGAACCTGGATCAAATGGATCCACCTAGGAGAGTATTGATACAACACTACTTATCACATTTCTATTAGGATGACTCCTTTTAAGGCATTATATGGTTATGAGGCCTTGGACTATGCAGATTTGGCATTTGGAGACAGTAGGGCTCCTAAGGCTAAGGATTCGATACAAGACAGTCAGGACATCCTGAAAGTATTGAAAGAGAATTTACAGACAGCCCAGAATCAACAGAATATGTATGCCGACAAACACAGGATTGAGCGGAGCTTTGAGGTAGGGGATTTAGTCTACTTAAGGCTCCAGCCTTACAGATAATCGTCACTTAAGAAGAAGGGAGTAGATAAATTGAAACCCCGCTTCTATGGACCATACAAGATAATTCGGAAGGTGGGAGAGGTGGCATACGAGCTAGAGCTGCCCAGAGAAAGCAAAATCCACAATGTGTTCCATGTGTCTAGCCTGAAGAAGACCCTTGGGCAACACATTGCTCCATCTACCGAATTTCCCCCTTTAGATGATGAAGGACTACTGATACTGATTCCTGAACGGATCATACAGACCAGAGAGAGGAAGCTCAGGAACAGAGTGATCAGAGAATATTTGGTTCAATGGAAAGAACTATCGCCAGAGGATGCCACTTGGGAAGGTGAACAGGTATTGTAGCATCCCAGTTTGAAGTTGCTTGAGGACAAGCAATCTCGAGCAGGGAGGACTATAATGTCCTCTTCCTTTTAGGCCTTGAGGCCCAAACCGCTAACCTATGTGATTCCTGTGGGTTCGAGCGGTTACTGATAGTTAGGGAATCAGATCAGGATTGATGCCATCCATAGAAGATCTAGGGCATCCTCACTTGGTCAAGAAGGACCACCTGGGCCAAAGGCCACCTTCATGCATGCATGCAAGTCAACGGCAAATTAGAAGATAAAGTGACCTAATTAGGTCAAAGATTAGGTTTTGCACCGTTGAAATTTATAAATAGAGGGTAAAGCAAGAGGAGACCTCACTTATGTTTATGATTATTTTGGGAAGCTCTTGGATAGCAGCACAGCGTGCAGCATAGCAGTTGGGGTTGGAGACGGAGTCTTCAGCTAACAGGATTTCGGCAGTGAAACATCTGTCCTAGTCTTATTCCGGGTAAGCCATACTGGTTCACCACTTGTTCTCCATTCATTCATCAGTTATATAGCACAAGGTATAGATTGTTGCAGGGGCACAGTGCAGCCGTAAGGGGGGTTTTCCACCAGAAATCCCTAATCAGCTGTAGGACCTCCATATCTCAGTTTCCTTCCGAAACTCAGGCACCAATCTTATCATCAGCTACATACTCAGGCACTCCTTGATTATCAGCTCCATCTGAGCTCATCCAAAGCCGTTATCAGCATTTCTGGATTCTCAGGGGCGTGAGCAGCTGCCTCACTGAACCTAGACGCCTTCCTACTTAGAGGTGTCAGATCTTCAGCATACTCCAGCCAATCTCTCTGGGACAGTAAGGCTATTAGCCCTGCAAATCGGCGAATCCATCGGACACTTCCTTCCTTGAGGGCGTCACCTTTTTCTGATTGGGCGTCTTGTTGCTGGGGCATTCACCAGAGGCAGGAGATATCAGTTCCTCTCCGATCCAGTTCTCAGTACTTGCAGACTTTATCTAAAGCAATCCGGCCAGTTATCAGTGGTAAGTGTGCATTCTATCTCACAAACCCTAACCCTAATTTTTCCTATAAAATAGGGATTTTTGCATGGCAGTTTGAATGCCCAATTGTATCAGCATAATTTTTTAGAAATAGAAAATATCGGGATTTGGGATATTACACTCGAGGCTACGTCAAAGAACAAGGAATTGCAGCCAAGATTCTTCCATCAGTTATAGAATTCTTTAGAGTTCATTCTTACATCCCAGTTCTTTGTTTTGGGTCTTTTTCTTACCGTATTCAATTGGATAGAGGAAGCGGTTCCCAATAGACCGGAAGCCCAAGCTCTTTCAGCTGTTGTCAGCAGTTCTTTGTTGATATTGGTCATGTTTCTCATGGATAAAGCCTCCACCCAGAGTGCCTTTTTAGAGGCTGTGACTTTGCATGGGTTGTTTTTTTCCTCGGAGATCTCTTTGTTTCTAGTTATCCAAAGCTTCCAGAAAATGAATTTTGGGAGAGCTTCCCATGCTCTTGTAAAGTTTGGCTTGTTATAGAAGGATCCCTGGTAATAGTCCTTCCAGCATTCAAAGATCTCATTAAAATTTTTTGGCAGTGTTATAGATGTGTTCAACTCTTTGAAGGCTCACTACCAGACTTCCTGGGATAACTTGCATTCGATGAAAAAATGCTACAGGGATTCTTCGGAGTCTTTGCACAAGACACACCTCATTGGACCTTCAATTCCCCTCTTCCTCAATTTTTTCCCTGTCGTCGTTTTCCGATGGGCCATGATCCAGTAAAAAAAATTATTTTTGGTAGACTGTCATTGCTCCATATTTTTGCCCATTCTTTCCTTCGATGTGATTCTGGAAACCTGCTGCTACCTGGTATCCAAATTTTACTTCATAAACTCTTGTCTTTCCCCAACCTCGTCCATCTAGAAAGCGATGGTGGACTGGGGTTGACCCGTGCAACAGAAAAAGAAACGCACAGAGTTTTGGGCGTAGATTATCTGGAGGCTCCAAATATGCCCAGTCATCCCATTTGCCTTGAATTGTCCATTTGGAGAAGTCATAGAGAGTTCTGACGTTGGTTTGCTCCATCCAGTGCCTGAGTTCTGCCAGTTCTTGCATGAATTTCACAGGAGAGGAGGGACCTATGTTATCAGTGTAACACCCCGGTTTTGACCCTGTTTGTAATAAATTTATATGATGTATATATTGTAATTAATCATGGTGTGGAGCTAAAGGAAAAATCCCCACCATCGTTTTAGTGTTTTATGTTTCGACGATTAAAAATCGTTGCCGATGGTATTTTGGGTTAGCCGGCATATTATAATTTTGGACATCATGTAAATATGTAATTAATTAAAAACCCACAACCAGCTGTGTTAATGCAACAAATAATGAGATGGGGGCATGATTTCCTAAGGATAAGGGGGGGGCGCGGGTATTCAAACCTTTGGTCCAATGGGGAAAATCCAAATGTCAAAGGGAGAACCCATCAAAACTGTCAACTACCTTTCTTGTCTTATTCACCCAATCATTTATTACTGCCAGAAATTGGTTGAGTTGGTTATTGCATGGGATGGGCAAGGTATGGCAGCCCAAAATTCGAATTGGAGAAGCCATCAGCTTTTGGGAAACACGTTTTGACTCCTTGGGCAAGTAAAAACCCAAAAACGTATGCCCATTCCATCATGCATTCACATCCTCCTCTTCATTCACGTTTTTGGAGCTCCTATACACCCTCATTCATGTTTTTGTAGTTTCCTGTGTTTTTCCCCATGGCTGGGAAGTTGTTTTGCTAACATTCAGTGGTTGGGATCCTTGCTGGACATTTTTGTTGTTGTTGTTTTCCTCATTACCCACCAGGAAAAAACGTTTTTGGGTTGCACAACGATTGGGAGAAGAGACCCACGATTTTTGGGTGTTGGATGAATCCGTTTTTGCCCATGTGAATGCAATAAATGTTTCTAAAAATGAATTGCACATGCTGAGCTGTTTTACTCAATTGCCATTTCTGATTTTGGCCTTTGTGATGTTTTCCTTTAATCCCAAAACTATAATTGTTGTGTATACATATTTTGTTTGGTCTATGAACTGGTTTGGGAGTGGAAACAGAGTCTAAACTAGCTTGATAAACCTAGTGTAAGAAGGAACCTCATAGACAAATCTAGGGGGTCGGTTTTCTTCTTTGCACACCCTGAATAGCACTGGAAGGGAAGGAATAGCCCGAGGGACTATGTAGCAGAGAAGGGGATGCTTCCTTGTGTTGGGTGTGTAGATGTTTTAGAAGCCAGGATATATCTGGTGTGGGTGTTCATAGCTCTGTGGTTGAGCTCACTAGCTTAGCAGTAAGCCTTTCCAGCTCCTTTGAAGCCTGATAAACCTAACTTTGTTTTTGGCTGAGTTTTTGTTGTATCCTTGACTATGTGTGAGTCTGCTAGTGTTCCCTTATTCCTTGTGGGAATCATGCCTAGCTCGGGGGTGCAGTGTTGCTGAGAGATTGATGAGCACACTGGCCTATGGTTGGGTGGAACGTTGCAGTGACGTAGCTAGTTGTGAGAAAAGATTCTTTCAAGATAAGTATTCTTGTATATTTCATCTCTACAACTGTATATGTGTTTATGAATTAATATGAACATGTTAAATGTTGTGAATGGAATGGATTTGCTTCTAATGTATGTTAAATGTTTACGCATATGTGCATGTTATTAGTTCAATGCATTTTATATTACGTTCATGGGGCTTACATTGCAGGATTAGCAACACTATGGTCACGTTCCCTCTCTAGTAGATGGGAGGGGGCGTGACAGTGTGGTATCAGAGCTCATGTTGCAGCTTTGGGACTCAATGGGCCATGAAGGATCAACCTATGTTCAGCAGAAAGAAGCTAACAACAGCAGGAAAAACTCATATTTTTCTAAGTGTTGAGCATTCCTTTTTGTGGCGGCTAGGAAAGCTAAAGATGAGCCGATTCGACGGTTGTGTTGGCAAGAGGGAACCGACAAGGAAGCTGAGGGGTGTTGGGGTATTTGGAAGCATTTTGTCAACGACGTTGATGAGAAGAGAGGAATGGATCCAACAAGAAGGTAGAGGAAGAAAAATATTCAAAAACAAATCCAAGTGTCTTAAGTCTGTGCCGGCTAGGTTAGCTGAAGCAAGCCGACACATGTCGGTTGAAGTTAGCCGGAGAAGAGTCGATATGCGGCGGGTGGAAATTGAGATTAGAGCTGCAACAGCAGGTGGAAGTTGAGAATTGAGCCGATGAGTGTTGGTTGAGTCGAGCCGAAAGCAAGGAAGAAAATTTTCCAAAAAAAATGTTCTAAGTATGGGAATCGACAGATTTTGGAGAAAATTTTGTCGATGCGTCGGCTGAGCAGACCGAACGAAACTCATAAATCTTTCCGCAACGGCAAAAGGCTTGACCAAATGAAATTCAGAAATATTTTCGTAACGGCGGAAGGATTGTCCGAGAGGAACTCGAAAAAAATTTCGCTGTAGCGGAAGGCTCAACAAGTTGTTGAGCGGAATAAACTTCAAAAATTTTCTGCAACGGTGGCAGTTTTGGCAAGTTGCCAATCAGAAGAAAGTTGAAAATTTTTCCGCTATGGCGGAAGGCCCACAATGGGTGAAAGTATGAAATTTTTTCGACGCTACAGATTAAAGTTAAAATCTTTTCCGATGCAACGGGTACAAACTCTAGAAGTTTTTTGACACGCAGCGAAAGCATTCAATCGGAAGAAAATTCGAAATTTCACCGACACATCGGAGCAAAGTCTAAAAGTTTTTCGATCAGACGAAAAAGGTGAATCTTGCCGACGCATATCGAGAGAAATTGGGAAATTTCATCGACACGTCAGAAGGAAAAGGAAAATGGAGCCGACATGTCGAAAAAAATTTGGTGAGTTCACCAACACGTCGGAAGGAAAATGAAAATTTTGCCGAAACATGGATTTTTGGTAGGTTTTCAGTGAGATCTGCAAGGACCAAAAAGAAGGAAAAATGGAAGCATGTTTATGCACTAAATTGCGGGAAATCGAAAGATTTACAAAAACAAAAAAAAAATGAGGGCGCTACCCTCGACCTGGCCTATAGTGGACATAAGGGGGCAAGCCCCCTTGACCCCCATCATCCCCTTCAGATAGTCATTCTTTGTGAAAAGAAAATTATGTGTTTTGGCAAATTGTCAATATGAGGTTTTTCCAAATGCAGGTAAGTAATGTATGAATTCTTGTGAATGTTATGAAGCTAACAGTTGTGTTTATTAACACAATTTGCAGAACTATAGTCACCTTCAAAAGGAAACATTCCACATAGTGCAGTTTGATAAAGTTGAGTTTTGGTTCAGCCATGAGAACCTTCAACATGAATGATGCACAAAACCCCAATGAGTATGAGGAAGATGATATGGGGGGAAATGTCTGAGTTGGAAATGCTAAGACAGAGTCTAATGGGAGAAGACTTCAAGATACTTCCTCAGATTTTGCAGCCACCATGAGAAGCCTAAGGGTGGAGATGCAAAGTTATAGGGCAGATAATGAAAGATTGGTTAAGGCTCAGGAGGATCATAATCAGTTGAATGTAGCCATGCTGTAAATTTTGACAGACATCTAGAGGCAAATGAACTCTGGGTACCAGACAGTAAGACCGGAAGGTAGTAAGAGCAGTACTAGAAGAAGGAAGAGATCTCCTAGTGGGTCATCTGACTTTGAAGGATCCACTAGCGATTCAAGTTCTTCTTCTCACAAGAATGAGAGGAAGAGGCGTTACCAGAACCATTCACGTGATGAGTTTAAGAAGGCAAGTCCGCCTACCTTCAATGGTGAGATAAAGAATGGTTAAGAAGCTGAATATTGGTTTCTTGGGATGAGAAAATATTTCCAAGTCCAAGACTACTCTAGAAATATGAAGGCTAGGGTAGCCATCTTCAATTTGACTGGAAGAGCATCCATATGGTGGGAGCACTTTAGGAAAGTGAAAAATATTAATTAAAAGAAGATTGTGTGGAAACAGTTCCAGAAGTATTTCAAGCAGAATTACCTCTCTGACAGGTACTATGATGATAAGATCGAAGAATTCCATGAGCTAAGACTGGGACAACAGACCATGGAAGAGTATGCAAACAAGTTCTTGGAGCTGTTGAGGTATGTCAGGTACATCAAAGATGAAAAGTGAAAATCTAGCGTTTCCTGAGCGGATTTCCTCGGTCTTACAAAGACAGAATTGAGTTTTATGAACCTAGAACTCTGTAAGAAGCGATAAGGAAATCTAAATATTGATATGAGCAAAGCAAAGGAAAACCTGATTATCATAAGACATGGAAGGACAAAAAGAATAAGAAGTCTGACCAAAGGAATAAAGGTTTCAAACCTTCTAACTTGAAGAATCAGCGGAAGCAACCATCCCAAGTTGAGAAGCAGCCAGCCAGAGTGGTGGGAGAAAATCCTAGAGAACCACAACATAATAGAGAACCACTCCAATGTTGGAAATGTGTAGGATCCCACATGCGCAGGAATTGTCCACTTGAGAATGAGAATGCAAGGCTAGCTTACAACATTCAAGAGGTACAAATAGTGGGTCAATTAGCAAGGGATGTCCCTAGGATTTATGCAGAACCGGAGGACCACCAGGCAGATCACCAGTCAACTGTGGTTGAAGTTGCAGGTAAGATTGTTGACCAATCTGTTTCCACTTTGATTGACCCTGGTTCTACTCACAGTTACATTACTCCTAGAGTAGTGGAGGTTTGTGCTTTTAAGAAAAGTAAAGCATAGAAAATCTTGGTTAGTTCAGCTAGCCACTGGAACTAAGAGAAAGGTTAGTGAAGTGGTAGATAAATGTATGTTAGTCATGAATGGATTGGTCACTTGTGTTGATATGAATGTTCTACCACTTGGTTCCTATGATGTTCTCATTGTAATGGATTGGTTAGAAGCTCACAAGGTAAAGCTTGATTGTTACAATAAGACTTTTGAATGCATGGATGAAGAAGGGAACCCAAGAATTGTAAGAGGCATTCCAAAGGTGATTTCAGTTAGGTAGATTCCAACAATGCAACTGAAGAAATGTTATAGGAAAGGTTGCAGAGTCTATGCAGCTCATGTTTTGGAAGCAGTAGAAAATGAAACTATTAGGTTGGAGGACTATCCTGTATTGCAAGAACTCAAGGATGTTTTTCCTAATGAGATTCCAGGGCTTCCTCCAAAGAGGGACATTGATTTCACAATTGAACTTGTGCTAGGAGAAGTACTAGTGTCTAATACATCCTACAGGATGAGTACACCAGAAATGCTAGATTGAAGATGCAAATGCAAGAGTTGTTGGAGAAGAAGTATATCAGGCCGAGTGTGTCTCCTTGGGGAGCACCAGTTCTGTTTGTGAAGAAGAAAGATGGTACACTCAGGTTGTGTATTGATTACATAAAACTAAACAAAGTCACTGTGAAGAACAAATATCATTTTCCTAGGATTGATGACCTCTTTGATCAAATGAGAGGAGAAAAGGTATTTTCCAAGATTGACTTGAGGTCTGGTTACCATTAGATGAGATTAAAGGATGAAGACATTCATATGACAACCTTCAGGACAAGGTATGGACATTATGAGTTTGTAGTGGTACCATTTGGTCTCACAAATGCACTAGCTACATTTATGTGCTTTATGAATAGTGTCTTCGACAGGTATTTGGACAAGTTTGTTCTTGTTTTCCTTGATGACATCCTTATTTATTCTAAGAAAGAGAAAGAGCATGAAGAACATTTGAGATTGACATTGCAATTGCTCAGGGAGAATAAGTTGTATGCAAAGTTGAGCAAGTGTGACTTCTATAAGGATAGGATTCATTATTTGGGTCACATTATCTCAGAAGAGGGTATAGCTGTGGACCCTGAGAAGATTGAGGCCATTATGAATTGGCCTACTCCAAGAAATGTGACAGATGTAAGATATTTTATGGGACTTGCAGGATACTACAGGAGATTCATTGAAGGATTCTCCAAGGTTGCACATCCAGTCACTTCTTTGAAAAATAAGGGAATAAAGTTTGAATGGACACTGAGGTGTGAAGAAAGCTTCCAATAGTTGAAGAATCTTCTCACAAGTGCACCAGTATTGAATATTGCCAACCCAGAAAAAGATTTTGTGGTGTGTACTTATGCATGTGGTTAAGGGCTTGGAGGAGTCCTTATGCAAGACAACCACGTGATATGTTATGAGTCAGGAAAGTTGAAGGAGCATGAGAAGAACTATGTCACTCATGATCTGGAACTTGCACCCATAGTAAATGCTCTCAAGATGTGGAGGCATTACTTGATGGGCAGAATATTTGAGCTAAGGACAGACCATTGCGGTCTGAAGTATTTGTTTGATCAGCCAACGTTAAATGATAGGCAAGCTAGATGACTGGAGTTTTTATGTGAGTTTGATTTTAAAATAGAACACATAAAAGGAAAAGAGAATAAGGTAGTTGATGAACTCAGCAGGAAGGTGCATGAAATGCATGTGACATCTCTTAGTATTTGCCAATCAGATTTGAGACAATGGATTGTTAGTCATACTGCTGAAAATGAAATGTATGTGCAGGTAAAAGACAAGTTGCGGTAAAGCCTTGAAAAGAAGTATGAGCAATATAAATTGGAAGAAGATGAACTTCTTACCTATAAGAACAAAAATTATATTCCAAATGTAGAATATTTGAGGAGAGTTGTTATGGATGAGATCCAGCAAGCTCCATATTCTTGTCACCCGGGATATCAGAAGACAATTGCTACAACTAGAAAGCAGTACTTTTGGCCAAGTATGAAAAAGGACATGGCTGAATATATTTCAAGGTGCATGAAATGTCAGCAGGTGAAGGTTGAGCACCAACACCCAGCAGGTTTGTTGCATCCTTTGCTGGTTCTAGAATGGAAATGGGAAGTTATTTCCATGGATTTTATTACAGGATTTCCAATGAATTGGAGACAACATGATTCCATCATGGTTGTTGTGGACAGTTGACAAAGACAACACATTTTATACCAGTTAAGTCTACGCATAAGACTGATGACATTACAAAGATCTTCATGAAGGAGATTTTCAAATTGCATGGATTTCCTAAGGCAATAGTCTTTGACAGAGATGTCAAGTTCACTTCCAATTTTTTGAAGGGGTTGTTTGCAGATTTGGGTTCAAAGTTGAACTTAATCACTGCCTATCATCCTCAGACTGATGGGAAGACAAAGAGAGTAAATCAAGTGCTTGAAGACATGCTTAGAATATATGTGATGGACAAACCAACCAAGTGGGAATATTATTTACACTTGGTAGAGTTTGCTTATAACAATGGACAACAAGCATCCTTGGGGATGAGTCCATATGAAGCTTTGTATGGCAGGAGGTGTAGGACATCAGTGACTTGGGATAATCCAGAGAACATGATTGTGCTTGGTCCAGAATTGCTCAAGAAGATGGAGCAGGAGGTTGTGAAGATCAACCAAAATCTCAAAGCAACCCAAGACAGACAAAAAAACTATGCAGATAAGCATAGGGTGAACAGAGAGTTCAGTGTTGGGGATCATGTTTACCTCAGAGTGAGGGAAAAGAAGAGTTCCTTGAAGCCTGGAAGTTGTGCCAAGTTGTCACCTAGATATTGTGGATCGTTTGAAGTGCTTGAAAGAATAGTTCTAGTCGCATATAGACTTGCATTTTCTGCTAGCACTAGAGCTCATAATGTTTTTCATGTTTCTTTGCTTAAGAAATATGTACAGGATCCTAACCATGTGATAAATTGGGATGTGATTCAGGTGGAACCCGAGGGAGAGTTCCAAATCGAGCTAATGCGCATTCTCGACAGGAAGGTCACAATGCTTCGGAATCGAGCCATAGGGCAGGTAAAGGTGCAATGGGAGAACTACGATCCTTAAGAGGCTACATGGGAGGTGGAGGATGCCATGCGATTGGCACATCCATTTTTGTTCAATTCTACGGAGCACTGAGGGCAATACCAATGTAGCATTTTTGTTCAATTTTGTAAAGCATTGAGGATAGTGTTGTTGAAGGGGGAGGGGAATGCAACACCCCGATTTCGACCTCATTTGCATTAAATGTATATGATGTATATATTGTAATTAATCATGGTGTGGAGCTAAAGGTAAAAGCCCCACCATCGATTTAGCGTTTTATGTTTCGATGATTAAAAATTGTTGCCGATGGTATTTTGTGCTAGCCGGCACATTATAATTTTGGACATCATGTAAATATGCAATTTAATTAAAAACCCACAACCAGCTATGTCAATGCAACAAATAATGAGATGGGGGCATGATTTCCTAAGGATAAGGGGGGGTATATTCAAACCTTTGGGCCAATGGGGAAAATCCAGATGTCCAAGGGAGAACCCATCAAAACTGTCAACTACCTTTCTTGTCTTATTCACCCAATCATTTATTACTGCCAAAAATTGGTTGAGTTGGTTATTGGATGGGATGGGCAAGGTATGGCATCCCAAAATTCGAATTGGAGAAGCCATCATTTTTTGGTAAACATGTTTTGACTCCTTAGCCAAGTAAAAACCCAAAAATGTATGCCCATTCCCTCATGTATTCACGCCCTCCTCTTCATTCATGTTTTTGGAGCTCATGTGCCCTCATTCACGTTTTTGCAGTTTCCTGTGTTTTTTTCCATGGCTGGGAAGTTGTTTTGCTAACATTCAGTGGTTGGGATCCCTGCTGGGCATTTTTGTTGTTGTTGTTTTCCTCATTACTCGGTCAGGAAAAAACGTTTTTGGGTTGCACAACGAGTGGGAGAAGAGACCCACGATTTTTGGGTGTTGGATGAATCTGTTTTTTCCCACGTGAAGGCAATAAACATTTCTGAAAAAAAATTGCATAGGATGAGTTGTTTTACTCAATTGCCATTTCTGATTTTGGCCTCTGTGATGTTTTCCTTCAATCCCAATACTGTAATTGTTGTGTATACATCTTTTGTTTGGTCTCTGAACTGGTTTGGGAGTGGAAATGGGGTCTGAACTATCTTGATAAACCTAGTGTAAGAAGGAATCTCACAAACAGGTCTAGGGGGTTGGTTTTATTCTCTGCACACCCTAAATAACACTGGAAGGGAAGGCATAGCCTGAGGGATTGTGTAGCAGAGAAGGGGATGCTTCATTGTGTTGGGTTTGTAGATGTTTCAGAAGCCAGGATAGATCTATTGCAGGTGTTCATAGCTCTATGGTTGAGCTCACTAGCTTAGCAGTCAACCTTTCCAGCTCCTTTGCAGCCTAATAAACCCAACTGTGTTGGCTTGGCTGAGTTTTTGTTGTATCCTTGGCTATCTATGAGTCTGCTAGTGTTCCCTTATTGCTTGTGGGAATCATGCCCAACTCGGGGGTGGCGGTGCTGCTGAGAGATTGATGAGCACATTGGCCTATGGTTAGGTGGAACATTGCAGCGACGTAGCTGGTTGCGGGACAAGCTTCTTTCAAGATAAGTATTCTTGTCTATTTCATCTCTACAACTGTATATGTGTTTATGAATTAATATGAACGTGTTAAATGATGTGAATGGAATGGATTTGCTTCCGTTGTATGTTAATGTTTATGCATATTTACATGTTATTAGTTCAATGCATTTTATATTGCGTTCATGGGGCTTAGCTTTCCCAGATTAGCAACACTATGGTCGCGTTCCCTCTCTGGTAGACGAGAGGGGACGTGACAATCAACCCAGATCTTGACCTATTTTCCACTTCTCGGCATCCAGTAGATTTGGTCCTGAATGATGTATGTTGCGTTATTCAACAACTCCCAGACAGGCGTTCCTTTCTTGCGTTGGTCTATTGCTTCAATGCATCTTTTCCTATCTCCGGTCATGTCTTTTTTTGTAGAATCTCCTTCCACCATGTTCTTT
Source organism: Pseudotsuga menziesii (assembly GCA_001517045.1). Lineage (NCBI taxonomy): Eukaryota > Viridiplantae > Streptophyta > Pinopsida > Pinales > Pinaceae > Pseudotsuga > Pseudotsuga menziesii. The sequence continues at coordinate 14,012 of LPNX010332106.1, forward strand.
TTTCCTGTGATTAATCTCTAGAGTATTTTGGATCCCAGAGCCAGATTCATCTTATTTGGGTCTCTGAATCCTGTTCAACCATAGTTCTTTGGCTTGCAGACAGTGTTCCAGTTCACTAAATGGAATTTTTTCTTTTGATTGTTTTGATTACCTCCCTGCCAGAGAAATCTTCTAATTTCTTTTGTGATTTCTTTCGTGGTTTTTTTTTGCTAAGGAGATCGAGTAGTTGTAGATTGGATAGGCCAAGAGAATTGAATTGATGAGTGTTAACTTACCGACATAGTTAAGCCATCTCATCCCCTGGGAGGTGATTTTCCTTTTAATCTTGTCGATCATCACTTGCCAATCTGCAGTTCTTTTTTTTCCTTTGAATATCTAGATCCCAAGGCAGTTGAAAGAGTTACATTCTGACTTTCCTTCAAACCCAAGGATTCTTCCTATCCTTGCTAGGGTTCCTAGAGGATAGTCCCAACCGTATACTTTGGATTTTGCAGAATTTAATTTCCCATCAGAGGCTTTTAGAAAGATGGATATGGATCCTTGAAATATTTTTGCAATGATAGTTGGTGCACCCCATAGTAGAATAGTGTCGTCGGCAAATTGTGCATGATTGGCAGCTTTGACTATGATTAGCTATATTCAACCCTTTTAAATCATCAACGTTTTGCAGATTTTGGAATTTTCTGCTCATTGATTCTACCACCAAGAGATAAAGGAAGGGGACAATGGGAAGCCTTGTCGGAGACCCCTTGTTGTCTGAAAGAACTTAGTGGGTTTGTCGTTTACAAGTGGAGCAATCCAGGGACTGCTAATACATACTTTCCATTTGAAAAATCTTGTGGAGAAACCAAACTTAGACATAATTTTGAAAAGGAAAAAATGATTTACTTTGTCAAAAGCATTGGCCATGTTTAGTTTTATAGCCATGCCTTGTTGCTTTCTTTCCATGCTGGAGTGGATAGCTTCCTGAATAGTGATGATGTTTTCAAGAATATGGCGCCCAGCTACAAAACCTTCTTATGATTCTTATATGAGTCAACCCATATTATTTTTCATTCTGCTTACCAAAATTTTCGAGAGTATCTTATCTAAGGTGTTGCATAGCAAAATTGGCTTGAATCGATCCAATGATTGGGGGCATTTTTCTTTAGGAATTAAGGACATGAAGGATGAGTTGGTGGCTCCGCCAATCTTGTCCTCTTTCTAGTCTAGTTTAACATTCTTTTGAGATTATCCTTTATGATGTCCCACGCTGCTTTGTAGAAATTAATGGTGAAGCCGTCTGGTCCAGGTGCTTTATCAGTTTGAAGGGACCATACTGCCTTTTTTAATCTCAAATTCTAAGATTAGTTTTGAAAGTTCTCTGTTCTCTAACTCGAAAATGAGCATTGGAATTCTAGAGAGGAGATTTGATTGGGTTGTTGGGTCCATCTCCTCATTGTCTGTGTAGAGGTCTCGAAAGTGGTTGTAAACATGATCTTTTATTTCCTCTTAACCTTCAATCTTGTTTCCATTTTTATCTTTTATTTCTTTGATGAAGCTATAGCTCTTTCGAGCTTTTGTTTGTTTGTGGAAGTACTATGTCTTGTTGTCCCCACCTTTTAACCATAACTACCTGGATTTTATTCTCAATTCCTCTTCTTCTTGCCTTGCAGGTCTTAAAAAAAATTCATTCAATTCATTTTCATGGATAAGGATCATGGGGGTTACCTCTTTCGTTTCCATCCATATGTGAAGAGCAGCCATATCTCCTTTGAGCCTTGTTTTCAGATGGCTTGGGTTCTTGTGTTCATTTTTTACCCAATTCTTTAAAATCGAGTCACACATCTTAATTCTGATTCCCACATGTAACTGGGTGATCCCTGACATTGTAGATTCCAATCATTTTTTATTATATCCATGATTTTCCCATCTTGCAGCTAGATTGAGTTGAAATGGAATGGGATTGGCCCAAGATTTGCAGGTGGTGTTAGAGTAAGTCCAATAGGCTTATGATCTCAGACTACTGAGGGAAGAGTGAAGAAAGATGGAAGAAGGTTTTGTTGAAGGAAAGTAGTGCTTACTAGGAATCTATCCAATCTTTCTGCTATATGTCCTACTCCAACTCTTATGTTGCTCCAAGTGTACTTCTCATTCTTCATTTGAATATCCAGCATATCCAGATCTGAGATCAAGTCCTCCATCCTCTCGCCAAATGAGTCTCTAACTTTTTTTCCTCCCTGTTTCTCTAGCTGTGAAATAGTAGTGTTGAAATCCCCGACTATGATTAGTTTTTTCCCTCGTAGGTCCCCAAGATCCTTTGAGAGATCTTCCTAGAATATTACTTTGTCTCTATAATGTGTTGGTCCATAAACATTACAGATATACAGTGAGTTTGCATCATCCTTTTCCTGGATTTCGATGAGAAGCCATTGTTGGATTTCCATCATTGAGATTATTGAACATTTGTTTGAGATTAAGGTGGCTAATCCCCTAGAGGATCCTTTGGAGGTTATAGCCTTACCATGGTATTTTTTCCAGATCCGAGAGAGCGCCACGATCTCTACCTTCGACATTTTTGTCTCTTGGATTAGAATAATGCCTGGCATTTCATATTTAATTACATCTTTTATTGCTTCTACTTTGGTTGAGCCTCCCAACCCCTTGCAATTCCAAGAGACGACTTTCATCATTTCTTGAGCGATTGAGGTCATGTTCGAGATCTTCCATCCACTTTTGTGCCTCCTGGGTTTCTTGGGTGTTGAAGGAGCTTTTTTTCTTCCAGACTTCATTGTCTACCCAGTTCTATCTCTCTTTCTGCTTCCTTTTCTCTATGATATCTTTGTGGTTTCCTTCCTCTTGAGTTTCATTGCAGCGCTGCATCTTGCATTTCCTATGAGCTTTGCGAAGGTGTTTGTTCTGGGGAGTGATACTGTTGTGCTACTTTGTTGTGTTTTACCATATCTTCCCAGGAGCCTCCTAGTGTTGCAGACCCTTTGGATGCTTTTTATTTCATGTCTCTTCTAGGATATAGAGGAGGGATATTTGTAGCTGTCAGGGCCTCTTCTTCTTTTGTCTCTGTTGATCTGATGTCCGACGATATGATCTCTCCCCCTTCCATTTGCAGTGCCTGAAATTGATTTTTAGTCAAGGTTTCTTTTACTTCTTGGGGATTTTCCATGCTTGTCGTAGGTTGCGATTCACTGGGTACTAGGATTGGTGAGGTCGTTCTCCTTACCCTTTTGGCCTGCTGCCATCCTTCATCTTTCTTTTTTTCCTGGATTTTCATGCACTGCTTTAAGGAAAGTTTTGACAAAATGTCCATATTCATGACAGTTCTTGCACTTGAAGGGCAGTTTCTCGTAATCTACTTTCTTCATGTGCTCCCATCCATCCATGTATAGGTTTACTACTTTCGGTAGCCCTTTTTCCAATTCTACTTCCATGCAGATCCTTGCGTAGGAGAACAATGAGCCCTTAGGATCTACTTTGTCGATGTAGTTTCCAAGGGAGTTTATGATTACTTGTAGAGTTTCATTGTTCCAGCAATGCAGTGGAAGGTGGGGCAGGTGGACCTAGACCAGAATCGTTGATGGCACATCCTTTTCTGGATCAAAGGATAGGCTCCATCGATTTAAGTATAAACCACGGGGGCCCATGAAATAAGGTTCGCTCCTGAAAATGAGGTCTCTGTCTTCTTTGTTTTTGAATAGGAAGGTGAAAAATCCCTTTCCACAAAAACAATATTGTAGTCCGCCTATGATCAGGGGCATTCAGTTCTTGTTTAGCCACGTGTCCATGCTTTTTGGTGACAGTCAAATTCCTGTGAATTGTCCAATCAGGCCTTTCTTGCTCAGTGCAAGTTCTTTCAGTTTTGAAGTTGTTGACATGATCTGGATTCTAGGAGTTGCAGCTCGCTTGATAAAGTTGACATCGATGGTTTATGTGCCTGAGATAGGAAGGGAGTGAGAGGATGCCATAAGGACTTTGAAAGCAGTATTTAGGTTGCACCTACGGTCATCTGGACTTAGATCCGGAGGAGGATCCATTTAGGAACCAACTTCGAATAGAGCCAGAGATAGGATGCCAATCTCTTGAGGCCTCTGCAGTAAGCACTGATCTTTTGTGTACTACCTTGCCTCGATCTACAAAATGGAAGTAGATCTGATCGATTCGAACCCTCGGTCAAGCAAGCAGATTGTGGAGCAACTCTTGCATGCAAATCGGCTCTGGTTGTAGGTTTTGGTGCATGTAATCGACCTTCAGCTCGTGGCTCCAATCCCCAAAGACGAAAAAGAAAACTCCATAAAAATGTTAATGAGTTGTTAGCTCAATATCCAAGAAACTCAAAATTATTGATGAATTAGGCCTAAGAATGAGCACTTTGAATTCATAGGATTTGGTAGATTTTGATATTTCTTTTCCAAATGGTTTGATAAGATACCCAACACTTGCACACATGGCAACTACAAAATCACTTGCACCCATCACAAGCTAGGATTTAAATTTAATTGCTCTTATTTCTTTATGTTTTAAGTAAGCAGAGAAATCTTTGATATTGATTTAATTTAATCTAGAAACTCTCACATTTGATTTTTAGTAGTTTCAATCACCAACATAGGAATTAATGATCTAACTCGGTAGATATGATCACCTTGTGATGGGTTTCCTTCCAAGATGATTGCGCTAGTTTGATTGTTTGTGTATTTGTTGGCTTTAGGTCAAGTTAAATTAGGCTAGATCAGGCTAGTTTAAGCTTTTACCCCGCACATATAGTGCTTGCATCTCTAAGTCTATGAATCCCTGATCAATAATTTAATATTCAATTATTACTATGTATATTTTTACTGACAGTGTTTATGAGATTGCTAGGGTTATTTGTGAATATAACATGAAGACTTTGTGGGATATCACCAATCATTCAACTTGTGTCTGGATGACATTGAGGGCGGTGCCAGAGTTCAAGCTGGAGAAATTGATGAAATGATGTGCATGGTTTTGAATCTAGAGACACTTCAACTCAAAAGGAATGAGGAATTCGTGAGGGCCATTGACACTCTGAAATATCAGCAGCAACAACACTCCTTGGAAAGCAATGAAAGGAACGAGAAGCAGTTTGAGCAGCTACAGGATATGCTTAGTGTAATTCAGAGGGACATGGTTGGCTGGAGCAGAGAAAACAATGATAAAATGTAGCAGGACAAGGCCTCCCCCGTGGAAGAAGCTCTCATCGTTCATCCAGGCACCACGAAAGACTAGACTCGGGAATGATTTTTTAGTGCTTATTTTCCCCATTTTTTTTAAATGTATTTTTGTTTAAGTCTATGTGGATAGTATGTTAGAATCTACACAGTTAAAGGCAAAAACATAGGTTATGTACAATTCTATTTTTTTGACCTATGAAAAAATTGTTAAAGATTGTAAATCCTTAAGCTTTGTATGCTCAACCCTCCTTTTTCCTTTGCTGAGAACAACATGTATGTGACTTTGGTAAAAAAAATTGTCCTAGTAAAGGCATATTACTATCTTAAATCATTATTTGCTTTAGCTTTGTTTAAGATAAGTTTATGCATGGAATTTCTCCTCAGTTATTATTCATTAAATTTTTTAAAATACAAACACTAAAATCTCAATTCATGAAGGTTTATGTATAAATAATCAAGTCACCCATTGTATGTAATAGTAATAGAGTTAACAAAGGCAAACCTATTCATTGATGTATTGGGCCTCTATTGGGCTCTTACATAAATATTTTATCTTTCTTCTACGATTAGCCCTATTCATTGATGTATCGGGCCTTTATTGGGCTTTGCCATAAATATTTTATCTTTCTTCATTGATTAGCTATTGCAATGATCTTAGCAAATTGCATGAATCAATTAATGAGTTTGTTTTCAACAATTAATGACATGTTATATGACGATATTTCTCACTTTCTTGCAATGGTATACCATTTTCAAAAAGTGAAAAGTTAAAAAAAAATCAAATCTTCTTAAATGCACATATCAAAACCAAATGAATTGGATTTGGATTACTTAGTTCACAAATCAATCAATATTGATATCAAAATCAAATGAATTTGGTTTGGATTATTTAATTCAAGATACTATAGTTAATCATTGCTAATTTAGTCTAGTTGTGGATATCTTCAAACTAATACCGACCCCCGACCCCCAAAAAAATGTTTCCTTTGTCTTTAAGTAAAATTACATAGGAATGAATTAGTTTATCAACTCTCAAAGTCAAGACTGCTTCTAGAGGAAGGTATTACTAAAGTTTGGGAATACCAAAAGGAATTTTTTTTTACAATTTTGTGAGGTGGGGCATCATATATAGGGTTGGTTCACCTATCAAGTCAACACGAGAGACAAGATTACAAGTCCCGTCAAAGCCTAGCAGGAATTGAACATGGGTCTGCTTTACTATAAAGATTTCAAAATTATGGACTAACCAATACACTGTCCCCTTGGGACTACCAAAAAGATCTCATAAAAAAGATGGACCTGTGACCAATCCTATTAAAAGATCTCTTCCCATGTTATATAGGCCATACTTGGTATCATTTTTGTTAAATGTTTGAGTAGAATATACCAAGAAAATACAGAGGAACTCACAATAGAGGTAGATACATAAACATATAATCCGATAGTATTTTGATAAGATGTAATGATATATGATACGATAGTAGCAATTTATATGGACGTGAACAATATGGTTCAAAATTTAAATAAAGTTTTAGACTATGATCCTTTTTCCAAGGAAAAAAAGTAAGATTACACCGATTGTTTCAAACGCATGGCATGTAGAAATATCAACAACACCTACTCGTGCTAATTTAGGTCCAATTTTGTTGCTTCGTTCCTCTTTAATAATTTGTTTAGTTTTTTTTGCTAGAGTTTTTCAAAGAATCAATTAATTACCAAATTTTATGTTTCAATGAAATTGTAGCAACATAATGTTATCAAGGTTAATGCCATTTCCCTTTAAGAAATCACAATATTAACAAATGATGCATCTATTTTTTCAAGACTATTGTAGTGTACTTGAAGAAAAATTATCACAAACTTGTTTGAAGGATGCATAATTTATCGATTACAATTCCCGTAAGTAGTTCACTATGTTTCAAACAATTTAAGGCAACCATATTAATATTCAAAACTCTTCAATATGTAATCCACAATATTTAACTGCACCATTGTAAGTATGTGTAAATATTCAAAACATTTTGTGTGGATAGAATTTGTCATCTTTGTGAGACTAAGAAGGTTGAAGATGAAAAACACTTCCTCTTAGATTGTCCTACATACACCCAAATTATATCTCAATTTCAAAATATTTGTTACAATATGATCCTCATAACCTTTTAATTCAACAAAACTATACCGACTTAGGAATGCTTACCTTCAAGTTTTTCAAGTACAAAAATAAAATTATAAAGCAATCCAAGTAGTTTTTAATCCTTTTTTAAGGTTTAATAGACTAAAGTTGGTCTTAGTAGACATTAACAAAGATCATCTTCATCAAAAAATATTGAACTACTATTTAAATGTCTAATTACCAATTTCTATTTTACCTTACTCTATCACATAATCAGTAATCATTAATAAACATATAATTAATAATTTTTTCCCAAATATTATTTTCAAAGATTACTTTAAATATATATCGACCCTTGATTTCCTTTGATGTTTACTTGCTAATAAACCCTTGATTTCCTTTGATGTTTACTTCCTAATAAAAAAAGAATTTAATGTTAAAACAACGAAGACTTTTTCAGATCGAAAGATCCACGGGAAACTCAGCAATACTTCCCCACATTGGTGGATTGTAGAGGTGGTAAACCATCGGCCATCCTAGCAGAAGGCCTAACCCTAGAGGACTCAAGGCTCGAACCCATGACCTTCCCCAGACCAAGAGAGTGTATGCACGTCTTAACAATTACGCTAACCCTTGAGGCTTAAAACAACAAAATCTTATTATAAATAAATGTACTATGCATTTAAAATGCAAGAAACACTTTGTATATTGTGAAATTGTACGTAGTGTTCATTGCATAGTTATTAATGGTTTTGATGAGGATTTTATTTTTTCTTAAATGGTATTCTTATTCTCATTTCATATTATATTTTATGGATTATCCTTTCGTGTTATATTATGAATATTGGGCAATGGAAGAGGCATTGTTTATCTTTAAATGTCCTAGTCTTATGGTCGAATCAGTTTAGTTTTGTTATTCTTGTGAATGATTTCTGAGAAAATAGATAAAACTAGCTAACCCCAAAGTTGGAATATGACTTTTGGAGCACTCAAAAATTGAACTTATTCGCTTCAAACTTATGCTTTGACAAATATCCTAGCCATACCCTTTGAGGTAGAAAATGATCATAAACCTATGATCATAAAAACTAAACCAAACCATAATATACACAACCAATTTGTACATTAACAACTTTGATAAAATATATAATCCTTAACTATTAAAAAAAATTAAAATATTCACATAACATAAACAACTCTAAAAAAAAAATCCATATAATGATAAAGAAGTTCAATAATTAATTTCAATAAGACTTTCACTAACTTGGCTCTCAGGCCTCTCCTGCAGCTCCATGGCGATATCCATCCCTTTCTCTGCGCTGGTAGCTGGGCTCACCGTTGAAAGGCTCGGTCTCCTGGCTCTTCGCTTCTCAAAGGCGGTATTTCTATGTGCCCTTTTACTTGTGAGTAGTGATGGAGCTAAGTCGTCTCGACGTGCTTACTCCTGCTCTTTTTCCTGCTTAATTCTTCTTTCTAAAGCACAGTTTCTTGGGTACCTGGTCCGAGGGGTTCAACTTCTCGCTTGATTTTCTCTTTGATTTTTGCTTCTCCTGTCCTTAGGGTTTACTCTGTCTTAGGGTTTCTTTGTCCATGGTGGTGGGTACCAGCTTGTAGCCTTTCTTGGATTCCCTCCCCTTCACTGGGGGACTAGTACCAACCAAGATTTAAAAAAAAGTGGGAAGGAATCGCTGTTTGTGGCTGCACTGGTCGACGTCGTTACTCACCACCCTTGCATGGGTTCTGCGACTTAGTCCCTTGTCTCTTCTTCAAAGGGTTTTTTTTGGGTTTCGGTCTTTGTCCTGTGTTTATTATATTATCCCCTATTTTGAGGCTGTGGTCCTTCTTGGTCACAGGGAATGTAATCTTTGTTTTCTTCACAATGTCGTTAGGGACTTGATTTGGAAAGACACTCTCTATGGCAGAATCAGACTTTCAGACTCGCTACCGTAGAAAGCGTAGGACAAAGTGTATAAAGGCACATGAGGGACACTATCATTACGTTCTGGGACATGATATATTCATGGAGCGTGTTACGTCCCTTTGCTCCCGTGCTCTGGTTGGAAGATTGGAATATTGTCGTATGAATAAGGCTTCTTGGGTCAATTGGGCCTCAGAAAACTGGAAGCCTCTTTTTCATTACGTCCCAACCATCAGCTTATTGTCGAACAGCTGGATAGTGTTTGTTTTCCTTGATGCTGAACACTGCACTCGGGCTCTTGAAGGCATTTGGTTTATCGAAAAGGGCTCTTTGGTTCTTGGACGCTGGCACTCCAAGTTCGATCCCTTGAGAGAGAGGATCTCCAAACGCCATCTGTGGGTCCTTTTACCCCACCTCTCGTTTCCCCTATGGAGCAGACAATTTCTTGAAGGAATTGGGAACACCATTTGGAGGTTTGTATCAGTAGAGGACGACTTTCACCAGGTTTACGACAAGAGGGTAGCAAAAATTCTTGTTGAACTGGATATTTCATAGGGGCTTCCAGCAAAAGTAGAGATTTTGTGCAATGAGCGCTTACTGGTTCAAAGGCTCGACTACCTGCATGTGCCTTTTAGATGTAGCTGTTGCCGCTCTGTGGGTCATTTGAGGAACTCATGTCCACAAAGACTCGTAGGAGGCAATATCTCGGATGCCGATGAACTTGGATCGCCCAAGTCCCCAGCCAGTCCTGCAGAAGGTCTTCATACTCCACCAGGTTTGTCTTTTGATTCCTCTCTGCCCTCTAATTTTATTCCAGACTCCTTTTTAGAGGCTGTGGATAATCTGATTCAGTCACATCAAAAATCAGTACCCCCTCTCTCTACTCTCTCTTTAGAGGTGGCACCTCAGTCGCTTTCGATCCCCCCTTCTTTCTCAGCCTCGCCTCCCCATCATGTTCACTCCCTAAAGGAAACAGAGGCACTCCCTTCTCTTCATAGCTCTGTCAACACCCATACTACCAACTTACAGTCACCCCCTCACGACTCGGGTCTCCTTGCTTTAGACTCGATAGAGGACTTCCCCCCACTTATACCTACTGCTCCTCTTTCCGGACAGGTCCCTTCCCCTCAGAGCCCCACCTCCTCCCCTTCTTTCTCCGATCCTTCTCTTAAAAAATCCATCTCTATCTTCACAGCCTCCACTCCCTCCTCCCCTTCCACCCTTCACCTTAACTCCATAAGGTTTGCGAATGTGACTGTCAGAAAACCTCCTAACGGGAAAAGGGACTTAAAGGCAGACCTCTCCTCTGCTTATCCTCCCTATATTCCACTCTCAGTCAGAATAAAGGATGTGGCCAAAGGCATCTCTTCTAGGGGACTTAGATCTTTGTCACCCCCAAAGGATGTTTCCTGATGTTAATCCTTTCCCTTAACACTCGTGGTCTGGGAGGTAGGACCAAATCCCTCAGCCTCTGTGCTCTTTTCAAGTCTCTCAATCTTGATTTTATCCTCCTGCAAGAAACTATGTGTAGTGACACCCCTGCTCTTTATGCCTTCTCGAAATTACTCCCCTCCTGGGAATTTTGTGCTGTTAGTGCCCGTGGGCTCTCGGGAGGCCTCCTCTCTACTTAGAATCCGTTAAAGGCTAACTGTAAGGCATTTCATACTTGTGCGGGAATTTTACTCCAGGCATCTATTCGAGGGATGCCAGATCCCCTCAACATTCTTAATGTTTATGGCCCATATCGGGATCGTGAACTGTTCTGGGATAATGCCCTCAGAGGTGGTCTTCTCAATCTACCGTATCTTGTCATTAGTGGGGATCTTAACCTCACCCTCCGCTCGTCTGAAATTTGGGGAGTCAAGGCCTCTTTGGACCCACTTTCAAATCACTTCCTCTCTCTCTTTAAGTCTGTTGGACTTGTGGATGTGGCTCCACCAGTATCAGGGCCTACTTGGCGCAATGGCAGAGTGGGGAGTGAGGGCATCAGCAAACACCTCGATCGTTTTCTTATCTCAAACTCTCGGATCCCCTCTTTGGGGGTCTACAAGTCTTAGACCAAATGCCTGGATCTCTCTGACCATTTTCCTATTTGTTTTGAGTGGAACAATCTAAAAGGACCCTTTGATTACCCATTCAAATTCAATCGATCTTGGCTTGAGGAACCGGATTTCATTGAATGGTTTATGTGCTGGTGGTCCTCTTCCTTCGAAGCTGATACTCTTTTTGATATCGAGGATTTGTGCCTCACTCTGCGTAAGCTAAAATCTGCTACTAAAAGGTGGACTAAGGATAAATTGGCTAGTTTGGACACTGCATCCTCAAATTTGGAACTTGCCATTGAATCTATTCTCGCAGGCCCTTCTAAGGGCATTCTCACAAAGGAGCATATTGCTCATTTGTCTCACCTAAATGCTAAAAGGCATAGAATCTTGGAACACTTCCAACTTACGTGGCAATTGAAAAGTAGAATCAAATGGGCTCTTCAGCAAGATGCCAATACAAAAAATTTCCATGCTATTGCTTCGGGAAGAAGGATTCAAAACTCGATCTGGTCTCTTGAAGACCATGAGGGCCATCAGATTGAAGATGAGGCTGCTTTAAAGGAGATGGGCAAAGCTCACTTTGCTGACATTTATAAGGATGATGGATCTTCTAGTCTAGAACACCAACTGAAAGTGGTCTCCCTCTTCCCCAGACTGATTCCCAGTGAGCACTCTTCTCTCCTCTCTCGGCCAGTTAGTCTTCTGGAAATTGAACTCTCTCTCAAAGCTTTTAAAAAAGATCGTAGCCTTGGCCCAGACAGATGGCCTGTAGAATTCTACCTGCACTTCTTCGATCTCTTGAGCCCTATTCTTTTAAAGACTATAGACCAGACTAGGATCTCGGGCTTTATTCCCCCTTCCTTGAACTCAACTTTTCTTGCTCTTATCCCTAAGAAGGACAAGCCTCGGACCTTTGCCGATTTTAGACCCATCTCCTTATGCAACCTCCTCTATAAACTCACTGCAAAAATTATAGCTGGGAGACTAAATCCCTTCTTGGATCTGGGTATCTCTCAGGAGCAATTTGGGTTTCTCAAAGATCGTCAAATTTCTGAGCCTATTGGTATTGTGCAAGAGGTTCTTCATTCTGTTAAAACTAAGAATCTCTGTGCCTTTGTTCTAAAACTGGATCTTTCTAAGGCATTTGATCGTGTGGACTGGACATATGTCAGACTGATCCTGATTCAAATCGGTGTACCCCTCCTTACTGTAAATTGGATTATGGGATGTCTCTCTACTGTTAACTTCGCGGTCCTGATCAATGGGACTCCTTCGAATTTTTTCACAGCTTCTTGTGGAATCCGCCAAGGATGTCCTTTATCCGCCCTCCTTTTCATCCTTGTCATAGAGGGCCTTAGTCTTCTCATTTGGGATGCTAGATCCAATGGTCTCATTCGAGGCATTAAAATCTCGCCTTCTCTTACTCTTTCTCACCTCCTCTTTGTGGACGATGTGATCCTGATGGGATCGGGTACTCTTTTAGACTGGTTGGCTTTTGATGTCATCCTTGAGACCTTCTGCAAAGCCTCGAGAATGAAGATCAATTTTGAAAAATCTTGTTTCCTCTTTTACAATTTTGATTATGATTGCCTAAATGCCTTTGCTGGAACTCTGCCCTACAGAATGTTGCCTCTACAATCTGGGTTCAATTACCTTGGTTTTTCCCTGAAACCACTTGGGTATAGAGTTAATGACTGGCTTTGGATTCTTCAAAAACTGGAAAAAAGGATCAGTCACTGGACATATCAGTACCTATCCCTCAGGGGAAGATTGGTTCTCGTACAGTCTGTTCTGTCAAGCATCCCTATATATTGGATGGGTCTTGCTCCAATCCCAGCCACCATCTTACAGAAACTAAGAAGAACCATGTTTAACTTCTTATGGGGCTCCACTGACAGCAACAGGAAGTTTCATTTGGCATGTTGGAGAGATCTCTCTTGGCCCAAGGAATATGGGGGATGGGGTACCAAAAACCTCCATTGGTTCAATCTTTCATTGTGTCTCAAAAATCTGTGGAGGGTTCTCCATTCAAATGGTCTGTGGTTCCAAGTCCTCCATACTAAATATTTAAAATGTTCATCGGTGGTCGATTGGCTCAGAAGGAAATGTTTTAGCATGCGATGTGCCTCCATTATTTGGAGAGGGTTTATACAGACCCTTCCATGGATGGGCTCTCATTTGGCTTGGCAGGTAGGGGATGGTGAAAATGTTCTACTTGGAATCGATCCGATAGTTGGTCTTCACTCCTCTTTCAGCCTTCCAGAGGATTTGAGATCATATCTTGAAGACATGAATATCTGCACTCTAGCACGAGCTCGGAATTCTCTTCATCACGCGCAGAGTTATTGGTTATCTGCGGAGGACTTAGATCTCGGGGGTACTTACAACATTATGTGGAAGGATTATATCGAAGGACTATCTGGAGCAGGCATAAGGCTCACTGATCGATCTGATGATCTTGTCTGGACTTATAAAAGAAACTCGGGTTCTATTACTGCCAAGGATGCTTATGACTGCATTGTCTGTTTGCACATGCCGTCGGTTGCAAACCTTGCAGACTCTCTTCTTTGGACCAAAGCTCTGCCTGTCAAAATCTCTTGTTTTATATGGCTCTCCCTTCGGAACAGGATCCTCACCTGGGAGAACCTACAGAAAAAAGGCTTTCATGGCCTTGGTATTTGTGTCCTTTGCTATTCGGAAGAAGAGACAGTGGAGCATTTATTTATCAACTATAAGATATGGAGAATGGTCACTGATCATGTATGTGATCTTCTAAATCTTGCAGTCTTCTCTCCTTCTGTATCGCTTGGAGAAATGATCAGTGGTTGGATTGGAAATCTGCCCAGGAACTCGCACTTCTCTTCGCTCCCTTTCCATATGATGTGGATCTTCTGGAAAGTCCGTAATCGGGCCATTTTCGAAGGGAAAAAAAGGAACATTTACAGTCTGATTCAACAAATTATCACAACTGTCCAAGCTGTTCCTTCGACGACCGTCACTAGAATAAAAAAAAGAAGAATTCTGGGGCAGCCCCCTTGCATGGATTACCCCTGTGGTTTTATGGATGGAGCTTCAAATTGTATGATAGCTGGAGTGGGTTACTGTATTCATTTAAATGAGTTTCATTGCTTGGAGTTCTCGCTGGGGGTTGGATATGGCACTAACACAAAAGCGGAACTGCTCAGTTTATGGGCACTTCTACTCTCTTCCCAAATGATGGGGATCCCCCTTGCTCATGTATACGATGATTCTCAAGTAATCATCAATTGGGCGCTGTGATCGACTGCGCTCTCCCCACCTGATCTCCTTCATTGGTGTAGGGAGACAAAAAAGCTCATTGTCAGCTTTCAGGACTTGTCTTTCTCCCACATCTACCGAGAGCACAATCGGACAACTGACCGTCTCTCCAAAACTGCACTCTCTTATCCTCAGGGTAAAGGCAGTTTTAAGGAATATTTCGAGAACCATTTGGTTTCTCAGGATTCTTTTCAGCTCTTCTGAGCATGGTAAAGGGATTTTCTTCTCCCTTATATTTGTTTTGATTTGATAGAGTGTCCTCTTTTGGATTGTTGTTCAGCTCTTTTTGGTGCTCGGTAGATGTGGATGTGGGGATAGTTCTCTTCTTAATGATGAGATAGTTATCTGATGGGATCACATTTTGTTGTTATGCCTTTCCCCTTGGCAGCACTCTCGGGCAATTTGTTGATATGTAACCCGCACAAGGGGAGAATGTAATGATGGCCTTTGATTCTTCTTGAGAATAACAAGGACAGGCTTTTTTCTTTCTGAAAAAAAAAATAAGACTTTCACTAACTTAACCTTGCACCCTTTAATAAAATAAAAAAATATAAACCTATAAATATTCAAAATCCCCAACCAAAAGAAGATAACATGATCTTCTATTAATATATATGTAAAACTTGTTAAATCCTTGGGTTTAATCTGAACTTAGTTCTTTGCATCATTCAAAAGATTAAAAAAATAGTAGAAAATGTAAAAAAAAATTCACACGGAAAAAATAACCTTATAATAAATAAAGCTATGTCTAAAAAACACTTAGAATAGCAAAAGCCATTTGCAAAATGTACCAGAAAAAAATACCAATATAGCATAATACCATCCACAAGTGTTCCAAAATATTCTATATTCAAGATAAAAAAAAATAACATGATCTCATGGGTTTAACATGAACTTGGTTCTTCGTAGTTGTTATTAATTATGACTATTCTTAGAATATTGAATTTGTGACTCGTGACCTAAGTTGGCAAGAAGTCATCCAAATATGATTGTATGGTTTTTATTTTTTTAATTGTGGAGATTTCTTCTAAAATCAAAATTAAATTATATTTGTTGGTTGAATTGATAATTTTGTCTGCAAGTACAACATGTTAAGAGTTGATATTGGGCAACAAACTTTGTTCTTAGTCAATAGCTTAGAAGTTTTGCTCATTGGAAGGAAAGGTGGGTTCTACTCAATAACTTAGAAGATTTGCTTATTGGAAGGAAAGGTGGGTTCTATGGATAGATGGATGGAGACATGTGTGGATGTTATCATTTTTCGTGTTAAATAATTGACAAGTCTTCAAACTTTTCTTCCTTTAAAAAAAAACTTATTAATGTGAATTAATGGATGAAGGAAATGATCCTTTGCAATCCTTGAAAGGCTGTCATTGTCAAGGGGGTGAGTTATTGATATCTTGAAAGGTCAATTGTATCATTCATTTTGGACCAATGGACTTGCTCTCTTGTTTTCTAATTTTTCCAATAAGATGAAAAATCATATAAAATAAAATTAGATTTGGACGATGCAACCTTTGATTGCTATGTGGTTTGTTTGTTTGTATGTAGGTTTGAAAGATGATTGTCCTTTCTTGATTTCAAGAAAGTACCATCCAAGTTTCTTTTGATAAACCCAACCCAACTTCATCCATAATGACAATGAAGATTGATTGGAGGGTAAGAAATAGTTGGTTGAAATGAATGGCAACCTGAGAATGTGTTATGCCACCCAACCAAACCCAACCCAAGCCAACGAGAAGAACAAAAAGGATCTACGGTTGAGGTGGAGTGGGGGCAAACGAGATAGAGACGCGCACAAGTTAAGCCAACCGAAGAGATGAATTACAAGGCATTAAAAATTAAATTGGAAATCGGTGCTTTTGTTGTTGGCGAGCACGTGGAGAGGCGCCCCGCCCGGCGCCCACGGATAAAACCCAACACAATTCAGAATTGGATTGTCAATGTCTATCACTTTATTCCGGTTTCCAACCACCACCTCCGGGATGAAAGGCCGATTTCCGAGGTCCCTGCCGCCGGATAATAACCGAAACATTTATTCCATTTGCACTTGTAGTGCCGGTGGGTTGGTTGGTGGAACTGGAGTCTGGAATGCCAACCGAACTTTCCGTTCGCCAGAGAGTTTGTTTGGAAACGTGGTTAGGGTTACACGTAAACCGAAGCTATCGGCGGGACCCGCTGTATCGATTTCCGGTAGCACGCCCGCCCAGATCACGCTTCGGAGGATGTTATGTTATGTTATGTTATCTTATGTTGTGTTGTCTCACGGGACTCGTGTGAGCCCTCGGATCAAGGTGTACAGAGCGCGCTCACACACCTCACACGAGCGAACAGATACGTGTGAATTGAATTCTCGTCGGGTAGAGGTACTGACATAACCCTAAAGCAGGGGAAGGTGAAGAGGATTGACACGTATGTTTCTTGATTTTTCGAAATCGGCTAAGAAAGCGGGAAAGCCAGCGGGTAAAAGTACTAGAAGCTTTTAACTTGACGTGCTAATAAAGACGGGCGGACGGGCAGACGGGCAGATAAGTGCGTGTTTAGAGGCTCTACCTATTCGAAGGGTGTTACGTGGGGCCGTTTCGTCTGTTGTGTGCAGATTTTTATTTTTGGGCAACCAATCCAAGATCAAGAACAGGCGGTTTCTATTTAACGCGTCCTCGGATTCGAGGTGGCCTGAGCCTCGTCGCGGTCTGCTTTGCTTCCTCTTTCCCCATGCGTGTTTGTCGATAGAGTTTGTTGACTGGCACTATCGCCACGTGGAATCCTCGGGAACATCTTCTGCATGCGAGCCCTTGGTGGCATTTTTTTTACTTTGTATAAAGCTCGACGTTAGGTTATATTTGTTTGATATGTCAAATCCCTTTTACAATACAGTGCTTGTCTGTAGATCCGATACACAGGAGATGGCCGATTCAGATATTGTTTCTCAGAGTAGCGGCAGCCCTCTGTCCCGCAAGAGAGCAAGGGACGAATCCTGCGATGTGATGGAAAGCGTTTTATCTGATGATAATAATACGGATTTAGGGATTCTTGTTGTTCCAGAGGCCAAGAAACACAATGTAGAAGAACCGCTTGCACAGGATGCCGACCTTATGGCTCTTCTTGACAGAATCGAAAAGATGGATAGTTACACAGAAGAGGATGGCTTCTCAAGCGAAGCGCAGCTCAGGGAGAATGATCGGAGTGAGTTTGGTCTTCTGAAAGCATCAGAAGATGCTGAAATCGCTGCATTATTGAAGCAGGCGGACTCTTCTTCTTCTATTGGGGATGGTTCTGATGTTGGGGACTTGCAGGGTTACGGAAATTTTCTTGGAGATTTTGACTTTAATGTCTTTCTTGATTCTGCAGATGAGTTGGCCATGGGTTTAAATCAGTTTCCTTATTACGATGGAGGTCTAATGGCCGCCGTAAATTCCCAAAGTCTTCCTGAGGCAGCCGCGTACAATGAGTCTGCGGCAGAGGTTTCTTTATGGGAAGACGATATTTGGCAACTGACAGACGCCAAATGACAAATTCAAGAAATGGAAAAGGGTTTTTATACTTGTAAAGCTTGGGAATGTAATATATGTGTAGGGAAGTTTTGATGAAAGTGCTTTGTGTACAATGTAGTATGTCGCCCATGAATATGTTCAGGAAGAATGTATTGTTTTGGCGTTCAGATTATTCATGTTGCAGTCGCCTTGGTTTGGATATTTTCCAAAATCAAATGAAATAGTGAATGTAACGCTCCAGTCTGTTCCTTTTTCTGAAAGAACAGAATTTTTTTAATGAACATTCTGTTTCAAACTGGTTTAAGACTGATTCATCTTCAAAACTGAAGAAATCTTTTAATGAACTTTCTGTTTCAAACTGTTTCAAGACTGATTCATGTTCAAAACCGTTTAGTTTTTGTTTTGTTTTATATCATAATGAAAAGACAATATAATTAATTTTTTTGTTACTCCAATCCGGCTTATATTTTTTACTATGTTGCCCTAACGTTAAAAAGCTGCTTGTATAGTACGCTCCAGTGGCTATCGTATTGAATTGTGAATAAATGAATCTCACTTTTTTCAGTTTTCGTCAGTGCTAGATGTTCGGTTTCTTGTTTTCATCCAACATAAATGCCAAATGTTCTGCCTTCTGCTGCAAGTTGCAGAACTTTTCGTATCTTTCTTTATCGTCATTAAACTCTACAATGTATGACAGACGTTATGAATATATGCAGAGATGGGCTGTGATTTGTCATTTTTTCGTCGTTTGTTTACTGTGTATATACTTCGCAAAAGTATCTTATTTTAGCAAATAATTTTCAAAGCAAAACCATATAATAAATTATTTCAGAGCTATTAGCGAAGATCTATTTGCCATTATCATTATGTATATATTCAGAGGAGGACTGTGATTTGTCCTTTTTTCGTTGTTTATTTACTGTGTATATACTTGGCAAAAGTATCTTATTTAGCAAATAATTTTCAATGCGAAACCATATAATAAATTATTATAGAGCTATAAGCGAAGATCTTTTTCTTTAGGGGTGTTGCATCTTTTGGATTGGGTCGTTTTCTTTTAAAGAATTTTTGTTTGTTGCAACAGAGTCGCAGGCTACACGCATACTTGAAAAGGATAATCCTGGTTTTGCATCGAAGGTATTTTAAGTACTCCCGAGTAATAATTAGTGTTAGTTTTGTGGCATAAGCTCAATTGCTCGCCTCATCCGAATTTGAACATTTTAATAATATTAATAATAATAAGATAATACTCATCATCATCAATATCATTTTATAAATCATCATCATCAATATTATTTTATAAATTATTAGTGATTACATGTGGTCCAATTATTCTTCTCATTTGATAACCGTCTTTGATAACTGGTCATCAAATTGAATCAAGGCAATAATTGACCGTATCTATTTTTAATTGTTTTATGATCATTAAACTAAATTGTGGTAATAATTTTTTGCACCATCTATTTATAATTTTTTGTTTTTTTGCATAAAGTACTTCTTTGATCATTAAACCAAATCGTGGTAATAATTTGCAATATATTCTGCACAAGAAGCAGATTGAAATGGGAAGATGTAGGTACTAATACGTCTTTGGTTATATCGATTCTTTCCAATAAAAAACGGGGAAGCCATTAAGAGTCCTCCATAAATGAGATCTTTAAAGCATCTCGAAGTTTGGTCGACTGATCGCTCAAAAGGTGGAAGTTGACGGTCGCGTGTTAAATACCGTCAATCATTTTTTATTGTTGGCCGTAAAAACCATTCCCAAAAATAGTCCTGCACTAAACTTTAAAGCATGGTCGAATTTGATCGTTGCCGGTTTTAAATACCGAGCATCTTTGAAGATTGGCAGAGTTTTACGGTTGCCGGTTATACCGCCAGTCGATCTTTATTGTTGGCCGTCAAATTTGCAATTCCGTTCCCCAAAAAAACGCAATTTCTGGTTGAAATGTTTGGTTATGTTCATTTAAGATGAAATGTTTTACAGACTCCTATTTAGTACATTTCAACGCAATTTCTGGTTGAAACGTTTGGTTATGTTCATTTAAGATGAAATGTTTTACAAACTCCTACCGAGAAGATCGCGAGAAGTAGGTAAGAGTTTCAAATGACGGACACCCGGCAAAATTGCCGGTAACAATCAAAATCTCAAACGTTTTCTCTATTCTAAGCCAGATTTTGATGGTTTTCGTAAAATTTTAGAGGTATTTGACAGGTAAATTGGCCCATGAAGTAGGTAGGAGGTTTCAGATTACAAAGTTTTGAGGTACCTACTTCTCCCTATCGACTAACCGTGGTATAAAGTATGAACTTATACCACATCTTAACTACTTCAAACAATGATGCATTGTACAGCCCACTCTAAGGATAATGTCAAAAAAAACATCTAACAATGTACATTCGTCTTATGCATAGTGAATCTAACCTTGTCCCCTTTGAACTTTATTTCAGAATTGAAAGTTTATACCTTATAGTAAAGTATATATTTAATAATAAAAAAACGTTACATATGATAGTGTGATGATATGGTTCCATCAAAATACTACCTAATTGACTAAATATAATCCACTTAATAGACTGAAAGATATGATCCACTCAGGGATGGAATTTTACGGGTAAATGCTCGTTATGGGTCATCGGCAATTTTGACGGGGGTTTGTCATTTGAAATTCCAACCCTGATCCACTTGTGAATTTATGTCATTGTTTGGTAGTGCCTAGTAGATATATGATCCACTTATCACTTTTGAATTTCTGTTATTGGTTGGTAGTGCCTTGGTGTAACTTGGTGATGCTTTGTCCTACTACTAAATCATAATAGACTTGGTGGTGTTTTGTCCTTACTATTACACCAGAGTAGAATGGATATACTAAACTTGTAGTATAATAGATAGTTATCTAACAATCCATAATACAATATAGTTCACTAACAATGTAGGGAAAAAAATGCTTTGGCTATATATAAAGTGGGAAATCCATAATACAATATAGTTCACTAACAATATAGGGAAAAAAATGCTTTGGCTATATATAAAGTGGGAAGTGAGATAGTGATCCATGCATATTAACTTTTGTGTTCATGTTTGTTTAAAAATATTTTTTTGGTGTTTGATAGGTTGGGAGATGCTACGGTTTGACAAAATTGGACGAAATGATGTTGTGGTGATGGTGTGACAAAGCTTAAACCCACTTGCATAAGTGGATTGACCAAGTGATGCAAGGTTGATGGCTCTCGGATGATGCTATACGATAAAGATGTGTTCATAAGTAGGGAATCTAATTTGCAAACTTATTGGAGATGACTTATATCTAAACTTTATTATATCTTTGTTGTTAAGAAGCATTAAGTTGCATTGTGTTAATTGGGGTAATACTAATCAAATAGTGTGTGCTAACTCCATTTGACACTCTTTGAAAGTTTTGCTCAACTATATCCAATGCTCGGTTGTAAGTGTTGGAAACCTAGGAAGAGTGAGTAGAAGGGCACAAAAGTTCGAGGGTCATTGGAAGCTTGGATTGTGTAGAGTTGGTTGACTATCGATTGTCAAGTTGTCATACCATAAGTTCAAACTTCAATATTGAAGGGGACATTGAAGTGGAAGCATCCATATATAGTGGCCAATGAGGTACTTTGGTGGGGAACTTGTAACGTCCCTGACTCTCCGACCGACGAAGAGGACGCTACCATAATACTATATACCCAGGCAACTAGCCCCATGAAAATACATATAATAAAAAATGGAATGCTTTTAACTAGAACATGCATAGATGCATAATTATTTATCATTCAACGGAAGAAAATTACATTTAATTCAAGCATTCAACACATTTTAACATGTTCATCATAATTCACATAAACAATACAATTGCGTGGGTAATTACACAATAATACTTTTCTTTGAATGAAGCTCCCCGCAACCAGCTATGTCGCTGCAACGTTCCACCGAACCATAGGCCAGTGTGCTCCTTAATCTCTCAGCAACACTGCCACCCCCGAGTTGGGCATGATTTCCCAAGGAAAAGGAAACTAGCAGGCTCACACATGGCCAAGGATACCACAAGATTCAGCCAAGCCAACACAGTTGGGTTTATCAGATCAAGAGTACACAACAAAACATAACCAAGCCAACAAGTTGGGTTTATCAGGTTATCAGGAGATGGAAGCACTGTCTGCTAAGCTAGTGGGCTCATTGAAGAGCTAAGGATGCCTACACCAGAACTAGCTTGACTCCTAAGACATCCACACACACCCAACACAAGGAATCATTCTCTTCTCTACTGCACAGTCCCTCAAGACATGACTTCCCTTCCAGTGCTATTCAGGGGGTGTAGAGAAGAGAGCCATTTCTCTATTTCTATTTATGAGGCTACTACAAAACACTAGGTTTGTCAAGCAGACCCCTTTCCACTCCTACACAGTCCAAAGACCATATCCCGTGCACACACAACAAAACAACCAGCACAACAATTCACAGCTCTAGGGTCTAAATGAAAACATCACAAAACAACATCGGAATGGAAACTTGGGAACTACACATCTCAGACTGAACAATTCGATTCCAGAGTCGTTCTTGGCCCTATCGTGGCCAAAACAACTCAACAAGAACCCACAACCACTCAAAATTCGTGGGGAAAGCAACAACGATTTCTCAGCTTTGTGAGGAAGGGAATGCAACTTGCGTGGAGGTGAATTCCCATGCCCAGACCCACAATGTGAAGAGAAATACACACAACAAAATTGGATGGTAAGGCAGCTCTCCCAGTTCTTTGCATGAGGAAAATCCCAAAACCGTGCGTGAGGAGAGAAAACAATAGTCTCTGCGTGAGAATGGGTAAAATGGAAGAATGTTGTCTCTTCTTCTCCTTACCACGTGAGGAGGAACGACTCCTTGGTGGAGTGTGCGTGTGGGAAAGGACTGACAGTCCTGCCACACACCACTTCCTATGCAAAATGTTTTTCCCAGGCAATAACTGCCCCCAACTAACTCCAAAGAATTTAATTTGGTAGTGGACTAATTGATGGGTTCTCCTATTGACATCTGGCTTTTCCCTATTGGCCCCAAGGTCAAATAATTCCCCCTCCTTATCCTCAGGAAAATCATGCCATTTTCATTATGGTTGCATTGACATAACTGGTTGTTGGTATTTTTAATTAAAATGCATGTTTACATGATGCCAAAATTAATATGTGCTGGATAGCACGATATACCATCGGCAACGAATTTAATCGCTGGAACATAAGACAATTAAATCGATGGTGGGGCTTTTGCCTTTAGCTCCACACCACGATTAATTACAATATATACATCATATACATTTTAATGCAAACAAGGTCAAAACTGAGGTGTTATGGAACTCGACAATTATGGGGTCAATAGTGGGGACTTGAGTGAAAGGGAAATTGCAAAATTAAAATATTGCAAGCTTTGGGCTATGCTAGGCTCTTATAAAATTCCACACTAAGCCTCTTGTTACTAATATTTGATCATTGGATCAAATATAGTAGATGAATGTAGATTGTAGGGTGAGCAAATTCATAGTGACATAGAGGCTTTGGGTGGTATTGAGACTTTGTTGTTGCTAGTTCTACACATGATGTTGGATATTGGGTCATCGATAAGGAGAGACATGTATTGTTGTTACTTTGACCCCTACCAAGTGTGCTTATGTCAATTTGATTTATATGCGACCTTATTATACCACACCAATTTTAAAACCAAAGGGGAAAATTCGTTTTGGGTTTTCTTGGACATGGTGAAATTATCCAAGAGGGTGTTAAACTCTTGAATGGTATGAAGAAGATCGTCTACGGTAAAAAATTGAAGACGTGTCACATGATCTAGAGGGAAAGAATGTGTTAGTGAAGCAATGTCTCCCTAGCCAAGGCATCACTGACAACACTTTAACACATACCCTTGCCTACTAAAGTATACGACACTACTGGATACCAATGGCCTTCATTTGACATACTGCAATGATATCCATATGTGGGTCGACAATGTAAAAACAAATGTGTAAGGACCTGACTTGAGGTGCCATTTGTTGATGTATTTGTAACTTCGGAATGTATTCACTTGTATATCTTATGTTGTATTTCATTGTATCTCGATGTTCCTATCGGGTGAATCATTAATATAATAAAGTCATGTAAAGTCATAGAGGTTAACCCTCTGTTGTAAGTCGAGGAAATAGTCCCCACAGTTGATGGGTAGTAGGGTTATTAGACTCTCCTACTGAGGTCAAACCTGGTAAGTAATTGTCAAGTGGAAAACTAGTATAAATAGAGAGTGAGACTCTTTATTTGAAACATACACTCACTCAACTATAGCGCATGAGTGAGAGAAGAGGAGCTCGCACAAGTGAAAGAGAGAACAACTGTTGGAGATCATCTTTGTGTCTTTGGGTTTTACTTTTGCCATTGGTGCTCATTCTATCTCTAAGGAAGTTGCGGGGTTTTCTCCTTTATGGTTTTTCCGAGGAAAACTCTTTGTGTCTCTTGTCTCTTGTAATTATTGTTGTGCATGTTATTCTCTCAGATAAGATCCTAAGATCATATTGATCAAATGTTAAAAATCTAACATGGTATTAGAGCTAACCTGAGAAGAAGACACTGTGCAGCTGCAGAAGTTAGGGCTTCTTAATTTTTGGGTCTCTCTCCATAGAACATCAGCAAAATGATGCTAGGCTAACTCTCCATTGAATGGCGCATTTTTTTGTCGAAGCAGAATTTGATTCTGGACATTTTCAGTTTTTGACCTGTCACTACCGTGAGAAATTAGGGCTTTTCATAGAAGAGGAATTTTTGAGTGAGCCTAGCATAGGATTTCTCTTCACCTCAAAATAGAAATTTAGAGACCAATATCAAAATTTTTGGTTGGGTAAAACTCCGAGAAAGTCAAACCCTAAATTGACCCCAGACCAAAAAAATCCTAAAAGACTAGAACTATTCATTTTGGTGCATTCTCTATATCTTGAGATTGGAGAAGGCTCAAGAGCCGAAACTTTTACAGGACGAAGATAAATTCATTATGTACCATGTGTAAATGTTTCGGCCTCATATTCTCTATATTCTGGGAGATATTATTCCTCCAAATCAGGGTTCCAACCTCTCCTAGGATTCATCCCTAAACAGGACACCTAGGGAGAATTGCTATATCTCGTGCTACGAAGGTCCAAATGAAATTTCGCAAGATGTTACAGAAATGGAACAGAATTTAATTTCTTTGGTAAACGTTTCAGACCCCGAAGGTGAAACAATGAGACATGGAATTCTGTACAAGTTCGCTATGCTGAACAGTCCTAAAACAAGTAACCATGGGAAACTGCTCATAAGTACCAATTGGTGAAACCAATTCTGCTCAAAACTATGGTGTTGGAAAGAGGACAGACGAGACTACCTCGGTACAAAATTTCATACATAGAGGAGTAGTAATTTCGGAGAGACCTCAGAACCAATATCAGACATTTCTGTAGAAGAAATTGGAAAACCAAGGCTTTTTGTTCCGGGAGCTTCCCTCCACTGTTTTCAGAAAAGGAGTACATTGGACAAATTGCCTTGAATAGGCCCATCTTTCTATCCAATCATAAGTTTGAAATTCCAAGTTTTTAAAATTAGGGTTTCTCTGACAAACCCCAGATCAACCAACCCCGGAACCAGGATGAACATCTCAAATCGGTAAGGTCTAAATTTTTGCTATTTACATTTGAGGTTCTCATTTCAAAATGACCAATCACACCAACTTCATGAAAAACTTGGTGAAGCTAACAACTTCCAAGCATGGAAGTATAGGATCTCACTGGTTTTTGAAGAAAATAAATTGGACACCTACATAAGTGGAGAGGTTCCAATTCTAGAGGGAGATGAGGCTAAAGCCTTACATAAGAAGAACTTGGTCAAGGCCAAGAGGATTATTGTTGATTCTATCAAGGATCACCTTACACCACAAGTGTCTTCCCTAACGACACCTAAAGAGATGTTTGATTCTTTTACCAAGCTATTTGAATAATATAAAGAAGTATAGGAACTCCGCGATCCTTGAAGAATTGACTTAGATCAGTGTTTCAGTAAAGAAGTTATAAGAGCGAGAGGGAGATGAGGCTAAGGCTAGAGCCAAGAGAATCATTGCATATTCTATTAAATATCATCTCATTCCTCATGTGCCATCCTTGAAGACACCAAAAGGAAGTGTTCGATGTTATCGAAGAAGAATAAGATATTGTTATAACCACCTTGAATGGACTCCCAGGACCATGGGATTCATTCATTCGAGGAATGTGTGCCAGAAGGAAGTGATTACTTTCAACAGACTCTGGGAAGAGTGCACACAAGAAGAATCTCAACTCATAATAAGAGAAAACAAGATTGGAGCAATTGAAGATATAGCTCTCACGATTCAAAGAAGATCCCTCAAGCAATGAGGAATATGAAGGACTCAATTCTTGAAGAACCTCTTATCCATCTTAGCATTTGGATAAGAAATGATGATGTCATGAATGAAGAAGATGATGAAGCAGAAGGCTTAAGAAGGAGTCTACCCACGAAACGAATAAATATAAGTATTTAATTGTCATTTCATGATATTATTTGGTTATGCATTTGTTTATATTCAATTGATGTGTTATGCATGATAGAATTTTTGCATTAACGACAGTATACTACTAATATGCATGTGATGGGTAAGTAGCCCATGGTGCTATACAACTCTCCATTGCTACTTATCTAGAATGAAACCTCTTTGATGACATATTAGATTAGTGCACAATTTCAATGATGTCATGGTAGAGATGGAAGGCATCTAGAAAGTTTCCGTAAGATATGGATGAGTGTTGTATTGGCTAAAATAGTTGCATGATTATATCTTTATGCATAAATAAATTTCCATTATGAATATGCCTTATGAAATGTTTCTAACCACACAACTGGTGCATTTTACTTGTAGGAAATATACAGTACAATCACCTATAAGAAAAGAAGGATGAGACTTGTTCCAAAAAACAAGTGATAATAGTTCAAGATTCACTCTAATAATCCAAGATGAAGAATAATATGATGATACTTTCAAAGAAAGAAGAGGTCTTAGACACAATGCAATTATGTGACACTGTTGAGCAACATCATTGATGCAGAACCTTCCAGCTATGAAGAAATAACCAAGAAGAAAGGGAAGGAGTGCACCAGTTCAAGAAGTATGATGTCTAGGATGTAGTATCGAGACCTGAAGGGAATTTCGTAGTATCTTCCATATGGATCTACAAGATCCAACATGCAATAGATGGAAACATCGTGGGATACAAGGCAAGATTCGTAACACGAGGATTCTCACAGAAAGAAAACATAGACTATGAAGAGACATTTGCAGCCATTGGGATTTGAGACACATGACAAGCAGACTCATGTGTGCAAATTAAAGAAGGCCTTGTACGAGCTCAGAAGGCACCCATGGGATAATACATACATGAGGAGCTTGAAGATCACATAAAGTGATGAAGATCCTAACCTTTTCTACAAGGTTGAAGATGAAATCCTATAGAGGATGACAAGCTCATAGATGGGTGCAAGAAGAAATTTTGAAAAGGTTCAAGATATAGGATCTTGGTATCCAGTGACCCTAGATGGATACATAGAATATTAGTAGCAGAGGAAGCTACTTGTCACTCCAATACATAATACATAGAGTACGAAAGGCATAGGGAGAATGATGCTCCGCTTCAAAGGGAGTGACTGCAGAAGATCTCGATGTTCAACATGGTACGACAGGATGGACATATTACTGATGGTTCTAGGCTTTACTGAGAGTAAAGCAGATTCCAACCTTTACTTCAAGGTTGAAGACGGAAGACCAGTGATGTTCCTGTTATATGTTGATGACCTGTTCCTGTCAGGAAAAGAATAACTCATTAAAGATGTAAGAAAGAGGCTTGCTGCTGAGTTCAAGATGAAGGACTTGGGTATGATGCATTACTTTCTAGGTATGGAGGTGTGGCAAAGTGCGGATGGAATCTCCCTTGGACAAGGGAAGTATGCAATGGATATCCTGAAGAGGTTCAGGATGATGGACTGCAAGGCCATGGCCACACCTATGGAATCGAACCTGAATCTATTGAGTGGTGTTTCATCAGAGACGGTTGATGTCACGATGTATCGTCAGATGATTTGTTCCTTGATGTACATGACGAATACGAGACCAAATATTTGCTTTGCTGTGAACGGATCCGAGACATGTTCACCTGATTGCTGCAAAGCATATTTTGAGGTACCTAAAGGGTATAGTTGATTATGGGCTCAAGTATGAGGTGAATCAGAAGATTAACTTGGAGGGTTACGTGGATTCGGATTGGGTAGGCAGTGCCATTGATAGGAAGAGCACTTCGGGGTGCTACTTCAGTATGGGATTAGGTGTGATCTCTTGGTTTAGCAGGAAGCAATCCTGCATGGCACTGAGTACAACCGAAGCAGAGTATGTCGTAGCTTGTTCGACTAGTTGTGAAGCGGTGTGGCTGAGGAAGCTACTATCTGATTTGTTTGATCTCCCGTTGGATGCTACTTGTATATATTGCAACAACCAGAGTTGTGTGAAGTTGTCAGAGAACCCGATGTTCCATGACAAGTCGAAGCATATAGAGATCAAATATCACTATATCAGGGATATGGTGCAGAGAGGAGTAGTGAAGCTCAAGTATGTTGCGACATGTGAACATATAACTGATATGTTGACCAAACCATTAGCTAGAGTGAAGTTTGAGTACTTCAAGGAGAAGCTTGGTGTTCTCCAGATCAAGGTTCCTTCCAAGGGGAAGTGATGAGTCTGTGTGCCTTTCTGACAAGGTGGTAGGATTGGTTCCTCCCATGGTCAGATGTAAGTTATGTGCCTTTCTGACACGGCGGTAGGATTGGTTCCTCCCATGGTCAGATATAAGTGCTGTTCCTTTCTGACCTGGTGGCAGGATTGGTTCCTCCCATGATCACATGTAAGTGTTGAGCCTTTCCCCGGATGGTAGTAGGTGTGTCCTACCATGCCAGTGGATGTAAGTGCTGGGCCTTTCCCTGGATGGTAGTATATGTGTCTTACCATGCCAGTGGATGTAAGTGTTGGGGCCTTTCCCCGGATGGTGGTAGGTGTGTCCTACCATGCCGGTGGATGTAAGTGTTGGGGCCTTTCCCTGGATGGTAGTAGGTGTGTCCTACCATGCCAGTGGATGTAAGTGTTGGAGCCTTTCTCGGATGGTAGTAGGTGTGTCCTACCATGCCGATGATATAAGAGTTGAAGAAGAAGACCTACATGGAGACTAGGCCTCCAACTAACATGAAAAATGGTTGGCTCTATAGAACTTCCTATGACGAGTAGAATTGAGAGATAGCACCATTTGCTCAAGATAGCAGGAGCAGTGATGATGATGATCCAGCTTTGATGATGATCCTGTGATGAAGACTTGTGCTGATGAACTGTGTAAAGAGAATACATTCCTAGTTAAGAGGGAGTGTTGATGTATTTGTAACTTCGAAATGTATTCACTTGTATATCTTATGTTGTATTTCATTGTACCCCAATGTTCCTATCGGGAGAATCATTAATATAATAAAGTCATGTAAAGTCATAGAGGTTAACCCTTTGTTGTAAGTCGGGGCAATAGTCCCCACAATTGAGGGGTACTAGGGTTATTAGGCTCTCCTAGTGAGGTCGGCCCTGGTAAGTAATTGTCAAGTGGAAAACTAGTATAAATAGAGAGTGAGACTCTCTATTTGAAACATACACTCACTCAACTGTAGCTCATGAGTGAGAGAAGAGGAGCTCGCACAAGTGAGAGAGAGAACAACTGTCGGAGATCATCTTTGTGTCTTTGGGTTTTACTTTTTCCATTGATGCTCATTCTATCTCTAAGGAAGTTGCAGGGTTTTCTCCCTTATGGTTTCCTTGAGGAAAACTCTTTGTGTCTCTTGTGATTATTGTTGTGCATGTTATTCTCTCAGATAAGATCCTAAGATCATATTGATTAAAAGTTAAAAATCTAACACCATTAGCAATGGCATGACAAATGGTGTGTTGGGAAAGCATGGTCACTAAGGGTGCACAATGAGTCCATACGTTTTGGTTTCCTTGGTGATAGACTTTGTGGGTGGTAGATTGCAAGATGGTTAACATTGTGTAGTCGCCTATAGGTTAGGAGGACTAAGGAAGTCTTTCCTTGCAGGGGTGGATGATCAACGAGGCATTGCATAGTTGGTTTTGGAAGAGGACACAGTGATTGGAAATGTGATGGATCGTGTGTGTTATTCATGGTAAGGCAACAATGTTTATAAGTGCATTGAAGATATGTAAATGCTTGACAAATCAAGGGCATGGCATCTTGGACTATCATGTGTTGGCCTAGATGGATGCCAACATGGTCTCATGTTGAGTCGTGGGTTGTTCAAGTATATTTGCCTTGGGGGAGGTGACAACGTGTTGCCTATGGTTGGGTGGCGATGATGTAGTGTTTCCTATGATGAAATGAACACTAACATTCCTTGAATATATGGTGTTGGGTTTGGGTTTTGTCAGGGCATACTGATTAAGCATATTCTAGGTGATACAATTGGTTGATAACCATGCCAACTAAGAAGGTCATGCCAATGCCACATAGCGACTAGGCTTCTTTATTGATTTGGGATGCTCAAGCAGGTCAAAAAATTTAGCTCCGTAACAAAATGCGATGAATAAGAGTTCTATTTTCATTAAAAAAACTCATCTTTATATTACATTAAGTATACCTCACCAAATAAAAGCAAAATACAAATATTTTTTATAATCAAATTCTCAATAATTCGCCAGAATCTCTTTTTTCTATTTTCTCAATTTTAAAATATTTAAAAAGTATTTACATTACCAAATCACTCCATTAACTTGATAAATAATTTACTTTATACTCCAACATATTAATTAAAAAAAATATCCATCCATTAAAACCATCAAAGCTACTTTGATACTAAAAGTAAATCCACTTTTACTCTACCACTAACAATATGACGTTAAATAATAAAATACACATTATAAATAACATATAATGCAATGCAATCGTAACCACCATATGCTTTAATGATTTTTAGATTAATAAACTTAGAGAGCTCAACATTTAGAAAACCTTGATTTTCTTCCAAAAACTTATAAACTATTTTCGTGTTCTTGCTTGTTTCCACCTGCAATAGAAGTAATTGACATGAGTGAACTCAATCTAAAGAAGGAAAGTGCTCCTACGTGGTGGGTTTGAAAGGATCTTCACTCAGCCATACAATGGGCCACAATGTGTCACATTTTAATTTGACTTTGAGGGAACTTACTCTATCTATAGATTTTTCATTTTAAGTATTCATATGCCATGAACATTAATAAGACATAGATATGGACAGAGTACCATTTAGGGAGGGATTAATTTATATTATCGAGAGTTTTTTTTAAGTAAAATATAAATTGAATTGTTTTAATGATTAAGAATCAGAAATGGAATGCGATTTTCTCATTTAGCTGGGTTTGTTTGCTTTCTCTACTTTAAGATAAGTATCAAATGATTTTCAAATAAAATATGAAAGTATTTTTTATTTTAACAAATGATTTTCTAAGAAAATACGAGAGCCTCATTTTCTAGTGATTACACACCTCATTTTCTTGGGGTGTGTAGCCTTTATCTTCTTTTTGATTGGTTTATGTTGCTTTAAAGAATATTTGTTTGGTGTAAGAAGCGTGTCATTTTTGTTCCATTTTATTTTTTTATATGGTTCATGTGGGCTTGACTAAATCAGTTTGTATATTTATGCCAGCAAGAAATAGACTGGAATTATGATTATACAAGTTAAACTATATCATGACACGAACTCATGAACTTGTAATATACCATTAAAGGGTAGAATTCTATTTTTGTGGAAATGGTACATATTATTAAGGATAAAACTTTTTTATTTTCATTTTTAGGGGTTGGCCATGTACTTAAAACTTTTATTTCTATTTCGAGGGGTTGGCTATGTAGAAAAGAATCTTAGCTTAGGATAATTGGATAAAAAGGGGAAGGTAAGGTTCATAAATTTGAATTTGAGATGATCGATTGTTTATTGATCTACTATGCATTAATTCTGTAGGTTTGGTTTATGGTTTAAAGTTATTTTAAATTTGTTAACAGTTGGAATAAACAATTATTGAATAATAGTTTTTGGACTTGGGTGTATGAGGTTTATATTTGGAAGGAATTGTCGGTATATATTAGCTGGGAAATTTGGAAGCAGCGAAATGAGATGTTATTTGAAGGAAAACCCACTTCTGTAAGGGAAGCAAGTCTTAGGGCTATTGGAGGATATAAGGAGAACCTTGAGGGCAGGGGCGACAATCAATTTAGTATAGATCGAGTTGATAGATTGGCGAGGCATCCTTGTTTTAATCAAAATTGGCTAGTTGGATTTTTTGATGGTGCTACACAGGAGAATTGCTTGAAATGCAAAGCAGGTGTATATTTACTATTAAATAGTTCATATGCCTTCAATTTGAATTTTAATGTTGGGAGAGGTACAAATACGAGAGGCAAATTGATGGCACTATGGGGATTGCTACATTTTGCTCGCCTTCTTCATATACCTCACCTATAGATTCGTGGGGATTCAAATGTTATAATAGATTGGGCTCTAAGGGAGAACCAATTGCAGGTGGTCACACTGGAGGGGTGGATGCAGAAAATCACAAGCCTTTAGAACAATTTTTGGGAGGTCTCCTTTCTTCATATATTTAGAGAATTTAATATCATGGCAGATGCTCTCTTGAAAAAATATTTGGCCTTGATTGAAGGTACAATATATTTTGAGATGCTTGAAAACTCAGAGGCCATCCTAGAAGAATCTTTGCCTATGCATTGATACGTATCTGGTCCGAGTTTTTCTTATTTGATCTTAAACTAGTTATCATATATGATATGGGATACTATAAATATGTTTGAATGATAACAACTTGTAAGGGTTATAATTAACTGGTCATCTTAATTAGTTTTGTCCCGGATTTGCGGTGGTAGGGATAGTTTAGTGGAGGTGTAAAGTTAATTAATCAATATGTTTAATCTCTGATTGTCGATAGAAGGAGTCACGATACATAATTTCTTCTTGTTTTAAGCCTTGTATTGTGATTTTATACTTAATATAAGTATAGTATATTGTTTTCCTATTGAAAAAAAAAAGTCATGAACTTGTAACTATAGATAGACATGTGTCATGAAGTCATGAACTTGTAAGTATAGATAGACATGTGTCATGATGTTCGTTGATTATTATGGTTTATCATGCATTATGTTTTTTTTCTTCAATGCATGACTTTATGATAGGGCAACATTCTTATGCTGCTAAGTACACACTGATCAATCTATTAAACACTTAATTCATATACCTTGTTATGTGTGCACTCCAATGGGACTGCAGATTCATATTTACGATCATATGCATATTGATTGACTAACACTATGTTCTGTAACTCTTATGATGATGATGATAGAGAGAATATTTATCATTTTTAAAGCGCAAGTAACTATATCTAATAATAAAACTAATTCTATAGCTATAATAATTTGTAGAGAAAATCCCTATCTAATATTTTCCAAAGATTTATCAATAAAAACAATGCAACTTATTTACAACATATAATATTCAATAGTAATGAGTATAACTAGAATTTGGAACATAAATACATAGAGAAAGATAGAATTCTTAGACTTTAAGCTCCAAACTACTTGAGTGACTTCTACTTTCCTCCCAACCATAGACCATGAACATTCTGCAGCTGTTCATTCCACAGGTCACCCGTGAGCTAGACCAAGCACACTAGAATAGGATAACTAGGGAATTGTTTTCTATCTCTTTTAACTACTGCAGAGTAGTCACAAGGTTTTTTACTAGCTCTATGTGAACCTTGTAATTTCAAACCCTTCCAAAACAGCCTTCTCCAAGACTCACCGTGATCCTTTCATGGTTCATTGAGTGCTCAAAGGTTTACAGCTGAACCCTCCAGTGATCTAAGAACTATTAAACCTGTAATGTTCATTCTCTGCAAAACCCTTTTTTTTAAAGGAATAGGCTTTGTTCATCATGCAGGTTTTTCTTTTTTTTTGCATAAGAAAATAAAGGTGTCTTTTTCCTCCCCCTTCACTCTTTGTATAATTCTTTTGTTTTCAAGAAGTAGTTAGGGTTTTATTTCTCTCATTTATTTTATTTACTATTCTTTTAATAAATATTTCCCTCCCTTTATTCTTTTGCATGTTATTACTTCTTATGTATTAATTTAAAAGGTCATACCCCTCATAGTGTGCTTGATCCCTCTTTCAAGTAGATTCCACTCAAGAAGTTTGGAACATAAAGTAAGATATTTTGCTTTTATTAAAGTATAATTGATGCTCCAGAGTTTTCTCAGCTCAACATTAATTATCAAAAACACTTTTCAATGTTATCACATTTGCTGCTCCAAAGTCATAGACTCAACACCAAGTAATAACATGTAATTAACAACATTCTTGATGCTCCAGATTCATATGACTCAACATCAAATAAAACACTTTAAGTCTTTAAAACAAGTCTTTTATGCAAAGGGGTTCTAAAATCAGGACATTACAAATAACTCAAACCAGACCTATTCACACGTTGACTAACTATCATTAAACCTATGGGAAGCTTTCCATGCCCATCTAATCAACTAAATAAATCATACTTACATTCTTTCATGGAACTTCATTTACAACAGTAAACATTCAACATTTCAACATTCTAAGGAGGTAAAGTTTAAAATCCTAAACATAGCAGGTCTTATAGCAAGAATTAAAACTTCCAATCCCCTCTCGGATATGATCCAATACAACCATACACGACCATATGGAATATCCTAATATCAATATACCTCCTAATAATCATAAATTTCATAGACAAACTAGATACTAACCGCTAGTCTATTACATCAAGATACCTCTTTCATGAGTTGCCAATTTATCATCATTGGGTTATCCATTCACCATGAGCTTATCTACAATTTAAAAACATATAATGATAGTGATTTATCAGCCTCCATGGGAACATGTATAGAAAGATACATAAAGAGTATAATAACATAAATACTTTTATTTTATAAGGGTGCAACTGGCACCAACTAGGCAATTTTCCTCCTAGCCTTAGACACAGCCAAGCAAAACCACCTTTGTAGGTCACGCCTAAGCCGAGGTCTTGTAATTCACATGGTTAGGGACTCTTATAACTTGATATCTAAGGATAAAACTCATTTCCATAACCCAAGCGACACAAACACATGAATTTCTTATTTGCTATTTTTGGAATGTAACTCATACTTATGTCTCTCTCTCTCCCAATTCGAATTTCTCTTAAAGAATTCGATTTTGCTTATGTTGGATAGTCTCTCTTGATTAATTGTTCATGCTCTTGGATCTTTCCTTGATACCCATGAATTCAATTTTTATACTCCTATTATTATATTTTGTTGATTGATGCGCCTTTTCTGAGCATGTTCCCAAGTTGAGTTACTCTAGAGCCACTGGCAATTGTCCTGGAATTACCTATGGAGATCTTGGATTGTAATCCACTTGCCATTGGACTTGAGGTTGTATTGTTATATACCTGAAGCTTTTTTCCTAGATCCACTTGAATTTTCTTACAGTGGAAGTCGAGGAGGACTTGACATTAGGTTGTGGTTAGACTAATTTTCCAAAAACTTTGTCCTCGAATTGCCTCTGGAAATCCTGTATTGGGGGTGATGTGGAATCCACTTGCCAATGAATTTGAGGTTGGACTTATGTTGTAGGATTGTGGTTGAGTGCGCTCTTTCTTGTGGCATCATGGTTCCGGCTCGGGGTGACCATTGCAAAGTGAGACTTTGGCTTGCATTGTGTCTATGCCTGGGTGGAACGTGGCATGATCGATCTTAGTTGCATATTTTGTAAGATAAGTGATATATTTCATGTTATTTCATTATTCGGGTTTTTATATGATTTTTATATGGTTTTACATGAAATACTTGAAAATTGTATGAGCTAAATATGGAAGAAATCTCTCATGAAATTTAGTTAAATTGTGCTACTAGTTTTGGAAAAAAAATTAGATAGCTAGTTTTAGTAAATTGTGAGCAAGTTATTTGAGTAAATGTTTATTTGATACCTCTTCTACATATCTGATATTTTTTCTCTTTTTATTTGTATTATATGTATCTCGAATATAATATAGCGTTGGGATGATAAAAAACACCTCCCTATAGTGTTTCTAGCTTTTCTTCGAATACTAGTTCATCAGTTAAGTTGTTTTATCTAGTTTTGATACTTGGCGTGAGAAGTGTTCATGAACATTCCTGAGTGAGGTACTCAATATCATATATGATAATTACACTTTAAATTTATGAATAAGTGTGTTGAATAATTCTTAGATAATCCTTGGATTTGATTATTGAAATTCTAGTTTAATTTGCAATCACTCGTTCCTTCGAAAGAGTTGTTTTTAGATGGATTTATGACTTTACATGAGAAGTGTTTAATGAAATGTATACATGAGATGTACTTCTTATAATACTGAAAAGACATGGTAATCAGAGTTGGAATGGGTTATGAATGATTCTATGAATAGTCTATACATTTATCTTACTTATTTCCTCAATTTCTAGTCAATTCAGGGAAGTAGATCTAGCTAGTTGGTGAATTAATAAGAGGAATGTTTATGTGCGGAAAGATACATCCATTTGAATGTAGGTAAATTCTTCTCAACTTCACATGATCTACAGTAGTCATCAATTTCTTATTTTTTTCATTCAGTAACTAGAAATAGAAACTAGCTTCAATTTGGTGAAAATTGGTAACTAGTTTGTAGATTTAAATATTTGTTTTGTAATTTATGGAATGTGCATTCATATGATATATAATTAACATTTTATTTGTGTTGTAGGTGGATACTTTTCAGGTGTGATCCTTTACTTATGAATGCTTTAGTTTTGGTTTGGTCGATTTGATTCAATTCCTTGCGATAAATGTCAACTAGTTGAATTGAAATTTAGTTGGAGGAATCATCGTTTATGTGAAAGGATATGACCTATAAATATAATTTTGTTTTGTTTTATGTGCATGCTTGAATGCATGTATAATGCTTGCAGGTCCACTTTTTGGTTCATTGGCATGGTTGTGTGTCGAATTTGTGCAAGGCTAGTTGTCTGTATTGAACAACTACTTAACTAGTTCTTATGGAATAATTTTCGTAATGATTATGTTTAATTAATTGGAAAATGACAAGTAGGTATTATTTACATGTTATTAGGTGTTAATTAGAAATTGGAATTGATAATTAATGCTTATATGATGAACAAGTGAAATTATGTTAAGTACCGTCAATTGTGCGCTAAGTGACATTAATTGTCGTAACCATAACACTAATTACTAGTTAATCACGATTATTTGAAAGTGGCCTATAGATATGGAATTTATTTCTTATTTGGATTGGGATGGATATGTGATGTTGTTAAAAGGTGTTATTAATATTTTACATCCCTTGGATCAGTTGTTGGAATAGTAACTGAATTCATTTTAATTTATTGGTAAATAAAGAGATTTTGTTGTAATTAAATCATGAAAAATGAAATTAAATATTTATTTGACTAATTCGTTGTGCTAAATTTATATAGCTAGCCTTAGAGAGCTAATGATATGTCCCTAAGTGCATTTGACAGCCTTGAGAGACATTACTGGTGGTATCAGAGCCTAAGTTCCAACACTGCGGCTATTGGGCCTTCTACAAAGTTATAATTTCTGTATATGTGCATTTGGAGTTTATAAATGTGCTTATTGAAATGAATTTAACCTCCGTTATGTTAATGGAATAATTGAAAGCTTCACTTCAGAGATAAACCTAGTACGATAATTCAAAGCTAAATTTCGCATATAGACAACAAAATCCAAAACTGCATTTCACAAACAAGATTTCAATTATTTTCCTCTTCATGGCGGGCCGAGGAACCTGGATGTTTTGCATCTTCTAGATTTACCACTTTCAGTTCAATATTCTCCATTTTTATCTCCAGTTTTTCCATTAAACCCATAACAACATTTTCAGAACGCTTGACTGCCCACTTAAACTCCTTCCTCAGGAACACCAAGTCCTTGTCAACATTCTCCAGACGCCTTCCTCCCTCGGTGTCAATCTTATCAATAATTCAGTTCAGCTTCTTGATTTATTTATTGATATCCCAAATACCCGACTCCACAAACAGTACTGACGGGGATGAACCAGTGGATTCCGAAGACGCTTCCATCATGCAGTAAACCACCTAAAATCTCAGCACCTCCTCGAATTTTCCTCTGCTATAGACCAACCAGAGCATACATCCTCTACCCTTCCCCATTCTCTTCCTTATACCCTTTCCACCCAAAACAAACCAGCGAGCCATAAATTCTTGCATCACCTCAAATGAATTCACATGGCGTCAACGGGACGTGAAACCTTCTGCGAGCAGGGAACGGATTATCCAATGCACAAGTATTTAACGCCCACCTCTTAATCTAGCGTTTGCACACGCGTCGGGTCATTTCAAAGAGATTCACCATGTGGCTGGGGCATGCATCATCTAGCGGAGGAGGCATGTGCCACAAGCCCCTAAGGCCATATGTCCCAAGAGCCAAACCACGGTCCTATGGAGAGGGACAGAGGGAGCTAACCCCATTAATCAACAACAAGCCGAGATTAAGGGTGGATCTAGTATTTGTAGCCTAATCTACTTCAGTGTTATGCTTCCGAAGGACATGGAAGAACTCGATTTTGCAGAAAGAGTAAGCTAGCACCTGAATTTTTTTTATTAGTTGTCGAAGGTGCATCTGGTTTGGGAAAGAATTCTCAGCTAGATATTGGATTACAATTCTCTAGTCTCCCAACACTATAATATCAATAATTCTCTGATTATTGGAAATCGAGAGTCCCTGCCAGAGGGCTAACGCCTCTGCAATATTATTTGTTTCCATTCCAAGCCCCCATGAGAATTTGGTTTCCATCTATCCATCCGGGGTAAAGAAAACCCCACCCCCTGCTGTCCCAATGAGATGTAGTATTACTATTATTAATATGAAATGTTATTGATGGGGGATATACTATCTATTGTCTTTATTGTTTCCTCAATGTCTTTATTGCTTCTCTTGAGGAAATACTTTTATGTATAGGCATGCTTTGCCACTTGAAAGGTAGTGGTTACATTAATAAATAAATCCTTGGCTATTTTAGGAATGGGACACTTGCCTAAATGATGTTCCCCATTCTCCTTTTTATTTTATGAATGTAGTATGTTTTTATATTATTTATTAATTATGACTATCCTAATTGATATTACTAATTTATTTATTGAGTGGAGGAAATGAGCCACCTGTCTCTAATGGTTCATATTCTCTTTTATTTTATTTATGGAGATGTAACACCTTGTATATTTTTGTAGGAAATGAGCCACTTGTCTTTAATGATTCATATTCTCTTAATTTTATTTATTTTATTTTTGTGTGTAAGTAGGTAATATGGTAGTATGATAATATTATATATATGGCGTAAACATAAATACGTATAATATAATATGTGATGCAAGATAGATGAGGGGTATATGATATTGAATATAGAATAATATAAATGTTTTGTTTTTAGTAAAATAAGTAGAAAACTATATTAACATATCAAAACAAGCACATAGTTGTCTTTCCATATGTCTATTACTTCTTCTAAACCCAGGAGTTTCAAAGCACTGAAAATTATATAAGTTTTCAAACGGAGTGTGGTTTCTAATGCCCCTCCCTTGACAGGGAAAACATAGATTACAATCATTCATTCCTATCAAAATCAAAACGGGGAGCTACAACATAATATTATATGCTAATAGTCGATACTCCAGACCCATCGTATCACGATTATCCAAACTACTAAACAAATAAACAAAAATAGGTGTATCCACCAGAAGACACACCTACAACATCTACAGACTAACCAATGGTGGAGCATCCATTTCGTCGTGCTCCTCGCCTTGGATATTAGCAGCATGTGAACTACAGTCCGCTTCAACCATGTTTCCATTAGCTCTAGTCATGTTCCCATCAGCTCCATCTACCTTCCCAACCATGCCATTATCAAAGTATCCCATTTCGGGGAGGTAAGGGATCCCTAGTTCCTTTCCAATGACATCAATTTTCATGTGGAGAAGTTTGGTATCCACTTAGAGTTCTTTCCAAATATCCATGGGGATTTCATCTTCGTCGACTTTTTATTCCTTTTCAAGCATCGGTTTGCTGATTAAACCTTTAATGACCAAATAAAGGGCGATTGTCTTCTCATAAATGCCTTGCATTCCCCGGGTTGAACCTGGATCCTATATCCATATTTATAACGCTACTTCATCCAAAGTGGGCGTGTTCTCAAGGACCTCTATCCACACCCTTGCTTCTAACATTTCCAAATATGCTCTTATGACTGAGGGTATGGTCACTCGATAATTATAGGAGACCTGAGTTGGGTGGGTTTTCTCACGATTAACACAACGTTGCTTGGGGACATTCCCTTGGAATAGGGTCCATGAGTATGATATCCCAGACCCATCCCAAACCTTTGTTCCACCATGCCCATTTCTTCTTCTCAGCTCTCCGAAGTATCAAACCCAGATCCCACAAATCTAACAACACTGTGCTACTATCCTATGTTCCGGAGAACTGCCTGGGTGATGAATTTAACAAAATGGTATGAGAACTTACCATAAAAAATGACATGACTTTCCCATTATGGCACCTCGGGCTAGCTCTAATCCCCTTTCCTTCCATAATTTCCTGCATCAAGTTCCATCCCATTTTCGTACCTTCCCCATCAGTCTTAGCCATATTCGCTCACGCACTCGTACAGAACCAGATGCATAAAATCACCACACGCTTGCAATGACCTTCCAACCATCTAGCCTCCTTAAATTTCCCCGCTTTGTGCACTCCTTGAGATTAACATGCATGTGGGAGGTCGCGCGTATACCCTATACTTAAACACCCACAACTAGGGAGCATAATATAAATGTTATATGTACATATATAATTGTATAATATGTGTGATATATATATATATATATATATAGTTGTTAAAAGTATATATATGAATGGATGTTTGTTTGTAAATACTGTAATATGTATTTTATTATATGCAATAATTTTTAGTATTACATGTATGTGATATTGTGAATATACTATATGTATAGATGTGAATGTATATAATGAAGTAAGTGTAAAATTTGGGAGTGTTTGGAGGTATTTGGAAGTGTTGAGAAGTACTTGGGAGTATTTGTAAGTGTTTTGAAGTATTTTGGAATTATTTGGGAGTATTTTGAAGTATTAGGAAGTATAGTATGATCAACAATGTTATGTTAGTATATATGTTATAATGCGTATCTAATATGATAGTATTAGGCTAACTAATTATACCGCTGTAATTGTATGGATATTATGGTATACCATAATATTTGTACAAGTGTATAAAATATAGGTTATATGACTAATATGTTGTGTATATGATTAATAATAATATGATATACGATTGAAGAATTATAACATGTATGTAGACAAAATGGGCGCATGTATAGAAATAATACATAGTAATAGTAAGTATGGTGAATGGTATGAGTGTATGATGTTGTGCTATATAGCTAGTAATTATTTAGAAGATTTTGGTGGTAAGATGTTTGGTTGTTTGAGGTGACTATGCATTTACTTTGGTTGATAGTATAAGTAGTTTGATACGTGTAAATAATTAATAACGTAATGTATGGTTAGTATATGGGGATTAGATGAGATTGTCGTCAAAGTATGTATAACATTGATATTGATGGAGTATGCATGCATGTAATATGTATGATTGTGTACTATGTTGAGTGTTTGCATAAGTGCAATATTAGTAGTGTTTGTGTGATTTTGGTTACATACATGTATTATTAATATATGGATACTATATGTATCATCATGTGTTGCTAATTATATATAATGTTATGATAACTAGTAATTATTCGATATGGTTTCTATAGTTGATGTATGTTGTTTGATATTATTGGTTTCGATTGGTTGTTATTGATTGTCATTGGTTGATTAATGGTTGGTATATGTATGATATTATCAACACTGTATGTATGGCTGTTATTGGTTGTTCTTTGTTGTTATGGTTGATGTGTGTATGATTGATGTATTATGGCGGATTTATTCTAGTTGTTGTGTCCTGATTGATGTATTATGGCGGATTTATTCTAGTTGTTGTGTCTTGATTGATTTATTATGGTTGATGTATGCTGGTTGATTTATTTTGGATGATGTATTCTGGTTGATGTATTCTGGTTGATGTACTGAGATTAATGTTTGTATGGTCAGTTGATGCATGTATGGTTTTCATTAGTTGATATTGCATGATCGATATATGATTGATATATGGTCTATGTATTATGAATTGATGTATTAAGGACCGTCGTCTATATGGCTGATGTATGATTGACAACGGTTGATGTTACTGGTTGATATTAATCACTATTAGTTGATGTATAATGGCTTTTTGAATGTTCTCTAAAGACGACTTATGCTCTGTGTTGAGATGAAAAGTAGTATGTTTAAATACTAGTTGTTATGTCACTTTTTGGTTCTTAGTTAGAATGGAACTGTTGCGTATAAGCTTATTTTTCCCGCTACATTATAATGTAAAAATTATTTAGGTGATCTTTGTAATCTTTATATTTGTGATCTTAATTAGAAAAGTATCTTTGTGTCTTTATTGAAAGGTATGTTGGTAATAACTTGGTGGTATTTCGTATATCTTTGTTGAAAAGTAGGTACTAACCGTGTGACTGATTAAGTATGATACATGTACCTTTGTTGAAGATGTACTTCATGTATGCTTATATATTCAATACTAATTGTGTATAATGTGGTACTAGTATCTTTATTAGAAAAATATCCAGGTGGCCTTGTTGAAAGAGAATATATATATCCTTGTGATCTTTATTGAAAGTATCTTTCTAGGTCATCCATGCGGTACCTTCATTGAAAGGCATCTTTGTAAAATATCATAGTGATAGTTCATGCATCTTGTTGGACAAATATCTTGGTGATACCTCATGTATCCTTGTAGGAAAAGCATCTAGATGATAAATCATGTAAAAGCATCTTGGTAATGCATCTCATGTGATTAATGGATCATAATGAATTAAATGTAGAATGCCAATGCATTCATCATTTATTGTGATTGATTGATTGGGATGGCTATGGAATTTATGTTTAGTCAATAAGGAGAAATCCATAAAGGATTTTTATTTCCCCTTTGTCCTAGTGACACCATTTCCTAGGTTGGGGTCACTCACGACCAAAATAGTATCTGTCAGATAAGTGCCTATGGTTAGGTGGATTATGGAACTTACACATCCAATTGCCTTAATAAGTTAAGTACTCTCATGCGTGTTATTGATATGTGGTAAAGGTCTTGTTGAGTTGTAGTTCCTGTAATTGAGATTGTTGGTCTTACCAAGCTAGTCGCTGCAAGATAGATTATGTTTGTATCGTAGATCAATAATGCATACATTAGCATTTTTTATACCATTGAAATGTACTTGGAACTAATATGTTGTTACATGTAGGTTATGGAATTTATTTCATGTACCTTTGACGTATTTCATGCATCATAGGTGAAGTAGAGTGAAATGGAATTTATTTCATGTTTTGGATTTTTATTTCATGTGCCTTTGAAGTATTTCATGTGATTAATTAGAAGTTATTTCTTGAGGATGTATTTTATGAATCTTGTGGAATGGTATATATGTTTATA
Organism: Pseudotsuga menziesii; assembly: GCA_001517045.1. NCBI lineage: Eukaryota > Viridiplantae > Streptophyta > Pinopsida > Pinales > Pinaceae > Pseudotsuga > Pseudotsuga menziesii. The sequence goes on from LPNX010332106.1 coordinate 57,889, forward strand.
GCTAACAACGTGTCTATTGGGAATGTGAAAAATCATCCTTGTTGAAGAAGCATCTCTATTTAAAATATCTTTGTTGAAGAATATGGTTTAATTGTTAACTAATAGACTTATATTGTGTATCATATATTTTTATACCCGATGTTAATCACATGGGTGATTGGAATATGATTTTCCTTGTTGAAGGTTTGAAGGCCTTGTGAAGAGGATTGAATACCTTGTGAAGGGGATTGAAGATCGACCCTTGCTTCCTCGAGTCCACTCTACTAGTCCTAGTTCTCACATAGGAAGCCGAGAAATGGGATGGTGATCCCATAGGCGGTGGAGACATACGTGAAAGTAGTAGTGGGAAGTATTTTGGTTTTCTAGGAAGAGGAGTTTCGAGAAGGAATGCTTGAAAATTGAAGGCTATGATCCTTCTGAAAGTTTTGCAAAATCATGTATGTATTATGCATCGAGGACGATGCATGGTTTAAGGGGAGCGAGATGTAATGCCCTATGGTTTAGCCCCTGGACACACACACACACACACACACATTTTTATGTTGGATATTATGGTATAAGGTTCTGAAACTATGGTTTTCACATTATTATTATTATTATTTTTATTATGTTGGACATTATTAATTAATTTATTAAATAAAACAACCAGATTGACCAATGCCACAAAAGGGAGTATGAGGAACCATGATGCTATGAGCAAGGGGTTGTGGGAAAAGTGTTACCTTTGTGTTTGTGTCTATGTCGTTGTTATACACCCTTCTTTTGGACTTAGTGGACCCTCTTGGTTGTGTAACCTCATGTGTTATGGTACTCCTTGGTTTTTTTATTCCAAGATTAGATTGTTTATTAGTGTTAGAGTCTCTCTCTCACCTAGTGTGACATCTTGAGTGGGTTAGTGTGTCTCTTGGTGTATCCTCATGATGTGTAACTACTATTTGCTATTTTTAGAATGTAACTCATCCCTTGTGTGTGTCTCTCTCTCCCCCAATTCAAATTGCTCTTGAGGAATTCAATGTTGGCTTGTGTGGGATAGTCTCTCTTGATTCATTTTTCATTCTCTTGGCTATTTCCTTGGTACCTGTGAATTCAATTTTGCTACCGCTTGTATGATATTTCGCTGGTTGATGTGCCCTTGTTGAGTATATGCCACGCTGAGTTACTCTGGAGATACTAGTAATTGTTCTGGAATTTCCTTTAGAGATATTGGATTGGAAGTGATGTGGAATCAAGTTTCCATTGGATTTGAGTTTGGAATTTTATATACCTAAATTTTTTGTCCCGTAGCCATTGGAATTTCCCTGGAGTCGAAGTTGAGGAGGAATTTCCATTAGGTTGTGGTTGGACTAAATTCCTAAAAACTTTGTCTTGGAATTTCCTCTGGAGATCCTGGATTGGATGTGATGTGGAATCCACTTGCCATTGGATTTGAGGTTGGATTGTTATTAACTTGAAACTTATTTCTTGGAGTCATTGGAATTTCCTTGGAGTGTAATTTGAGAAGGAATTTCCATTGGGTTGTGTTTGGACTAATTTCTTGAAAAATTTGTCCAGGAATTGCAACTAGAAATCCTAGATTGGAGGTGATATGGAATCCACTTGCCAATGGATTTGTGGTTGGAATTATGTTGTAAGATCGTGGTTAAGGGCGCTCTTTCTTGTGGTATCATGGTTCCAACTTGAGGATAACCATTTCAAAGTGAGACTTTGGCTTTCATTGTGTCTACGACTAGGTGGAAGGTGGCATGGTCGATTTCGGTTGCGTATTTTGCAAGATACGTGCTATATTTCATGTCTATTTCATTATTTGTGTTCTTATATATTTTTTATATGGTTTCAAATGAAAATTTTGACAAAATGTATGAGCTAAATTTGGAATAAATCTCTCATGAATTTTAGTTAAATTGTGCTACTAGTTTTGGAGGAAAATTAGATAGCTAGTTCTTGTAATTTGTGAGTAAGTTGTTCGAGTAAACGTTCATTTGGTACCTCTGCTATAGATCATATATTTTTTCCACTGTTATTTATATTATATGAATCTCTAATGTATAGAAGCATTAGAATGATAAAAAACACCTCCCTACAATGTTTCTAGCTTTTATTCGAATACTATATTATTAATTGAGTTGTTTTATCTAGGTTTGAGACTTGGCATGAGAAGTGTTTGTGAAAATGCCTGATTGAGATATTCAATATTAGATATGATAATTTAGACTTGAAATGTATGAAGAATTGTGTTGAATAATTCGTAGATAATCCTTGGATTTTCTTATTGAAATTCTAGTTTATTTTCCATCCGCTAGTTCCTTCGAAAGAATCATTTTTAGATGGATTTATGAATTTACATGAGAATTTTTTGATGAAATTTCTACATGATATGTAATTCTAATAATACTGACAATACATGTTATTTAGATTTGGAATGGATTATGAATGATTCTATGAATAGTCTATACATTTATTTTACTTATTTCCTTTATATCTAGTCAATTCATAGAAGTAGATCTAGCTAGTTGGTGAATTAATAAGATGATTGTTTATGAGCGGAAAGATACGTCTGTTTGAATTTAGGTGACTTCTTCTATGTTTCTCATGAGATACAACAGTCATTACTTTCTTATTGTTTTGCATTCGAGAACTAGAAATGAAAACTAGCTTCAATTGGTGAAAATTGGTAACTAGTTTGTAGATTTAAATCTATGTTTCATAATTTATGGAATGTACAAACATATGGTCTATTATTAACATTTTGTTTGTGTTGTAGGTGGCTACATTTAGGTCTAATCCTTTACTTATGAATTCTTGAGTTTTGGTTCAGTCAACTTGATTCAATTAATCCTTGTAATAAATGTTAACTAGTTGAATTGGAATTTGGTTGGAGGAATCATCGTTTATGTGAAAGGATATGAACCAAAAAGATAAATTTATTTGTTGTACATGCATGATTAAATATGTGTATAATCGCCGTAGTTTCAATTTTTGGTTCATTGGCATGGTTGCGTTTCAAATTTGTGCAAGACTAGTTGTTTGTATTGAACAACTAGTTAACTAGTTCTCGTGGAATCATTTTCGTGAACACTTAAATCCTTAATTACTAGTTAATCATGATTAAGTGAACACGAAGTATTAGTTACATGTCTCTGATGATATGTCCCTAAGTCCATTTTCCGGGTCCACTCTCTGCACTGACCAACAAACTCAGCCATGAAAGAATCAATGACCTCCTAAGCAATTAAAATTCCTCTTGGCTAATTCAAATTGCCTCCAAGAGATTGACTAGAGACCACTGAGAAACAACTCTGAATCATAGAGTGCTCCTCAAGCCCACTAACTGACCCATTCAATTTCTCAATATAGTAACTTGAATCCACTAAAAAAAAAAACTCCTAGCCAATGGATAACTCGAATTTGCCAACACTATCTCAAACCCATGACAATTGACTCTAGTTTACCCACAAATTACTCACCATGCATGAAGGTAATTCGAATTGACCCAAAAATGCTCAAATTAACTAAGGATGACTCAAATTGATCTCATTAACCGAAGACCACTGAATTTAGAAACCAATTAACCAGTCTAACTCTAATTGACACACAACTACTCTAGTTCACTATAGTACTAGGGGGTATGGTGGATGGTGCAAGGATGCATGTGTGCATGGTTGCATGGGTGCATGTGCATGGTTACATGGGTGCATGGCGTATGGTTTCATGGGTACATGAAACATATTAATTAGACAAAATAGGACCACCAAGGTCCAATAACATTGAAATTAGGAAGACTAGAGTACTGTTAGGGGGGAGCCACAACTCCTAACCCAAACCCCTTCACACGTGGAACCAAAGAACCACCAACAATGTTGTTGTCTCTGTTGAACCATTATTTAGTTATAGACAAGTATAATAATGAAATAATAATGAAATAATAATAATATAATATCCATAGTCCATAGTCTAAGAACCTAGTGCCACTATAACAATCAAATAACAACATTACACATTTTCAAGGCTTACCGTCGAGGCATTACACTTTATTTTACTATTAGATTTAGGTATTTACATTTTTAGTATAACCAAATCACTCTATTGACTTTGAGAAATGATTTGCTTTGTAGTTTAACATGTTCATTGTAAAAAATTCATTAAAACCATTAAACCTACTGTGATACTTAAAATAGATCCACTTTTATTCTACTACTAATGTGATGTTTATGATATAAGATAACGTTAAATAATAAAACAAAAATTCTAAATAATGTATAATGAAATCGTAATGCAATATTCCTGATCTAAAATCAGTTCAGAATATTATCTTTGTTGCTGATATGAGTTAGAATATGAAATAAAATTTTACAATTGAACCATTCACTTCTTTATGCAGGGTAAATTGTGGGCATTGCTAACAAAACTGGGAATGGTAGAGGGATAAGGGAAGAAACCAAGAGACAATTTTTGGACATATATAGTTATTTCCCTAAGCACATGTATGTTGGGGACCATTTTGGTTTCGAAATCAGCTCCACTGAAGTCTACTCCCATGCTTCTGGGTGTCCCAACTGTGCAAACTAGGAATGAACCTTCACTTCCAACAAACAGTGGATAAGGAAACTGATATGTATCTGGAATGCAGTTATCAGATAGTATAATAAGGTATATGCATGTTTATAACATATCATAGGCAAGAAAAGTGATTCTACAAGTTGAAAAGGTGAGACTAGCTCACAAGGAAGCTCACTAGCTCCATCTTCAGGATTTCCCAAACAAGGTAAGGGTGTCAAAATTCTCTATTTTAGACTTAGGAGACTTAGATATACCTATTAATGACCCATCAAAACAAGAATGGTGGTATTTAGAGACTCATACCTGTCGAATTATGAAATTTATGGTAAAAATAGTCATTTTTTAATGCAAATCTAGAATAGGTTGGATAAACCAAGTAAAGCTCAGCCATATTGATTCAGATTGAAATAAAATTTATAGAGAAGGATTATAAAATCATATCACAGTCAAATATATTGAAATTACTCTCATTCATAATGCATAAAATTCTCTTTAACACTAGGCATCGATACAATTCACTTTAGAGGAAAAACTCAAAGGAAAACTTGAAGATTCGAACCCTCAAGTACTGGAAACTTATGGACTTGTTAATGACACCTAATACACATTCATTTATGGTTGGAAGCTACTATCATATCATGAATCATCTCTGTTTGGATTCACCTTAGCTTCGGTATGACCTGCAATGAAGATGGGGAGAAGAGGGGAAGAAAGGAACATGGGACTTGGGGTGCATCACCCAAGAGAAATGAGGTTCATCACTTAGTATTGAAGCTTAGCGTCACTCAATACCAAAACATACATCAAAAAAACTGAGAAATGGATTTGGTAGCACCCTTAAATAAACCTTGAGTGACTTGGGTGACTTGTTGAGCAAGTCCTTCACCTATTGAGCAAGTTGCCACTTGATAAACCCTAACCCTAGCCATGAATTCACCCTCCTTGAGGAAAATAGCAAGTAATAGGCTTAGGTGATGTTTCCTTGTTTGTTCCCTTCAGTCCAAAATGGAAACTGCGCCCTCCTTGACCCAAAAGTTGCCTTCTTTGTGTCTGACTTCTTTTTCTGCACTTTCCACTTTTGAAAACCACCTTGTTTTTCCTACTTTTAACAGTTGCTATATTTTTTATGACAGTTTGCTTTTTTGGATGTTTCTATCTTTTTGGCTTGATTTGCTTGAGTGTTGCCATTTTTCCATCCCAGGAAAGTTGCCTAATGCACCCTCCTGACATGGCACTCATTTCCACATGTCATTATTTTCCACATTAATTAAATAATTACATAAAAATAATCTAGAATTGGAAACAAACTTAGTACATGGCTCCTAATTATGAAATTAACAAGATTCCCTAGAAAAAATAATTAATTCATATTTTGTCCCCCTAGGTGTTTGGTAAGGTCAACACATTCAAGGGAGGGAGATGACAATCCTCCCCTCCCAAGTATGCTTGTCCTCAAGTAGAAGCACTCCAGAGTGTTGCAAAATTTGTCCACCATGTTTCTGCTGCACCACTTTGATCATAGTCATTTCTCCAATGACCACTTCTTTCAACAAAAATTTCAGTCGGGTTAAGGTAAATGAGTAGAATGCCTAGATCCCACTGCCTCCTCTGCAAGGATCCAAATGTTGATGCCCCTTTTGGAAATATGTCATTCCAGTTAATTCCAGGGTCCCATGGTATTATTTGCCCCCTTCCAAACATCAGTAACAACAACAAAATTTTATCATTGTAGAAGATGAAAATGAGGATGTGAAAATCATACCACCACACTAACAATTGATCACTCCCCATGCCAAACTAAATATCTTTGGGACTCTCCCACCAAGCATGGCACTTCTTAATTTGGGACCAAATCATCTTGAGCCTCTCTAAAGTATGAAAATCCACGTGCAAGCTAGCACTGTAACTCACATCACTATTGTTATGAAGACACAAGTGGTTATCCCATGCCCATCGATGTATACCGAGAGAATCATATATCATCCATACATGCTCATGCCACGTCTCATACAATTTTTCTGATGTATCTAATGTCTCTCCATTGATGCAAGTAATATGTTTACCATCTAGTGCACACATCTCAATCATGTGTCTAACCACCTAATCAATGGACGAACAAGCTTTCATGCTGAATGATTCAGGTTGGAATAATTCAACTACTACTGATGCACTTGTCAAACCCCATGGTTTGACCATCAATCCCTTAATTGGAATACTGGGAGTATCATTCTCCTCCTGTGGAATCAATAGAAAAAATCCTTTCACCCAATTTTCATCCCCACATGATGTGGTTGAAATAAAAGTGCGGGGTGAAAAATTATGAACCAACTCCATACAATGCTCATCCATCAAGCTAATGGATGCACAAATTCATCCATTGGTTGGATCAGTGACAGTGTGAACATGTGCCTCCTCCAAAACTGTACAACATTTTCCTAGAGGCAATTCATAATATCTTAGGAACCATGAAAGTGCTTGGCCTTCATCTTGCTTGACCTCAAACTCCTCAAGCACATGAAAATCAGAATGCACCTCATGTGCATGTGTATGGGAGGTATCTAATGGTTGCAAAACAAATATTTGGTTCTGTTCACATGTCAGGAATATGTCAGTCACAATAAAAATTTTATTGCAGAAATAAAATTCTTTACCTCCCAAGGTCTTCATTCCAAAGATGTCTCTATCCACCCAATCAATGGATAAATAAGGACTTTTATTTTCTGACCCATATGGAACATGATCAGCCACCTCCTCTGGATAAGAATCTACCATCCATAAGGGTATGCCATAAGATGTCTCCTTCCAAGCATGCATGTTAAACAACCCTCTACTGATGCAAGCAATTCTAATGCATCGTTGATCCTCTATTTCAGTGATATATTTATCTACCCAATCCATGAATAGATAATAATATTTGTTTGTTGATTCATTTAGAATGTCCTAATCCATATTTCTGATAGATAAGAACAATTCATCCTTCCTCTCAATCTGACTGAGTGCTTGGCCAAGATTTTCTTCTTCATAGCTTTTCACAAGCATTTGCAAATATACTCCTTCCTCATCATTGTCCTCCACATGAGGTTCCTTTAGCACATCCAAAGTAGTTCCTACAATGTGCACATGATTCCTTTCCATGCAATATGGGGGGTGTGGTACATTCAACTCCCTTTGAAGTTGATCAATATGCAACCTTGAATCTTGAAGAGCTTCTTGGGTTCTTTTCAAGGAATCATATGTAGCCTCCCATTTACTATGGAGTCTTTCAGACTCTTATGTTTCCCTCTCGAATGCACACTGGTACATTTCAGCCACCATGAGGAGATGATCTCTGTCAGATATTAAGTTTACATAGCTCTCCTTCATCTTGGCCATGCCTTATTTAAGTGCTATGCACTCTTCCAGAAAGGCTTCTCCTTCCAACTCTCCTACAGAAGATTTCCAACAACATCTTGTCACCAAGGTATTGATGTCAACAAGGTTGTTCATGGCTGCCATAAGCTTCTCTTTGTCCTCTTTTTAGTGATCACATCAACTTATGTGGCTCACAAAGAATATCCTCCACCAAGGTTTCTCCTTCTAATGGCTGACACATAAGACCATCTTTCTTGTGGCATGGACATACTTGATTTTCAACATACCAGTTAACTTTTGAATGTTCTGTAAAATCACTTCCATCATATGAAGTGGAGGGTATCTATGAAAGTTGTGATGAAATGTGATCTTTGCATAGATCAGAAATTAAATCATACATTGGAATTTCATCTTCCTCACCTTTATGTAGGGGAACTAAGGTGAAATGCTCTTCCCCCAAATTCTCTGGTTCACAACCAAGTGGCGTGACCTTGTCTTGTTCTTCATTATGAGGCTCAAGAGGTGACTGTAAAACTGATTTATAAACTTCTTTTGGATCTAATCCAAAAGATGTCTCACCATCTTCACATGAACCAACATCCTTAGCAGTGATCTGGAAATCACCCACAAAGAATTTGGAAGTGCATTCATCTTTAATTTCTTCTCCCATGCAGTCACCTTGTAGTGACTTGCACCCCACCTTAGGAATATTTTCTTCTTCTTGATCACTTTAAGAACTAAGTGAATCATTGCCCTTTTCCATGATTGAGAATGGATTTGGGGCCTCATCCTCCTTTGATGTGTCTGCAACTTCATCATAATGCAAGGGAATACAAAAATATGAACTGTTTTCATCCATTTGCATCAAATTTTTCTCTTCATGTAGTGGAGCTATGCTAGCTTGATCAACCACCAAATATTCTAGTTCACATCCAACTAATGTATGTTTGTCTTCTGCTTCATTGTAAATCCCAAATGGTGATTTCAAATATGATATATATCCTTCTTTTGGATCTGATCCAAAATATGTCTTACCACCATTGACAACATCATCTTCCTTACACTGGATGGTAAAATAGGGATCCACTTGTGCCTCTACTTTAGTTCCCTTTGGTTCTACTAACCCCACTTCTTGGCACACACTATGAATCATATGTGTAATCCTTGCTTCATTTTCTTGGCAGTAGGGGTCATTGAAAAACTTCTTCATCTCAAGGTAGTAGTAATCTCAGAACAATAAGACCTCCCTTATCTCTTATTTTAAAGCATAGTATTCCAAGAAATACTGGAAGGAATCCTTAAAGTTCTTTCTACCGAACATTTGACTAACAACACTCATAGATTTCTTCCATATTTCTTCATCATATGATGTAAGACATAATTCATCAACATCATCCCTACTGAATCTACCTGAGGTACTGCATGAGGGATCTTCATAATCTTCTTCTTCGTACTGCTCAAGGTCTTCTTTGATCACTGGTAGGAGCCTCATGGTTGCAACTTGATTTAGTGATTTGCAATCTTATTAAAAAAAGATCCTTCTTTCCACAGGATGAGTTAAGGAAAGAGCTCTCATACCACTGTAATATCCCTGATCTAAAATCAGATCAGAATATTATCTCTGCTGCTGATATGAGTTAGAATACGAAATAAAATTTTACAATTAAACCATTCTCTTCTTTATGCAGGGTAAATTGTGAGCATTGCTAACAAAACTGGGAATGACAGAGGGATAAGGGAAGCCACCAATAGAAAATGTTTGGATCGATATAGTTCTTTCCCTAAGCACATGTATGTTGGGGACCATTTATTTTTCGAAATCAGCCCCGTTGAAGTCTATTCCCAGGCTTCTGGGTGTCCTAACCATGCAAACTAGGAATGAACCTTCACTTCGAACAACCAATGGATAAGGAAACTGATATGGCTATGGAATTTAGTTATTAGATAGTATAATAAGGTATATGTAGGTTTATAACATATCAGAGGCAATAACAGTGATTCTACAAGTTGAAAAGATGAGACTAGCTCATAGGGCAACTCACTAGCTCCATCTTCATGCTTTCCCAAACAAGGTAAGGGGGTCACGAATTCTCCATTTTGGAATTGGGAGAATTATATATACCTATCAATGACCCATTAGAACAAAAATGGTGGTATTTGGGTTCTCATAGGTAGAATTATGAAAGTTATGGTAAAACTAGTCATTTTTTAATGCAAATCTAGACTAGGTTGGCTAAAACAAGTAAATCTCAGCCATATTGATTCAGATTGAAATAAAATTTATAGAGCAGGATTATAACATCATATTGCAGAAAAATATGTCTAAATTAATCTCATTCATAATCCATAAAATTCTATTTAACACTCGGCATCAATACAATGCACGTTAGAGGAAAAACTCAAAGGAAAACTTGAAGATTTGAATCCTCAAGTACTGGAAAATTATGGACCTGTTATTGACACATGATACACAACCATTGATGGATGGAAACTGCTATTAGATCATGGATCAAATCTGTGTGGCTGCTCCTTAGCTTCAGTATGATCTGCAATGAAGATAGGGAGAAGAGGGGAAGAAAGGAACATGGGACTTGGGGTGCATCGCCCAAGAGAACTGAGGTTCATCACTTAGTGTTGAAGCTTAGCTTCAATCAATACCAAAACATGCATCAACCAAATTGAGAAATGGAGTTGGAAGCACCCTTAAATAAACCTTGGGTGACTTGGGTGACTTGTTGAGCAAGTCTTTCACCTGTTGAGCAAGTTGCCACTTGTTAAACCCTAACCCTAGACATGAATTCACCCTCCTTGAGGAAAATAGCAAGTAAGAGGACTAGGTGATGTTTCATTCTTTGTTCCCTTCAGTCCAAAATGGAAACTATGCCCTCCTTGACACAAAAGTTGTCTTCTTTGTGTCTCGCTGCTTTTTCTTCACTTTCCTCTTTTGAAAACTGCCTTGTTTTTTCTACTTTTGACAGTTGTTATCTTTTTTATGACAGTTTGCTTTTCTGGCGGTTTCTATCTTTTTGGCTTGAGTTCCTTTTTAGAATTTTCTTTGATTTGCTTGACTATTACCATTTTTCCATCCTAAGCAAGTTGCCTTAATGTGCCCTCCTGACATCGCACTCATTTCCACATGTCATTATTTTCCACATTAATTAAATAATTACATAAAAATAATCCAGAATTGGAAACAAACTTAGTACATGCCTCCTAAGTATGAAGTTAACATGATTCCTTAGGAAAATTAATTAATTCGTCTTTTATCCCCCTAAATGTTTGACAAAGATCAACACATTCAAGGTCCCTTAAAAAAAGGCATAACACTTGTTGGTCAAAATTAATATTACTTAATTAACCTCAATTTAATTATCAACCGGGCAATCGTAAACTTTGAGCTGCTACACTATATGTGCAGGCAAGATAGTTTTAAAACAACTCTAATCTTTCAGAGAAAGTCCACCTACAGCAATCTTTCAGAGAAATCCTACCTACAGCAATGCTTCAAAAGAATAATCTACTGATAAATTAAACAAACCCTACAACAATCCCTTAAACCACTCAACAATCCACACTCAGCTACAGTGTTGATAATCTATTCTACAAATAAAAGAGCTTAATAAATTTCACAATAACTATGATCTATTGACCTGAAAACTCCACTATAATCCTACGAGATCTAATGCTTAACTCCACACTAATACTTCTAGAATTATTGCTAGAATGAAACCTGTGACCTCTTGTCAACACACAGCTTATTATAACGATGCTTGGCTGGTTATCGTTGTGCTCTGTTTTATTTATGCACATTAATGCACATAGGAAAAATGCCAAGGTGATCCAAACAATGCTCATTAATCAATAATAGGACTGTATGAAAAATATTCAATGGTTCTGGTTTGCATGTGCACACTGTGAAGCTGGTGTTAATTCAAGGAAGCAACATTTATAAACCCTATTTCATCATCAATAATAGGACTGTATAAAAAATATTCAATGGTTCTGGTTTGCATGTGCACACTGTGAAGCTGGTGTTAATTCAAGGAAGCAACATTTATAAACCCTATTTCATCAATGTCAAACAGCACAATTCTTCCTATTTAATCACTTATTTAAAGATTTATTAACAAAGCCCTATCTGCTCTCTAGATTCCAATTTTCAATCCTTCTACAAACTATCACAAGTGCTGTGCAATTTTAACAAGATACCCTACAGCTCTGCAATTTTGAAAATGAAAAGGATGAGCTGTTCATTTACTATTTCCACGTTGTAGCAAAAATTACCCTACAGCTCTACAAACTTAAAAGTGAAAAGGATGAGCTGTTCATTAACTATTTCCATGCTGCAGCAAAAGGTTCTTCAACAGCTAGAGTCAATTTCATTAACCAAATTTCCAATACTATG
>LPNX010332109.1:0-194910 GCA_001517045.1 Pseudotsuga menziesii
AATGTGATTAATTAAGTCATGGCATTATACGCATTTAAATAAGGATTTGGATACAAATACATATAGAATAATGTTAATCAATTATAATTGTTAATGGACATTAGAATAATGTTAATCAATTATAATTGTTAATGGACCGATTATAGTTGATTAAAATAATAGCAGTAATAAATTTGAGCTAAATAAGGAAATCAGAATTTATTCTGATTTATTTCAGTTTTTTCTGAAGTTTCCCCATTTCAAGATTTTTACAAAAATCGGAAATTCCAGATTTCTTTTCAGACTTGTTTCCCAAGTATTAGCTAAATTTCAGCTGCCCTAGGATTAGAATTTTTTCTATGGCACTGCTATAAAAGGGCTGAGTCTCCAAGGCTTGCAATCATCCAGAAAAATTGTTTGCTCCATTTGAAGACAGGATACTCTCCGGAGAAAAGGATTGCAAGTTCTTGGAAGGATTCGAGAGCCAACAACTCAAGTCAAGACCAGGAGCGTATCAACCCAGAGCCTTGGAAGCTGTCTGCGGCCTTTGAAGATGGAAAGTAAGTTCCGCTGTGCATTAAGCTTGATTTCTAAATTCCGCTGTGCATCAAGTTTAATTTCTTGCATAGGAGTAGATCTTGGTTAGGGTTTAAAGTAATTAGGTAAAACCCATAAAGTAAAATCCATCAATCATGAGATGTATGAAGGCACCATGGTTTCTACAATGAGGCCTGCACTAATGCCTTAATTTCTTTCGTTAAAATATATGTTTCCCAAGCTACATTTTTTGAGAATATGCGAGCAGTGAAGACAAACAATTTCAACCGAAATATGGATGTTGAGAGAATTAAATACCCAATACATTGTCCTTGTTGTCAACGTGAGACTAGGATACACTGTTCCACCAATGACACGACCCAGTGGTTACCAGGTTCGGTCATCGAACCAGTTCCAAAATTCGTAGACTCCACTTTTCGTAAGATACTTCGTAACTCTGTAATCGAAATACGGATAGAACTCATGAACGAGGCTCTCATACTTGATAATCGAGAAAAACCGAATGAAAAATGCGAGAAAGGCCACCAAAATGAGGATGACCATTGATAACATGGAGTCGAATAGAAATGCATCTCTAATGCCAGTTCTTGATTTATCAAAAGCAATTATGGCCTCAGAGAGAACAATTTTCCAATCAAATCAAATTGCTCGAGCATAAATACAAGGGATGAAGATTTCCATACATGGGCAATGATTTACCATTCCAAAACTAGACCAACCACATGCATATCATGAAGGGAAATGCATCTCTAATGCCAGTTCTTGATTTATCAAAAGCAATTATGAGGCAATTATGAGGCAGAACAATTTTCCAATCAAATCAAATTGTTCGAGCATAAATACAAGGGACAAAGATTTCCATACATGGGCAATGATTTACCATTCCAAACTAGACCAACGACATGCAGACAGGAAGACAATATAAAGACGGAGCTTAAAAAACATGGACGTTCGGTGGATCCAACGGACAGCGAAGTCAACCATTAACTTTGCTGTTGTGCACGCTATCAAAGAAGAAACACTTCGTACGACCTCCTCAACCTCTTTAGATTCGGATACTCAGGTTCAACACAATTATAGAATTTTTGGGAGAATTCTGATCAGGGGTCTTGTGCTGAAACATTCGTCGACACTGCCCTGATATTTGGATATGCTCGACAAACAAAACGCAATCAGATAATATCCAGAAAATGGAATTACGTCCACATATCCTGTAAAAAGGATATTTTTTCCGACTCAGTGTAGAGATAATATCTCAATAAAGAACATGACCTAAAACGCACTCAGATGAATACTCAACACAAGCATCGTGAAAATACTAAGTTTAAATCAAAGAACGAGGATGTTCAAACAGAGAAGCACAATGCTTTCTGTCCTAACTGCAGAAGTCCAGCATCTTGAAAAAAAATGCCATGTGACGATCAATAGTTACTAATGGAGAATGCTAGGCTCTTATTGATGAGATATTTGATATATCTTCCAAGTACATGGGAAAACCCTGGCTTCCGTTCAGGCCATCACCCCTCAATTTCATCACTCGATGGGCCCGTTGGAAACTATTGTGTACCACCAAATCATAGGTCCAGACCTCTATGGATCTCGTCATTGGTGCAAAAATAGGAAATAGGTCTCTTATTGAAAATAGCCAAACTATCAATTTGATCATATTGTTAATTTAATCAGTGACAACATAAGACCATTCTTCATATATAATCGATGCATTTTTATTGAGTTTTGTTGTTTTATAATTTTATAATGTGTTTTTTAATTTTATTTTATGTTTGCAAGTTTGGAATGTACATAATTTTTTTTATGTTTTTTTAAATGTTTATTGGTTAAATTGCAAGTGTCTATTAAAGAGTTTTTTTTTTCTTTTACAATTTATTTGTGAACTTTGTAGAAAAACTAAAATTAAAACTAGAAAACTAATGTAAAACAAAGAAACATGTTTTTTTATTCGAAACAAAAACCTACCTATTCTAATTTAATTAGAAATTTACAATTTATCTAAGTGTAATGAAATTGCCAATGTAACCACCTATGTAACAAAAGTAAACAAATATTTGCATTTAATTTTGAAAAAATGTAATGTAAAACATATAATAACATGAAAAATTAAATGCTGAAAATATGAGTTGATGAAATAAAAGAAATTCCATAAGTGGATTCTTCTTTTGCTTCTTGGGGAGTGGTTAAGCTTTTGGATGCTATCAAGGATTCGATTAAGTTGTTCCAAACTTATACTCATTGCAAAATCATCTTATTGATAACCAAATTAAATGCTACAAAATAAAAATGGTACAAAACAATACATAATAATATGAAATCAAAGTAAACAAAATCAGAAGAAGAATGGTGTGAAATTAAAGTTAGCACAAAGTGAAAGAAATCCAAACTCACACTACAAAATGTAAATGCAAAATAATAAACTAAATAAAGGCACACTTGCATAAAAAAAGCTCGCATTTGCAGAAAATGAAAGAATACTCTTGCAGGAAAATTAAACACTTTGCAGAAAAATAATCAGTATTACATGAAAAGTAAATAACGCTTGCGAATAGGAAACATATTTACATGCAAAAGGAACAACAAGGCTTTGGGGTGACCCATGAAAGTGGATGCATCGCACTGTTACACCACATAAATTCCGTAGTGAAGTCGTCCTTGTGTCTTATAGTTTCCACTCCCCCTTGCTGTGTAATATAAAAGAAACCTATCTACCTATATAAACTCTGATCCCCTTTTAGAACCTCCTCGACAATGACGCAAAAATGTTGAGGTAAATGTATGATAGCTAACTCGACGTAAATTATCAACCAGGGTTTTCATAAAATTATAGGTGTAAGAAAAATATATGCAAGATTAGAGTACACCTAACTTATGCCAATGCTTGAAAAGAAACAATTATACTACTCTCGCTGAATCCAAATTTAAGAAATAACAAAGAGGCATAAAGTAAATTCAAGAAAGCATGAAAGTAAACCTATTTACGAAAGCACATGAAATCGTATTGGAAGTAAACTCAACAAAGAAAGCAAGAAAATGAACAAACTAATCTATGATAAAGCATGTGACAAATAATAAATAAGAAATAAAAAATGATAAAAGATGTGAGCTCACATGAAATCTAAATTATCAAATTAAAATGACAAATCTATTATGGAGATTCTAAAACGTCAATTCTATTACAAGATATCAAATCCATACTCTCAAAAGGATAAACTATTTCTCTATTTCTAAAGAAAGGACTCCTCTACCAAATGAGGAGAGAACCCTGTTATTTATACATGAATGCTTTGAATAAGAAGATAAACAACTCATAATTATAGATCCACTTTTGTCTCAACCGATCCCTTCAAATCCTCCATAATATCTTGGATAAGATATTCTATCTCCATGATCTTGTCCTTGAAATTATCTTGAATTATCTTTTTAAAATTTGAAAAGATGGAGAAAACATGAGAGAAGCTTTTGAATACTCCTTGGTTGAGAGCTTCAAATATATATATGAAGAATATATTAATTTCTAATATTTAATAAAGAATTCTCCTAAAATTACTTAAAAATAAACAAATTGGAAAATAACAAGGTAACCCATATTTATTTATGAAAATGGCACAAGGAATGGTTAATGGAGTCATGAATAGGAATGAATGTGAGGAATAGTGAAGGAAAATAAGATGAAAATGCGACATTTGGGTGACCCAAAAAGTGTCATGTTAACTTTTAAAGTAAAAATCATATACATAAATGGCATATTTTTCCAAAATTCTTAAGTCTTTACTTATTTTATTTTAGATGAATTTCATGCTTATAGACAAATGTACATCATTGCAATTTGCAAGACCACAATTTATTGAGGTTTTGAAAACAAAAAAAAAACCTTTTCTGTCATTGAGTAGGTACTAGACATGGTTTGTGAGATTTTATGAGTTCTATATCTAGAAATTTAAACAAGCCAAAAACCATGCAATACATGTCAATTGATTGAAGTGAATACAAAAATATCATGTAACCATATTATTCATTAGCGTGAAAGAATATTTACAAAATATAATCAAATAGAACATCTTCAATGCATTATGCATTGGAATGCAAGAGAGAATCCATGGACCTTGAGCACATTTTCCTTATATAGGATTAACTAAGTTATAATATCCTTTGAGGACACTTGCTATTTTTTACTCTTTAAAGTTGAATATAAACTTTGTCAAACACTTCTAAAAATCATTGAATGCCCACTACTTGTGTTTCACATTCATACTACTACTTGTTTATGGAACTACTGAGTAAGATGTTTGTTTGTTTCAAGTGTGTGATGTCATTGAGTGATAGTGTCCATTTATACTAATCATATATCATTATATCAGCAAGATAATGACACATAAAAGACATAATCAAGTATTGATTTTCCTTAGCCATTATGAAATAAGGGGACTGCTATTTTTATTAAAGAGAGACAATATACATGCCTGCAAGTGATTATATATAAATATCATATAGGAAATACCCCAATAGTTGATATAAAGGGTCCTTCTCACTATAGCAGTCATTACTCATTTGTATAAGGATGTCTACAATGAATATATATGACCAGATTAATATGAATATGCCCAACATAGAGTTTTAATAATATATCAGACATATACTAGTAGATTGCTTGATGAATTCAGATCTATAATGTTGATACTTGTAACCACTTTGATCAAGTTTAGTTCGACAGTATATAAAAATTGGAATGGATATCATATGTCCACATGAAATAGAATTTGATATGGCACTCAGGCACAAGTTTGAACACAAGTTGTATAGATTTGACCTCCCAAATGTACACAATGAGATAGGAACCCATAATAATGGTAGTCTCCAACCTCTTCTTCGCAGTGATAAGAAAATTTAATGCCCAAATTCCTTTCCAATAGACATGACCTTATACACTATTTGATATATCAAAGGAATTTGTCCATACATCGATATGATCAACAAGACGGTATGGTATCTCACCTCTAGAGGAAGAAAGAGGCAACTCGACCTAGTAAGTCACATAAAATGCTTCTAGCAATTAGACATACTATTGGATAGCCATAGATGAGAGAATATATTCGTGTTGTAGGTGATTTTATGTAGATGTATGGTGTTAACATATGCACTTTTTCTTGTTTCATCACTCTCCTCTTTAACCCGGATGTAAGAATTTATGCACTAGTGATGAAATAGACTCCTTAAATTTCCCAACATTGGTTAATATAAATCAAGAAAGTAATAGGGGTTTAACCCAAATATTGTGAATTCAGGGAATAAGATTCATTTCATGCTTTTGAATGTGCCTGGGTTGTTTCCTCACCTTTAATATTTCTAGTTTTATTTACTTGTTTGGTTCTACGAGATTAAGATAGTGCATCAGGAAATGAAAAATGGCATTGGTTATATTTGTCCAAGTGGGTTGCAAACAATATTTTTGGAGATCATTTTTTCATTAGGATGTGAAAAAATATCAGTAACTATCCTCAATAGATATAATCCCTTGGCTTCCGTAAATCTTGACACAGTGGAACATATATTAAAGGAAGGTCAAAGTATTTAACTTCAATGTCCAACTGAAGATATTGGTTTTAGGTATGATGTTTTCCTTTATGTCTCTAAAGTGGAGAAATTGAGAGTACATTTGAGGATCTTGACTTAAGCTTCAAGAATACAAGGATAATAGGTTCTATTGGAGGTAATTCCCTCCCTTATTCATCATGTGATCCTGTGCAAATATTTAGGATGATGAAATTAGGTCAAACACATTAATCATCAAAATGAAAACACACCCCTTCCATCTAAACTACTAAGCGCTTNAATTTGGATTTTTTTATCCCTTTGTGAGCAAGTACTACAGATATTGATGTGACCTAGTCCATTGTAAAGTAGACATCAAGAGCTTCCCAGTGGTATATGAGACACCTGATACCATACCTATTATTAGAAATAAAGGTGGTTACTGCAAATATTAATGTGACCTATTCCAGTCTAAAGTAGAGAACAAGATACGCCATACATTTGATTAGATTTGAAGGCATACCAGTCCAAAAAACTTAAGGTTATAACTATTCCAATTGTGTATCAAAAATAACAATTTGGTTCCAGTGAAAGAAACTTTTAACTAATGCAACCAAATTTAATAGGACATGCTTTAGAACTAGTCCAAACAAGGGTAGGAAACAAGATTTAGGATTCTACAGAGCACATATTTTAACCAACAAAACCAAATGCAAAATATAGTGGGACCAAATCCTTTTGATATTGATTATAGTGGTAACTTAAACCAAAATAAAATCATTTTTTATTTTAGAGAATATATTGATCCCCAATTCTCAAAGAGTACTAGCTCAATGAAAGAGCAGCTACCTTACAAGCAGAAGGTTGGTGATTCGATTCCTTCATGCCCTACCATAAATTAATAAATTATATTGAAATGAATTTCTAAGAGGGGCAGTTCATAATTGAGGAGGTTTCATAACCATCTCTATAGGATTTTATGAGGGGGGTTCATAATGCCTCTATATGTGGCTAAAACCGGGGTTCTAAAATTGACCCTATAGGTAGCTACAAAGGGATTATAAAATTTCCACATATCCTACTATGAGGGGGGTTCTAAACTGACCCTATAAGTGGATACAAGGGGTGGTGTTAAACCACCTCAATACATTTCTATGAGGGGGGTTCAAATACCCCACTATAGTTATCTACAAGGGGGGTTTCAAATCATCCCAGTAGGCCTCTATGAGGGTGATTTCAAATCTCCTTCATAGGTCTCTATGAGGGGACTTCGAAACCACCCCCATAGGCCTCTATGAGGGGGATTCATAACTTCCCATGTATATGCATATGAGAGGGGTTTCAAACGGTCCATGTAGGTATGTATGAGTGGGTCTACGAGGGGGGTTCAAAACCACCCCTGTAGGTCTCTATGAGTTGGGTTCAAAACCTCCCTTGTAGGTCTCTATGAAGGGGTCTATGAGGGGGGTTCAAAACTTCCTCCATAGAGCTCTATGAGGGGGGTGACAAACTACCCCCCAAAGTCACTTTTGGGGATAGTTCCAATATTTCCAAAAACCTCCCTTAAAGGGAGAAAATTTTAGCATTGGTACATTTAGGGGCATTTTTTCCAAAATGTCCCCTAATTCCAAACCCCCCTTTAGGTCACTTTTGAGGGAAGAAGGAAACATCCCCCCTAAAGGACAAAAATTTAGTATTTTGACTATCCATTATGACCTTAATGCTTCTCATAAGGTATTTCACCGTTACATGGGTTTCTATAGTTTGATCAAATTGGAGTCAAAATTGACTATACTTATACTATCAACTTGATATGTCCTTGTTATATACTTCTTCAAACTGGAAACACATTATGTAATCCATTTGTCATCAATTATATATACTTCTTCAAACTGGCCACCATACCCCTTTTGACATCAATGACAACATACTCAACATTCTCCTCCTTTCTCTTTTCTATCTTAGGTTTTACTCTCTTAGGTTTTCATTTACATAAAGGATTAGGTTTAGTTTCATGGAGGAATCTCCATGAAGAATGCAATGGATTCCCGCTTCTCTTCTCCTCCATCCTTACTGTTTTATTTATTTTTCATTGATTTCCTATTTAAATTTGATCATGTTTTGATGTTATAGTGTTAATTTTTCATGCATTTAGGTTACAATTTCATGGAAGAACCTCCATGACAAATGAAATGATTTCTCCCTTCCCTTATACTCCTTCCTCCCTTCATTCCTTCCTATTTTACTTTACCTTTACTTTATCGATTAGCTAATGTTTATTGTTCTTTTTTTACTATGTGTTTAGTATTTCATGTAGGAGGCTAGGCTTTGATGGAGGAACATCAATGAGGAAGTTAATTACTTCTCTCTTTCCTTATTCTCCTTCTTTCCTCTTTTACTATGCCAAGTAATTTTCTATTATTAATTTGTTATTAGTTATTGTTGTAGGTTTAATAGAGAAAGAAGAAAACAATATTATTCATGGGTGTGGCCTAAGGAATGCCCTTAAATTCCTGTAAGAATAGTGGGTGGATATCATGGTACCTATATATATCTTATTACCTAATTTTCCATTTGTATTAAATGTTGATATTTTTAAGATCTGCATTATTCATTTGTTTTCATTCATAGGTTAGACTTCTTTCAATTTAAATATACACCTTTAATAATAAATTTTGTGGGAATGTAGCTTAAGTAGAGTTCTTTCCTTTTGGAACATGATCTAGGTTAAAATCCCAATATTCCCTTCCCATTTTCCTTTTTTTTCCCATTTTAAATTTATGTTTCTTTAGATTCTAATTTGCACTAGGTTAGTCTAGTTTTAGAGTCAAATCTATACTTTTATGGAAGTTTTTTGTGGGAATGTACCTCAAGTAGATATCCTCCCTTCTGGCAATTTATAAGGGTCCAATTCCCATAATTTCCTTTGCCATTTGCCATTTTTTGTTTTTATTCCCATAAATTTTAATTTGTAGACATTTGACACTATAGTAATGTTAAAACTAACACTAAAACTTACTTATTCCTGGTGCTAAATCTGACACAATTTAATACTAAACATGATGCTATTCTCGGTGCTAAACCTGATGCTAGATTGGAATTTCATTTAGCACCAACTTTAGAATTGGGTATCATGAAGTCATTTCTTGGTGCTAGGTTGTTTTGGTTTGCAAAACAACGTCCTTTCCTAATAGATAATGATGTAATTTCTTGATATATTGAACAAGGACATATAATTATTTATCATAGGCAATGTATCAGAGCTTGTCATCAAATAAACTTTTATAATGATAAGCAACTGGATGCCCATTTTGTTGGAGGATGACCCTAATTATGACATATTTGGAGGCATTTGATTCTCCTCAAAAGGTTGTTGTGGTTTTCGCAATGAAGAATGGGAGTAGAACATAATATATGTTTCAAATGATTCAATTTTGCATCAACTTATATAATCCAAGCTAACTATGGTTGGTTAGAAAGATTATACAAATGTTGTACTTAATTTGAGAAATGCAGTATAAATTTGTCATGTCCCCATATTTTTGGACATAAAAGTGTTGACCATGTCCAACACATTGGGGGGTCAAAGATGCATTAATTACCTCACCTAGGTAATTTTGTCTAAATATTATTTATGAGGCATTAATTAATTAGCCTAGGGGAATGTTGCTAAATAAACATTATTGAGGCATGTATTTAATTTTTATTTCCATTAATTAATTATTGTGAAAATAACATGTGGAATTGAGCTTGCCATGTTAGGCACAAGTGGCAAGTAAAATTGCCAAGGGAGGAGATTAAGAAAGTGGAAAATATATTACAAAAGCAGTAAAAGAGAAAAGGGAAAGTGCCCAAAAGCTAGGACCAAATATTTCATAAGAAAAGCAGGAAATTTTTGGCAAAGGAGGGCGCAGTTTCCTTTTTGAGACTTAGTCTCAAAAGAAGGAAAGTTAGAAAATCTGTCATAGGGAAAAGCAAGAAAGGAAGAAAAAGATGTCATTGACAAAAGTAACAACTATGGGCCTAAGGAGGGCATAGTTTCCAAGTTTGATGAATGACATGGATAAGGAAACATCTCCACATGGTCCTACATTCCAATTTTCTCAAGGAGGGTGCATATGTGGCTAGGGTTAGGGCTTCTAGGTGGTTGACTTTCTCTCACAGGTCACCATTGGCCTCTACTTGCTAAACAGGTCACCCAAAGTTCTTATAAAGAACAATTCAAGCTCATTTACACAGTTTGGTTAATGTATGTTTTGTAATTTATTGAAACTTAAGATTCATTTATGAGTGGTGAGCCTCAATATATTGGGTGATGTGCCCCAAGTCCCTTGTTCCCCTTCTCCCCTCTTCTTCCCCTTTCTATTATAGATATTATCGAAGCTAAGGAGAAAATTTAATCTATTGAAGGAGGTTTTTTGTAGGGGTTTATGTCTCTTTCATTCCATTATCAGATCATCTTGGAGAGCTTTGAGGCCTCCTATCAGTGACATCCCTTCCTCTTTTATCCTTCTCTCTATTCTATGATATTCTAGCAATTTTGGATCTATGTAATGGATATTTAGAAATATATATGATATGATATATATAAATATGTATAATATAATTTTTAATATCATATTCATATGACCTTCATCTCACTCCTAAATTTTGTGAGCTTCAGAGATCAATTTTCTTGGGCTTGCTAGCTCCAGAGTCAAATTTTGGAGTTGCGCTATGAGAGGTTACCTATGTGAATATTTTGTGAATTATTTTGACTCTCATGGTCCTAATATGTTATGAATTATAGTATCTACAATTTTCATAGCATTCTAATCTGTTTTGACTGAGTTTAGTAGCAATCTTTTACACCCTACCTAGATTTCACTGCTAAAATGACTAGTTTTCCAATTCGAATCAATTTATGTATCTAAAAAAGTCCATTTGTTTTAATTTATATTATGAACATTATATAACACCATAATTATGAAATACCATGTTTAAAACCTAATTTTATTGCCTCTCTTATTGCATTTGGAAAGCACTGAATCTTGACTAGTTGTACAATCCTAGTAACTAGTTTTCATAGTCTGACCCTTAATATTCCTCGTGACTGTAAAGAATATTTTAAAACCTGAATGTAAATTTATATACATGTATTATAACCTTATTCCAATCCAAATAATTTTACTCAATCCTTTGGTTGTTGGATATGAGAAAAGTTCTTCCTAGTTTCACGGTTAGGTGACCCAAAAGCGTGGAGGTATGTTTCAGCATAGCTGAATCTGAAACCTAAATGGTCACTGATATAAATGTGTTAGGGAAGAAAATTTATAATTATTATTATTTCATTTACTGCTTTCATAATCCCCCTGCCCTGTCTACCAAGTATCAGCAACATTCCCAGTTTTTCCTAGTTTCAAGAGTTGTCTAATAAGTGTCAAGTTCTAATTCAGAATTTTAATTAAAATTGAAGAAAGTTAATATTCTTATATGTATATCAGATCAGGGATATTACAGTGGTATTAGAGAACTTTCCTCCACTCATGTGGGAAGCGAGCTCTTAAGGAAGAAATTTCATAGATGATCGATTCAAGCTACAACCATGAGGGTTGTACCAGTAGTTGAAGATGATGACTTTGATCAGTTTGTTGAAGAAGAGGTGTTCTATGTTAATGCTGGATTGAAAATTTCAAGAGACAAGGATGGTTACTTTTGTGACCATATGGAGTATGAAGAAATCAATGTTGAACTACCCATGGCTAATCCTAAGAAGGATCTAGGAAAGATGATAGATGAAATTGAAAAATTGCCCTACCACTACAAAGCGTATCTTTCCTTGGGGGAAGAGATTTGTAAATCCATTCCTTTCAAAGAGTATTTTTATTGAAAATTTGGATTTGAGCCCAAGAATGTAGATGATTACTCTTTCAATATCAGCAAATCATCCATAGAGGAACCAAGTTATTCCACCTCTGTGACCA
This sequence comes from Pseudotsuga menziesii, assembly GCA_001517045.1. Classification (NCBI taxonomy): domain Eukaryota; kingdom Viridiplantae; phylum Streptophyta; class Pinopsida; order Pinales; family Pinaceae; genus Pseudotsuga; species Pseudotsuga menziesii. The sequence continues at coordinate 12,042 of LPNX010332109.1, forward strand.
ATGAGGAGGAAGAAGGAACCAAAAGTGAAGAGTCATCAAACCCATCAGCATGTTTAAGCATTATGAGATTCTTTGGTTTTCCTTCAAGAATATTATTTGAAGTAATGATCATAGTACCTTTCAAGAAGGAGAAACCTCAAGTTTCTTGAAAGAAGATGCTCCAGAATATCTTGCTTGTTTCCCATTACTCCAAGAAGAGAATGAACATGAATGCACTTCTAGTTTCCTTGTGAGTGATATTCGTACCATTGCTAAGGATGTGGGTTCATATGGTGGTGGAAAGACATATTTTGGATCATATCCAAAAGAAGAATACAAATCAGAGTTACAATCACCTCAAGAGCCACATAAGGAAGAAGACAAGGCCACATCGCTTGGGTGTGAAGCAGAAAATTTGGTGGAGGAGCAGGCCACCTTAGCATCATATCGGGAAGATGGTAATGTGAATAACATGGATAATAAGGGTTATTATTTTTTCAGCATCCATGGTTACTTATATCCATATAATCCATGGGAGAAGGGAAATACCTCACTTGCATATGAGTACTGCAGAATGAAAGACAATGGCGAGGGAAAAGAATTCACTCCTAGTTTCTCTGTTGGGGAACACAAAATCAATACACAGGAGGGTGATGTTGTCAATGATGATGATGGATATTTTGTCTCATATACAAAAGAATAACATATATCAGATCTGAATTCATTAGTTGAACTTCCTAATCAATTGGAAGACAAGCCCCCACTGGCTGTGTGTAAACTAGGAAATATGAAGGAGAAAAATATGATGCAAAGGGAGGAACATAGTTCAGATTTTTGTACTTACTAGCAGCATGATGAAGATGAAATGCCAAATTATGAGGTACTTTCTGATTTTTGCAGAGATTACACTTCATTTCAGCCCTATGATACACCTTCCCCTTCATACAGTGTAAATGAATTGATAATATCTTCTAATGTTGATGTGTATGCTAAGAAAGAAACATATGATGTGTATTTATGCCATAAGAAATTTGAGCATGTATGTCAGGAATTGGATGAAGGGCACTTTATGGAGGATCTTCTTTGTGAGCCACATAATTTGAGTGGATCACTAAAGGAGGACAGAGAGAATCTTATGGCAGGCATGCACAACCTTGTTGACATCAATGCCTCGGTGGAAAGATGTTGTTGGAAATATTTTGGAGGAGAGATGGAAGGAGAAGCCTTTCTGGAGGAGTGCATAGCACTGAAAGAAGGCATGTCCAAGATGAAGGAGAGCTATGTGAACTTACCATATGGAAGATATCATCTCTTCATGGTAGATGAGATGTACCATAGTGTAGTCAAGAAGGAGGAAGAAGAATGTGGCAGGCTCACTCATGAGCTAGAGATCACCAGTAACTCATTGAAGAGCACACAAAGATCCCTTCAAGAGTAAAAATTGCAGACCTATCAACTTCAAAAGGAGTTGGGGGTGTTACACCTTTCATGTTGCATGGAAGGAAATGTATTGGGAATAATAGAGGAACCACATGTGGAGGAAAACCATGAGGAAAGAAAAAATTTGCAGATGGTTGAGAAAATCTATGAGGAAGAAAATATTGGGCAAGAACCCATTGAGATTGAGGATAAGGGTGAAGTGTTATTCACTATCAGAAAGAAGTCCGGTCACATTCCATATGGATCAGAAAATAAAATTCCTTATCCATTGATTGATTGGGTGGATAGAGATGTCGTTGGAATAAAAACTGTGGGGGGTAAAAGGTTTAATTTCTGCAATAAATTCTTTGTTCTAACTGAGATTATCCTGATATGTGGGAAACCAAACAGATATATTTTGCAGCCACCATATACCTATAATACATATGAACATGAGGTGCATTCTGATTTGCATGTGCTTGAGGATCTTGAGGTCAAACAAGATAAAGAGAAAGTACTTGCATGTTTCCTACGAGATTATGACTTACTTCTAGGGAAGTGTTGTACAGTTTTGGAGGAGCCACATAATCTCATTGTCACTAATCCAACCAGTGGAGTAATTTGTACATCCATTATATTGATGGATGAGTGCTTCAAGGATTGGATTCACAATTATTCACCCTACACTTCTATTTCAGCCTCATTAAGTGAGAATGAAAATTGGGAGAAGGATTTTTCCTTGTTGGTGCAACAGGAAGAGCTGAAGGCTTTCCTAGGTGTTCATGATGATTTGCTGAATGCACCATCACCCTCCTGGATACCACATAGGCACATATCACTGTCACTTGATTCCATTCAACCACATACGGATTGGGTGGAAAATTACATGTCACACATGGAGTCTTCTTGCAGAAAAATTTCTGCTCATGAGCAGTGGAAGGAAGCTAAGCAAGCTAACTGCCAAGAGGAGTTGATGAGAACAATATCTTGCATAAGGTGTTATTGGTGGAGGAAATCCACACAGTTGGATATATTCTTCTAACCTTTGACTAGTGGCAGAGAGTTGATCCATTGGAATTATTCACATGGACCTTTTGGTTGGAGTGTCAGTACCTTCTTAGGTTGGATGAGGGGACACTTATCTTTTTTCCTGCTTACATATTTGGAGACAATTGTGATGCATCATATTATTGTGAGAATTTTGTGAGACTCAATGCTGATGTTCACCAGACACATAAAGAACTTAATGTTGGGTGGGAAAATCTCATAGATTTCCAATTTTGCATTGAGAATTTCCAATTTTTAGTGCAGTGTTATGATTTCCACATCATGAATTTCATTTCCTGTGATGATAAATTTTTATGGTGGATACCAATGTTTGGAGACTTACAGTTGAGGAAATGGGATCCAGGCATACTTTTGTCTAATAAGTTGTGTTGGAAGGAATTCTCTCTGAAGGGAGTGCAATGCAAGCAATGGGACCCTGGAATTGCTTTTCTTTTGAGCAACTTTACATGCTGGCTTTATGAAGCAAGTCAATTTTTTTTTTTGCACATGAGTTCATGCTCCAGTTCACCTACATGGTGGAAAAACTTACAACAATCTGGAGTGCTTCTTCTTGAGGAAAAGAAGATTTGGGAGGGGAGGATTGTCATGTCCCCATATTCTTGGACATAAAAGTGTTTACTATGCCCAACACATGTGGGGGGTCAAAGATGCATTAATTACCTCACCTAGGGAATTTTGTCCAAATATTATTTATGAGGCACTAATTAACTAGCCTAGGAGAATGTTTCTAAATAAACATTATTGAGGCATGTATTTAATTTTTATTTGCATTAATTAATTATTTTGCAATTAGCATGTGGAATTGAGCTTTCCATGTCAGGCACAAGTGGTAAGCCAACTTTCCAAGGGAGGAGATTAAGAAAGTGGAAACTCTATGACAAAAGCAGTCAAAGAGAAAAAGGAAAGTGCCCAAAAGCTATGACAAAAGATGTCATAATAAAATCTGGAAAGTTTTGGAAAAGGAGGGCATAGTTTCCTTTTTGAGACTTAGTCTCAAAAGAAGGAAAGTAAAAAAATATGTCATAGGGAAAAGCAGGAAAGGAAGAAAAAGTTGTCATTGACAAAAGTAACAGCTATAGGCCTAAGGAGGGCGCAGTTTCCAAGTTTGATGAATTACATGGATAAGGAAACATCTCCACATGGTCCTACATTCCAATTTTCTCAAGGAGGGCGCATATGTGGCTAGGGTTAGGGCTTCTAGGTAGTTGACTTGCTCTCACAGGTCACCATTGGCCTCTACTTTCTAAATAGGTCACCCAAAGTTCTATTAAAGAACAATTCGAGCTCATTCATACATTTTTGTTAATGTATGTTTTGTAATTGGTTGAATCTTAAGCTTCATTTCTGATTGGTGAGCCTCAGTATATTGGGTATTGTGCCCCAAGTCCCTTGTTCTCCTTCTCCCCTCTTCTTCCCCTTTCTATTGCAGGTCTTACTGAAGCTAAGGAGAAGATTTCATATATTTAAGGAGGGGTTTTCTAGGGGTTTATGTCACTTTAATTCCATTATCATATAATCTTGGAGATCTTTGAGGCCTCCTATCAATGACATCCCTTCCTCTTTCCTCCTTCTCTCTATTCTATGATATTCTAGCAATTTTGGAGCTATGCAATGGATATTTATACATATATATGATATTATATATATAATGATGTCTAATTTACTGTTCAATATCATATTCATACCACCTTCAGTTCACTCCTAAATTTGGTGAGCTTCAGATATCGATTTTATTGGGTTTCCTAGCTCTATAGTCATATTTTGGAGTTGTACTATGATAGGTTACCTATGTTAATATTTTGTGAATTATTTCACCTATAATGGTCCTAATATGTTATTATTTACATTCTCTACAAGTTTTAGAACATTCTGATCTGTTTTGATTGAGTTTAGTAGCAATATTTTACACCCTACCTAGATTTCACTGCTAAAATGACTAGTTTTCCAATTCAAAGCAATTTATGTATCTAAAAAAGTACATTTGTTTTAATTTATGTTCTAAAAATTATATAAAACCATAATTATGACATCCCATGTTTAAAACCTAATTTTAGTGCCTCCCTTATTGCATTTGGAAAGCATTGAATCTTGACTAGTTGTACAATACCGATAACTAATTTTCATAGTACGACCCTTAATATGCCTTGTGAATGTACATAATTGTTTAAAACATGAATATAAATTTATATACATGTCTTATAACCTTATTACCAATCAAAATCATTTTTCTCAAGCCTCTGGTTGTTGGATATGAGAAGAGTTCCTCCTAGTTTCACGGTTAGGTGACCCAGAAGTGTGGAAGTAAGTTTCAACATAGCTGAATCTGAAACCTAAATGGTACCTGATATAAATATGTTAGGTAAGGAACTTTATCATTCCTATTATATCATTTATTGCTTCCATAATCCCCCTTCCCTTTCTACACATTCCTAGTTTTTCCTAGTTTCAAGAGTTGTTTGATAAGTGCCAAGTTCTAATTCAGAATTTTAATTTAAATTGCAGAAAGTTAATATTCTGATATGCATATAAGATAAGGGATATTACAAAAGTCATGGTATAAGTTGAGTCCTCCCAAGAAAAATTTGAGTTCTATGTTAGAATAGGGAACACACCAGTCCAAAAGAGATTTAACATTGGATGAATAAGATTGAATACTAGCATGGGATATAATAATTTCAAAATAACGAACAACAATTTTCCCAAATGAATGATTTTTCTTTTTCACTTGCAGGTTGTGAGTGCATAACATATCTAGAATGGTGCAAAAATGGTGGAGATGTTCATCCAAAATCTTGTTGAAGATCAATATGGAATCAATTTATATGATAAAAAAAGATCCGAAATGTGGCTTGAACATATCATTGACGAGCCTCATAAAATTTATTGGAGAATTAGTGTGACTAGAAAACATAACCATTCATTCAAAAAAATTGATTTTTTTAAATGTTCTTCCAAGTAATTAGTATTGATATAAACTTGATGATAGATTGCATAGAGGTCCAACTTAGTAAAATAGTGATCCCATAACAAATTATCCAATAGATCCTCAATCCTTGGAAGAAGATACCTACTATTGATTGTGATTTTTTTTATATCCCTATAATCCATCATCAAGTGTCAACCATTTTGCTCCTTCTTGGAAATATGAATGTAGGAGAGCCACATGGGGAATATCTTGGTTGTATGTGCCCCACCTAAATTTTTTACTTAAGTTTTGTCTCCATTTCTTCGATTTCAACATGTGATAACCTATAAGTAGGTGCATTAGGCAATGACCCCCAAGGAATCATATCAATAATATGTTCAATCTTGCGATGCAAAAGAAAACCTTGAGGCCCCTCGAGCACATTATGATAATACACCATCTTAATATGAAGGGATGATGGGACTTGTCACATTGTAGTATTGGATTTGATTAGATGCACCACATATAAATGGAGGAATTACTTATGCTATACTTACTTGATCACTATATAACCAACATAGAGTTATGAAATATTGTCAACAACAACTATAAACTTACAAAGATTAAAGCCCTTATTACCTTGAAGTAATGTATATTAATTTAAACTTATATCACTGATGTCTTTGCAATTTGAAACATAATAACAACCCACTATGAAAACAACACAATCCAATGATGTAACATTACATTCTATCATATCTTGAACCAAATGATTATTTTTACACCATTCCAAGTGTAATATTTTCATATTTTCATACATAATTTCATTACTTTTATTTTCATCCCAATGATAATTATTTGTAAGATAAATATTTTTTAATTTTTAATGGTAAGGTAAGTATTTTGTTTAAAGATCGTAAACAAGCAGGGTTTAATTCGAGGATCTTTGCGTTCTTGTCCTTTTAATGCTCAATGCATTTCGGTCCCCATAGGGACCATCATCAGGAGCTCTCAATCAAGTGCAAGTAGGAATCCCAATAGATAGCCGATGTTTATCTTTAATAAATAGTCAAACATTAAATTATACCAAAGCAAATTTTTAGGTTAGCTCTGGTATGAAGATAATGTTTCTTGGAAATGCAGTTTTAATTAGTTTTTTAATAAATTTCAAGTGTGTGGAGGAGGGGTTTCCAAATTTCACTAAGTTTCCATCCTTCATCTCTATTTAGATTATTAGGATTTAATTCAATTTCACGAGAGTCCATCACCATTATTTTTCCACAATGGTCAACCTTGGCAACAATTTTAGAATTCTCCAAGAAGACATGGTGGTTGGTTTTTGAGGAGTGTTTGGCTAGGGCATACTTCTGAGACCTTTGTAACCTCAAGTACACACTGTGTTACTTGATCACTATATAACCAACATAGAGTTATGAAATATTATCAACAACAACTATAAACTTACAAAGCTTAAAGCCCTTATTACCTTGAAGTAATGTATATTAATTTAAACTTATATCACTGATGTCTTTGCAATTTGAAACATAATAACAACCCACTATGAAAACAACACAATCCAATGATGTAACATTACATTCTATCATATCTTGAACCAAATGATTATTTTTACACCATTCCAAGTGTAATATTTTCATATTTTCATACATAATTTCATTACTTTTATTTTCATCCCAATGATAATTATTTGTAAGATGAATATTTTTTATTTTTTAATGGTAAGGTAAGTATTTTGTTTAAAGATCATAAGCAAGCAGGGTTTAATTCGAGGATCTTTGCGTTCTTGTCCTTTTATTGCTCAACGCATTTCGGTCCCCATAGGGACCATCATCAGGAGCTCTCAATCAAGTGCAAGTAGGAATCCCAATAGATAGCCGATGTTTATCTTTAATAAATAGTCAAACATTAAATTATACCAAAGCAAATTTTTAGGTCAGCTCTGGTATGAAGATAATGTTTCTTGGAAATGCAGTTTTAATTAGTTTTTTAATAAATTTCAAGTGTGTGGAGGAGGGGTTTCCAAATTTCACTAAGTTTCCATCCTTCGTCTCTATTTAGATTATTAGGATTTAATTCAATTTCACGAGAGTCCATCACCATTATTTTTCCACAATGGTCAACCTTGGCAACAATTTTAGAATTCTCCAAGAAGACATGGTGGTTGGTTTTTGAGGAGTGTTTGGCTAGGGCATACTTCTGAGACCTTTGTAACCTCAAGTACACACTGTGTTCCTTGAATCTAATTTTCATTGATCTTCTCATTTCACTGATATAGACCTTACCGCAAGAGAAAGGAATTAAGTACACTCCTTTATGCATTTTAGGGTCAATAGGGTCCTTAGCCAAGTCCACTATATTCCTTATGGTGTTCATAGGGGAGAAGGACACCTCGATGTTCCTTTTTTAAAGAATTTGTGCTAGTTTTTCAGAGACTCCTTTGATATAAGGAAGAGAGATCCTCTTCAATTGAGTGTTATTTTTCTATTTATTGTTGATCACTTGTGCCTTGGCCAGTGATTTTTTAATTAGGGATTCCTCATAGCCGTTCATTCTGAAAGTGTGAGCTAAGTGATCCAGCTCCTGTTCCACATGCTCTTTATCAAAATTTCTTAAATCCTGAGTTATCAAGGTCTTAAGAACTCCCAACTTTTGAGATGGGAAGTGAGGTGAATCTGCATGCAAATATATGTCCATATGTGTGGGATTTCTGTAGACCTGATGCATAAGGGAGTCGTCAATCTTCTTTGTGACACAAAAATCAAGGAAGGGTATGCTGTTGTTTTCTTCTATTTCTATAGTGAATTTAATTTTCTCATGTTGTTTGTTTAGGTGACGAAAGAAGTCATCAAAACTACTTCTCCCATGGGGCCATATAAAGTTTGTATCATCCACAAACTGTTTCCATTCCTTGGGTTTGAGAGGAAATGATTCCAACGCTTATTTCTCAAGGCGCTCCAAGTAAAGGTTAGCAACAACCGGTGAGAGAGGAGAGCCCATATCCACTCCTTCTGTTTGCTCATAAAAATCACCACGAAATGTGAAATATGTAGATTGTAGACATGCCCTTACGAGTGTCAAAGTCTCTTTATCGGGAAGTTCTTTGATGACTTCTATTGCAACTTCCACATGAATTTTGGTATATAGTGAGACAACATCGAAACTCACCAGTATGTCATTACCCATGACCTTTAAGTTTTTTATCTTCTCCACCCAATTGGTTGAATCTTTCACAAAAGAATATGTTTGTCCAACAAGATGTTTGAGTTTATTTGCCAAAACTTTTGCCAAGAGATAGGTCAGAGAGCCAATAGTGTTTACAATTAGGCGGAGGGGGACATTCTTTTTATGGATTTTCGATAATCCATATATCCATGACACTAAGCAATTCTTGGGTGTAAGTTTCTTCTTTGTTTCATCATCCAATCGTGAATCCATAATGATACAGGAAACCTCCTTTAAAATCTTGTTGCTTGGATCCGCCTTTAGTTTCTTATAATTGCCACTTTCTGTCAAATGCTCCAACATCTTCTTGTCATAGTCCTTCGTGTTCATAATGACCGTAGCGTTTCCTTTGTCTTCTTTGAGGATTTTTATGTTATCGTTCTTTCTTAGTTCTCTCAAAGCCAATGATTCTTCTTTGCTAATGTTGTGTTTTAGTAATTTTGCCCTTCTGATGGTAACCGCGCATTCTTGTCTAATAGTTTCTGTAGTGTCTTCTGGAAGATCCTCGATGGCGGTTTCTATATCACATATCAGTTCTTTAACTGACATCTTGGTTGGGACTATAGAAAAATTTAAACCGAGTTCCAACAACTTCTGGGTTGGACAATTTAGCTGGTGGTCTAGAAGGTAACTATTTTTTATTTTTTCAATTTATGATTATTTAAAAATTCTTTGTATATGAAGTATTTTTTAAAAAAAATTAATGAAAATTTTATATTCCTAATATGAAGTATTTCAATTTTTTTATAGATTTAATTCTAATTTAAATATAATGACAATATATTATTATTATAATAAAATAAGTATTATAAGAAAAACATATTATTATACCTTTTATTTTATATTTCAAATCATAATGAAAATGGATTATTATCCTTATAGTAAAATCTATTATTAAATTAAAAGAAGTAAGAAGTATTATCAACAACGTTTATGTTTAAAGAAAAATTATTTTAAACAAATCCTTAATCTTATTTTTTATATTAATACTTTTAAAGAAATGAAATTAAAATTATTTTTTATTAATAAATATTTTTTAAACACTTGATTGATATTACTAATACTTCCATAGATATAGAATTAAAAATAATAATAATGCAATAATGATTCATAAAATAAAATAAAAAAATTCTAAATAATCAAATAATAAATATGAAATAAAAACAATTAAATTAGAAAATAATTAAATAATAAATAATTGATTAAAAATTAAATTTACTTAGAAGTGATTATGTTTATTTCACATTCATCTTACTAAAAAAATAATATTTTATTATTTTTTTAATCAAGCTATTTACTTATTTGAATATAATATATATATTTTTAAGTTAGTAAAGTTTATGTTCTCTTAATATATATAAAAGGAATACATATAGTCAAAATTTAAAATTTTGGCTTACATAAAGGATGCATTGTAGACATTAAACCATAGTAACTTTAGCTATACTAGTTCTCTCTATGCTCTTTATAATTTTAGAAGTATTCAAATTAAAATTAGTTACATGATAAAATTTTGGAATAATACTAATATAGACATGGTTGTTCAAGAACTCAAAAAAAGATTGACTTAGATAAATGCATTTCTTTCATATTTTTCATTATTTTATTTTCAAGAGTGCATTACTGATCTAACTGGATGTCCTCCTTTGACTCCTCAATTCTTTTCTCAATATTTCTTGTTTGATTCTATAGTCGGAAATAGGGGCCTTTCCCTTGCGAAGGTCATGAGAGAGAGGAATTATGAGCATGTTGAAGGAGGGGGAACTCAAGATGAGGAAGGGAATGAAATAAGAGGTTACAATAAGCATTGAGGGGAGAGGAGACCCTCTCATGATTTGACAGGATCAAAAGGAACAAGTACAACCACAGTCTCAACAGGGAGTGCTGACTCCAAAAAGGGTAAATGATTGGGAGAAAAAAGGAGCAACGACTTGACATAAACTTAATCAAAGAGTAGGGAGGGGGATTTAAAAACAAATCAATCCCAAATAAACCAAAGAGAAATAAGTCTTGTATAGTACCTGAGCAATAATCCTTTGTGGTTTGAATTGATATTCAAGTTCTCTGAAACTATTGGTATTATGTCCTTCTGATGCCGCGGCCGGTAGGTACTTGAATGACTATGAAGTATGGATCTCCTAACCACAATTTCCTTTGAATAATTTCCCAAGAAGTGGGGTTTTTTTTCATGTAGGTAAGCTAGTTAGAGGAGTAATTACAATCATACAATTCCCCCACAAGCATATTTTTTCCATGATTTCGTAAATTAACGGACCTGAGAGGAAATCCATCAAATGCTCCATCAGAGCCAAATGAGGTCGATTATTAAGCCCTAAATGTTAGAACATTACCCCCTGTATTGTGGCTCTTTACATGTATTATTTATGTCAGATTGGGCATATTAGTGGTAATTGTCATTAACATTATAATATTAATTATGTTGACTTGGGTCCATTAGTTGTAATTGTACCTCTTTGTCCCCTATATATAGGAAGGAGACCTTTTCATTTGGATCATCTCAACTTGTCTTGTATTGTGTGCTTAGTACATTATATAAGGAGGTTTCCTCTTTTGATAGGCTTTATATTAATCTATTTTCTTCATTATTAAGGCATGAATTACTCTTTATGTTTTTTCTATTATCTTTTTATGCTCTTTTTGGGACTAGTGGCATAACATTTGGTATTAGAGCTTGGATGCTTCCAAAATGAGTAATCTTGGAATTTTCATTAGAAATTTTTCTCTAAGATGTTTCACAAAAGGAAATTTTCATGGTAATTATAGGACATACCAATCTATCTGGGATTCAATTTTTAGATCCTGACTCATTACAGGTTTGGAGTTATATCTAGTGGAAGTTAGGGTTTCTTACTAGTCCAAAAACTAGTCTAAAACAAATGTTTTGGGAAAAACCGTTATATTTGAAACATGAAAGATCCAATTTGAGTGAGACTTGTTGAATTAGAAATAATATGGACCACATCACCTTGGGTAGAAATTTAACAATTAGAATAAAAAAATTGCACACTAGTAGGTCGTACATTCTCTCTCTTCTTGAACAGAAAAATAACAAGTATTGGGAAAATTGTTAGAATTTTTTTTGACACATCCAAATTAAATGAAACTGGCGGCATTGGAAAGAGGACACTAGAGGACGATATCATAGACTCACAAGGGCTGAAATTTTAGCGTTACCTTAGTCATAAGGAAAACTATAAAATTAGTATTCAAATTAAGGTTTGAAAAACGTATGCCATTTTTAATTTGAATAATTTTTAGTAGAAGGATATATTTTACATGAACCAAAGGTGTGATATCTATATATATTATTCAAAATTCCACCAAAATCTGGTGGAAAAATTCATGCTCCACTCAAAATACTAGAGGATTCATCCCCAACCTACAATGAAAGTGAAGACCTATCTTTTTGGGTGTCCAAGTTAGAATATATGATTAAAGGGTATGTGAAAACAAGTGATCTACTTAATTTAGTGGAGAATATTATGGGGAATATGGGTAATAAGATGGAGAACATATGAAAAGGATTGATAATCTCATACAAAATTAAAAGGACAATCTCCCTACAGGCGATGATGCATCCTGGGGTACTTAGGAATATAAATATAGTGTCCATGTTGAGAAACTTTCCATTAACAATAATATTCCAAAAGGAATTGATTCCAATAATTGAAGTAACCAGGGATGGTCCTCAAGGGGTATCTAACTCCCCAAGATTGACATCAGGAATTTCAATGGAAAGGACCCCATAAAATGAATATTTGAGATGGACAATTCTTTGATATACACCAAGTGCCAAATCTCGAAAAGGTGCCTATTGCATCTTTATATTTAGAATCTGAGCAGTTTGTGTGATATTGATGGTTTCGTGAATGCAAAAAGAACTCCATTATCTCCTGGTCCATTTTTACAAAATAATTGATATTATATCATGATGATGCTAATATCAATTCATTCTTTACACAATCGATAAATCTAACGAAAAGGGTCTAATAAGAGAGCGCATTCAACAATTTCAAAGTTCAAGTCTCAGAGTGGATGGCATACTAGATGACAAATTGTTAGATATCTTTATTGTAAATTTGAAGGATAACATCCAACATGAGGTATGCCTCTTTGAACCAACATCCTTAGAGAAGTATCTCATGTTGGAAAAGAAAGTTTAAAGTAAAAAATATGGCGACGGCTACTAGAAGAACCACCTACAACACATATAGAGATCATAATGTTCCTTATTCTAACCCACCTCAAAGGTTGACACCTCAATAATTGGATGAAATAAGAGTGAAAGTTCTATGCTTTAATTGTGACAACAAGTATAGTAAAGTACATAAGTGTGGTGAGAATAAATTACTCTACATAGATTGTGAAGAGGAAGAAGAAAAATAACATGAACCATCTCAAGATGAAGAAATAGAAGATATTACTTCCACCATATATTGTCATGCATTGGATGGAATTAACACTCCTAAAAATCTCAATATTGAATGGTATATCAAAAAGAAAAAGGTAACAATGTTGATTGATTTTTGTAGTACTCATAATTTCATTCACTATAAATTAACCAAAGTTCTAAATTTGTTTTTATATCCAACACTAGAGTTTCAAGTAATGATTGCAGATGGAGGAACTATCAATTTATTAAGTAAATTCCATAATATCAATATTACTATGGGGGAATATGTATTAAATAGACCTATGATTGTTATCCCAATGGGTAGTTTTGATGTTGTCTTACGGGTTCAATGGTTACAATTATTGGGAACAGTGGATTTTAATTTTTAAAAACTTATCATGAAATTAACTTGGGAAGGAAAAGAATTTGAATTAAGGGGTGTCATAGGGAATTCAGGAAAGATGATAATGTATAATGGTATGACATTTGTTTTGAAAAAAGAACGTCAAGGTAATTGCACAATTATGCTCACTAGATGTTCAAACATCTAAGCTTCCTATTCCCTTGGATATTCAAAGGGTCATTGATAAGATATCCAAGTTGGTATTCAAAGATATTCCAAAAGGTCTTCTACCTACTTGATATTTTGATCATGCTATTCACTTAATTCCATGAAGTTTTCCTCTTAACATCAGACCTTACAGATACCCCTATGGCCAAAAAAGTGAAATTAAGTGTATGGTTGAGGAAATGTTAGAGGATGGTATAATTAGTCCTAGCCAAAGTTCTTACTCTACAACAATGGAATTGTTATACAAGAATGTTGGATCTTTGCGTATTTTTCCAGATGCTCAACAAGATCACTATTAAAGATAAGTTTCCCATTCTGGTAAATGATGAAGTGTTAACTAAACTACATGGAGCAATTTACTTTACAAAGTTGGATCTTCATTCAAGGTATCATTAGATTATAATTAAGGAAGAAGACATCCCAAAAACAACATTCAAAACTCATGAAGGTCACTATGAATTTTTTGTCATGCCTTTTGGACTTACAAATGCACCTTCCACATTTCAAGGTTTGATGAATTCCATTTTCAAGCCCTTCCTTAGAAAATTTGTGTTGGTATTTTTTGATGATATACTAATTTATAGCAAGTCTTAGGAATAACATGTTCAACATGTTGACAGGGTGTTGCACCTACTAAAGGAGCAACAAATATATGTAAAACCTTCCAAATGTTTCTTTGGGGTAAGTTATGTAGAGTATTTGGGTCATATTGTATCTCATGAAGGTGACAAGGTAGGCTCTAACAAAATTATTTCCATGATGGATTGGCCAATTCCCAAAACCTTGAAAAACATTAGAGGATTCTTAGGTTTGACAGGGTATTGCTGCAAGTTTGTTCGAAACTATGGAAGAATAATAACAACTCTAACAACATTATTAAATATGGAAGCATTTTCTTGGATCCCAGAGGAAACTCAACCATTTGAAAACTTAAAGAGGCAATGTGAAAATATACTGCTTTGACCACACTAGAATTTACAAAAACCTCCATTGTGGAATGCGATGCCTCAGAAAATGGAATTGGTGTAGCTCTAATGAAAGAAGGATGGCCCCTTTCTTTCAAAAGTTGACCAACCAAGGGAAAAAACTTACAAAATACCATTTATGAGAAGGAAAAGGTGGAAATACTACATGCACTTAAGCAAGGGAACGCTAACCTAATAGATAGGAACTTCAAGGTAAAAAAAAATCATGATAGTCTTAAATACTTCTTAGAACAAAGACTATCTACAAATGAGCAACAAAAATGGGTAACCAAGATATTGGGATAGTCGGAATTTGAAATCATCTATAAAAAAGGGAACCCAAATGTGGTGGTAGATGCACTCTCCAAAAAAGGTGATTAGGATGTTGAGGAATTACTTTGTGTGATTTCTATTATACAACCTAATTGGGTTGCAGTAGAAATGGAATAACAGAAGAATGACCTATCTGTATGGACACTCATTCAAAATCTACAAAACTATCCAAGTGTATCAGATAATTTTGTGTGGAAAAATGATTCACCGTGGTATAAGGATCACTTATATATAGGTAAGAACTCTCAGCTCAAACAAAATATATTTTTGGAATTACACACCTCTTCTATAGGTGGGCATTCATGATTCCTAAAAATGTACTATAGGGTCAAGAAGGAATTATTTTGGGAAGGTATTAAATTTGATCATCAAAATTTCATGGAAGAATGTTTGATTTGTCAACAAAATAAGGTTGAAACAGTTAAGAACCTAGGTGTTTTACAACCATTAAAAATCCCTTGTTAGAACTGGAAGGAAGTCTCAATGGATTTTATCACAGGTCTACCCAAGTTAGAAGGGAACAATGTTATTATGGTGGTTCTTGATAGACTAAAAAAGTATGCACATGTTTGTGCACTCTCTCACCATTTTAAATTAAATTATAGTTGTTGTATCCTTGATCAAAAAAATTGAGAAGCTACATGGAAACCTGAATATTTTTGTAAGTGATAGAGATCCAATATTCACTAGAAAATTTTGGACTAAATTATTTTCTTGTTTGGGTACTGAGTTGGCTCACAACTCTTATTATTATCCTCAATCCAATGGGAAAACTGAAATAGTGAACAAATTTTTGGAAGGATATCTTGTTAGATTTATCTTATATTGAGAGTGGGGGTGAATCGGTATAAAGCATAGATTTTAAATTAATCCACTTAACCAATTTTCACCACTTAAAATTTTCAGCTAAAATAGTAATAAACACAATTGTGCACAAAGAAATAAGAATAATTATATGTATATATATAATAGGAATTATTACATCAGTGGGAGAGTACAATATCCAAACATGAGAACCAACTTATTTCAAGTGCCAACCTGATCCACAAGAAACAACCAATTAGTTACAGGCGCCGACATATAAAAGACCTCAATCTGTGTGAGAATTGACTCACGAAATTCAGGAACCAACTTGAACAAATGTTTTCCTTACTATGCAAACTACGTTTTGTAGAAATCAAGAACCAACGCATGGAAGAATGCAATTTCCAATTTTTTCTTCAGCTACCACTGAATGGAAGCACCAACTCTGTAATATACCAAACTTATATTAAATTAATTAATAAATGATCAATTATAATATTAGGTTATTAATTATCTAATTATTAAGATGTCATGTCTCCTAATGAGAAGACACGACTATTCGACTTATGGTGATATAAAACATTTGACCATTTCTTTGTAAACATCTTCAATTCAATTATAAAAATATATTTCTTTATCTAATAAGATAAATATTTAAGGTGTTACCTTACAAGTGGTATCAGAGCTTCATGTTCTCGCTCACACTCATGTTTGCACTCATTCCTCAAAGAAATCTATCATTCCGTTGCACTCATTGCTCTCGCAGCCGCCACCCCCCCCCTCCTCAACACTCCATTCTTATCCTCACTCACTCCACTCATCCTCCATTACGCTTCTCCCCCTTTCTTCCTAATTTTCCCTCCACCCGTTCATTTCTCCAACATTATCACACGATTCCCCACCTCCCATATCCACTACATCATGAACCATCTCTCCAACTGTACACCCCTTATTATTTCTTGCTCACGCAGCTCGCCCTCCCATCTCCACAACACCATGCATCAATTCTGCCCCCTCGTTTTTCCCTTAAAACTTCGCACTACTCCATTCTCCCTCTTATATGCACCACACCCCTCACGCACAACTCCCATCCCATTTCATTGCTGCCCTTGCACCGAAACTACACCCACGACCTCTCCCACGTGCATCCCCAACTCCACCTGCATACACCCCTCCCTCACTATGCACCCCCATTGTTTCTTGTCCCCGCATGCATACACTTGTCTGATTGCACCCCACTGCTCTCTTATTGCCCTCAATACTACACTCCCTCCTCTCTCTTCACTCCCTCGTCAGTTGCACTCCTCATCCCACTACATGACCTCCCATGCTATCATTCCAATTCTCATACCCTCTCCTTGTCTGCGATCCATTAACCACTTGACCTCTCCAGTTCTAGGCTCCCTACAGCTCCTCTCTCCATGCCATTGCACCATTTCTCAACATAATCTCTCATCTAGGGTTTAAAAGCCTATTTTCCCACAAAAAAAGAATAATATTATAATATTATTATTAATTATTATTATAGTATTAAATCCTAAAACTAATAAAACTATTATTATTATTAAATTATTTAGTAATAATAGTTATTATTTAATCCACTATTGAAAATATATGCATAATGATAATATTATTATTAATTTTTAATAATAGTAATTATTAAATCTTTTCAAATTCTCAAATATTCGGATATGAAAATGTCACCATCCCTAGATAATTTTGTTGAAAGATTGGAGAAAGTAAATAAAATGTGGGAAAAATATGAAGAAGAGTTTATAATTTTTAAGGACATGATAAAAAATAATTTGAAACAAAAATGTGAAAAAGAAAGCAAAAATGAAAATAAACAGGAAACCAACCAAGAAGAAACGATTGACACGGTTGGAATCAAGGATGAACTCGTAGTAATATTAGACCACGAAGAATTTATTGCTCAAACTGAGCCAATGATGAGAGAAAACGATGAAGAAGTGGTTACGGTCTCCAAATTCTCAAGCGAGAGAAAGTTGGATACTGCATTTGCACTGATGACAGAAGAAGGGACTACACCCATAAAGGAAGAAGCTATTGTGACTCCTGAGTTCTTAGATCTAGTAGAGTTGGAAATTGCATCTACAGTCATGACAGAAGAAGGGACTATGGCCATAAGGAAGAATATTTTGCGACTCCCGAGTTCTTAGGTCAAGTAGAGCTGGGAACTGCATCTGCACTCACAACAAAAGAAGCAACTATGACTCCCAAGTTCCTAAGTAAAGAGGAACAAGGTACGACGACAACTCCTAAATATTCAAGTAGGGAAGAGTATGAAGTCACTACTTCAACCAAAAGGGAAGGGAGGCCACGAAGAGCGCCTCCTTATATCCTCCCTCACAAAATATTAAGGCCACCAGACTCTGAGAGGGATAGCAAAATATACCCCAACTACAAACCTCAAAATATGATACTCAGTAAAAAATATGTACGTCTATCAGAATTTCCTTGCGACTTCTTATAAGGTAGGGAAGTAAGGCACATTAATACCCTCGCTGAAAAATCTATAAAAGTGTATAGTGAAACTCAAGAATAAGGACTTGTTAAAGAAGACGATAGCAAGGATGATGAAATAGAAGAGGTAGAAGACAAGGATATGAAATATCAAGATGATATTGGCAATCACAATGTGAATATCAATTGTAAAGAAAATGGCGATGGCATAGATTGTAATAATAAAACACAAAATATAGTTAAAAATGAAGTCATTGCTAACAACAATTATAAAAAAATTGAAGTTGTAGAAGAATGCAATGATGAAAATAAAATCGTCAAGGATGACCTCAATTAGGATAATGTAGAAGAACGAAACCTAGAAGATGATGCGACAATTGAAGATATGAACATTCTACGAGTGGCCGTAACTCAAGATGTTCTAGAATCTCAATATAAAAAGGTTCTTCGGGATCAACTAAAGACAAGATCATCATACAGGAAGTAAGTACACTATTAGTAGTTTCCTATACAGATAAGAAAACCATATCAAAGCATGCAGAAATATCATAAATCTACATCAAATTAGAAGATCAAAAGACTACCATCAGCTTAGAAGCTTAGAATACTACTCCATATAGTTGTTATTTGTTTATTTACAGAATCATATGCATGAAAATATTTGAATGGAAATGCGACCAATTATTTCAAGAACTGCTAAACCATGGCACCATTATTCGTGGAAAAATTTCCAGTTGCAACACACTCATAGAAGATTCATGGACAAATACTTTCAGAGTACGATGACTCGTAATATACCAAACGTATATTACATTTATTAATAAATTATTAATTATTATATTAGGTTATTAATCATCTAATTATTAATAATTTATTAATAAATGTAAATACGTTTGGTATATTACAAGTCATCCTGCTTTGAAAATATTCATCCACGAATCTTCTATGAGCATGCTGTAACTGGAATTTTTTCCACGAATAATGGTGCCACAGTTTAACAGTTCTTGAAATAATTGTTGTTACCTTACAAAATCCCAAATTATATTTATCAGCTCCAATTAGAAGGAGGCTTCAACCCCCTAGTTTTCTTACCAACTACCACTGGAAGGAAGCACCAACTCCCTGATTTTTTTACCATCTTTGAATGAAAGGAATATTCAACTCATTCTTCCTTTCCCTATCCTGCCTCTCTAAGAAGTTTTACCAACACCTACTAGAAAGAAGCTCGAACTCCTTGATCCTTTCCCCTACTTGCTTCCCTAAGAAGAAATAAGTGTGTAGTATCAAATAACTAGATTATACAAGTTATGTTATCTGTGATGTGTATCTTCAAAAAAATACAACTACTATATATCTTATGGTCTACCTCTTGCCCTTGATTATCTTCTTTGAAATATCCATTTGTGTTAACTGCGATGTGTGATTATGCCTACAACTTATCTGTCCTTCAGCATTGCTTGGTCAGTTATGTGATTTTAGAGGTCTAAGTCATCTACTGAGTAACACCTTTGCATCCCAAATACTAAGTATCCTTCTATCTAGTGCTCTTATTTATATTCATCTTCTGTTGATCTGTGCAATTCAGCTTTGCTGTATAAAAAATCCTTCTGCGATCAATGAGCCATTGATACCCCAAGAAAATGAAGCTTGCGCAAAACAAATTATTTTCAAGTCTTCACTCTACAAGATTACTTCAATACATCCATTTATTGCTTATTTATACTCTTTATAACTCAAGATATGTGTCCACTTGTTGAAGGTCCTTTTACTTGAATAATACCCCATCTTGTTTATGTCTTGATCAAGTTATCATCTGCGTCGGTGTGCCATTTTTTTTAATTCAACTTTGTGGGGTTTGGCACACATATTCCATTTTGTTTGTGGGACATTCACATACAAGTTTGTATATCATAATATTCTTCATAAGTCCCATACCAAAACGATATTTATGCACATATGCCATTTTTCATATTCTTGTTTCAAGGTTGTTACGTGTGCACATATGACCCATGTCATAGTGGGATATTTGTAATTTCTGAGGTTCCATATTTTTCTCTATACACTTCTTCAAAGTGGATTTGTATGAGGAAGACTTCATACACTTATGTTGATTAGATTTAGTGTTTGACTTCAACCCTTCATTTTACTTTGACATAAATCATAACACATGGGTTCAAGATTTTTTCCTTTGACATCAATGGCAACACATGTTCAACAATCTACCCCTTTGGAATTGATGTCAATAGTAATTTATCGCAACAAAAACTTACCATAAGATCCCACTGAAAGTGAGCTCATCTTCTATGCACAAAAGGCTCCCACTATGATTATGACTTTGATTCTTTTCTCTTTATTTTATATAGATCCATCTTCAGTTCCTTTTATTCTACCCTTTTTCATCTTTCAGTTTCTTCCATTCTCCTTTTATTCTCCCCCTTTAACATCAATGGAAAAGGGATTCTCTTTGCCATTAACTCCTCCTGGCCTCATGCTTATTACTTATTCTTTGTCTTTCCTATGGTGTGCTAGATCATAGATAATCCATTGTGAGGAATACTTCATACACTTATATCTATTATATTTAGTGTTTGACTTCAACACTTGATTTTCCTTTCAGACAAATTATAACACTTGGGTTCAACATTTAGTCCTTTGACATCAATGACAACACATGTTCACCAATATCCCCCTTTGGAATTAATGTCAACAGTAATTTATTGCAACACAAACTTACCATAAGATCCCACTAAAAGTGAGATCATATTTTATGCATAAAAGGCTCCCCCTATGATTATGACTTTGATTCTTTTCTCTGTTCTTTTGCGCAAATCCATCTTCAGTTCCTTTTATTCTACCCTTTTTCATATTTCGGTTTCTTCCATTCTCCTTTGATTCCCACCCTTTAACATCAATGGAAAAGGGATTCTCTCTGTCATTAAATCCTCTTAGAATCATGCTTATTACTTCTCTTTGTCTTGCCTCTGGTGTGCTAGATCTAGATAATCCATTTAGCTAGTGTTTTTAGCTTCTGATATTGTTTGTTTCTTAATTACTGTGGTATGCATGAGATCTATTCTTGTATTTTGCACATGAGGAAACCAGATTTATGTCATTAAATCACCCCACGATCACACATATTTCCATCAATCAACGTGCATGATAAGACCAAAAAAATTATGAAAATTTTTCCACGTGTTTCTATCATACTTAGGATTTTATCTGCCATTATTCCCTCTAAATTGGTCCATGAACTGGATTTCCACTTTTTTTTCCTTTTTCCAATATTCATCAATCCATGCATTAATTTTTTATGTCTTCATGATCAATTTGGATTTCACACCACATGAATCCATCAACCTTAATGTATATATAATTAATTATTCGAGCATGTGGAGAACTACCTTCCAATTCTGTAAGTTGGATAAATATTTTATTGATTCATCAACCTCGTTCATTCTCTGTCGAGCTTGTTTTGATTATCATAGTTTTGAGTCTTTAGTAACCATGTCTTATTTATTCTAGAGATTCAATGACTCCATTGACAGTCTTTGTTTAGTAGTTCAGTCACAGTAAGTAGGCTTCGGCATATTGAGGGTGGATATGAGAGTCCGACAAAACTAGATGCAGCAGTTGCCTTGGTACCACCAACTACAATTTAACCAAAACATTTTAGAGTCACTGTCCAATTTGAGTAAGCAATTTGATCTCCTAGAGTGGTATCAAAATAAAAAATTTAAACTCTTGAACCAGATACACATTGAGAAGACTTACGTTAATCTGTCATCTTCCACTCTGTATCTTTTTCCTTCAGTGCAATAACTTGAATTCATTGAGACGACTCCAATGGATCTAGAACTACATATTGTAAATTTTCCTTTAAAGCTCAAACTAGGGATAAATAATATATTTACTTTAATTACTGAAATAAACACACATGAACTTCTTTACAATATGAAGTGGAATATAAAACTGAGAAACATTCACAACATCACATCACAATATAGACACTATTATTTTGGATATGGAAACCCTCAAAAAAACCAAGATGGGAAAACCGGTACATAATTCAAATATGCAATTTATATTATCAAGATATGGAACTTTTACAACTTGTAGGTAAAATACACCCAACCTAGAAAACTGAAACCTCAATAAAATCACTGGGAAACCCAACTGTTATGCGTAGCTGTACAACCCTGCGTCAGGAGTACGAACTGATGTACAAAATATGTACATATGTTGATGTCAGCAGTATGGATCTGTATGGAACTGTACGATAGCAGTATGACCCTCTTGTTGGATTCTGCACTGCTCCTCTACATGATCAATATAGTCTCTGCTCAACCTAGCGAACTGTTGCAGCTACAACTGTTTTCCCCCAAATTTCTTAAATTTTGGTCCCCCCCTCATGATTTAGCGTTGTTTTTAATCGTTGGATCCTTGAACCTTTTTGGTCGTGCTTTAATCTTGGATGATTTTCGGAGAGGAACTCTCGTCCTGTTTTAGAAATTGTTTGTGTTGGAAATCGTTGCGGGTCGTAGATGTTAGAGCTTGGTTCTTGTTAGTCAGAGATGAGTCGGGTCAAGTGTTTGAAAAACGTTGTTTCGAAGGTGAAATAGTTTCACTCGTTGCCAAATTTTAAAAGTTTTTTTATCACTTAGCACTTGTATTTCTTAGTTTGATCGGAGGCTCTTGTCTGTTTTTCTTTCGTCGTTGCGACTCCCAAATCGGCTAAACACCTGATGTGTAAGCGCCCTGCCCGCTGATGCGTGTCGGCCTTCTAATAACATGTTTATAACTTTTTGCTTCCGTCGCTGCGGCTCCCAAACCAACTAGCTACCCGAAATGAAAAGCACTCCGCCACCGATGCCGGTCGCCTGTACGTAGTCTTTTTCTTTTCTGTCGTCGCGGCTGTGCGAAGCACTTGGCTTCCGATGTCGTTGTCTTTCAGACTTCCGATTTGAAGTTTTCCCACCTGCATATTAGGTCTTAACTCTTCCAACTCCGATGTGCTTAAGTGTTGCTCAGTGCCCATCGCCTATTAAAGCCCGACTATGCGGCTGTGGGTAGGTCTACCCTGTTGTGTTAGCAGTAATGCAACGCATGATCTTTCTTGTTGAGCAGCCGTTTGATTGATAGAATTTAACATTTCGTTTAAAATGCAATCCCAACGAATGATGCACATTGATTGATCCTAGGTGGACTCAAGGGACTGTTGAGGTGACCATGGCTCAAAGACATAGGTTGACAGTTTTTGACAAAGATCAAACTGAAACCGGCAGGGTCGCAAGGAGGACAAGCGAAGGAAAAGACAAAATGAATAGCGACAAAGGCACAGACCCAAAAGATCTGTCTGTTAATAGTTAGATCATGAATGCGTACAGAAAGATAAAGAGAAGGGATTCGAAACATTTGAAAAGACCGAAAGGTCACATGTTTGGGGGCAGCCCAAACGATCTGCTGTTGTAGTTTAAATATTTGAAAGTTAGAACTTACGAGGGATTTTTCCCTCTCAAAAAACTTGTAAACTATTGCTTGTAAGAGGAACTATTTCGTTTTACAACCGGAGATTGCAAATTTTGCCTGTTGGAGAAATTGCTATGTGGAATGTATCAATGTGATTAAATGAACAATGTTGAATGTGAACTATTTCGTTTTCAACTGTGTCTCATTAGCTGTAAGAGCATTCTAACTTCCTGAACCTATGTTCTTTTCTAAATTTTCTTCATTACATTTATGATGTTTTTCCACTATGAGTAATGGGAGTTTTAACTATTGATGAGCTATCTTATCATGTATACTTTTATTCATGTTTATATGTTTGGTTATAAGAACAGCTATCTGTGATTTTCCATAACACATGGATAGTGGTGCATTACTCATGAATTAATATCCAACTCTCTAGAGATAGTTTAGCTAGTATTTATTTTCTTGCATATATGTGATTTGGATGCTTGTGAGTTCTAAGACGAGAGGTAAGAACCTGCGCATCACATTGTGACTACTCTTTGCATCTTTATCACCCTGCATTGTTAATTAGGCATGTGCATATCATACATTAAGTCAAAAAATACACATGGTGGACTGGGCCGCAACCGGTAAACCTTTGTTTTTGTTTTTTTGACCTACGGTAGCCGGACTGCAAACCAGACGGATTCCCTACACCAAACAGTCATGGGCTAGTTGGGAATGTTGACTGGGGAGAATCCCTTGCTATTGTTTCCTATGAATTTCTAGGCCTCAACAGTTTCTGGCTCTAGAAGGAGGGCTGCCAGTGCATGGCTGGCCGAGGAAACCCATTTTCCCGAGATTATTCCACCGGTAAGAGTTCTGAAAGAAGTGGGCTTCATAATCCAATTCCAAAAGAAAATAGTAGAGAACATTTGTTTTCTATTGACAACAAGGTTGTTAATAATCTAAGAAGACACACCAGGGCATATGTGAAGAAAATTGGAGGATTGCCAATCATCCCTGAATTGCCCAGAAGAAAATATAAAAGGAAGGACCATCCTATATTGGAAGACTCAGTGCTAGTTGAGGATTGGGAAGAGCTTGTAGAAACAGCCCTACAGGAAGTTGTACTGCCTTTGACTCAAGAAGGCCCAGATACTCCACACAGTTCTCCTGCTCACACTCCTATTTTCTCACCTCCTCACTCTCCACCCAGACTCATGGCAGGCGTAAATGCCAATCAACCACCCAACCCACCGAATCTGCCACCTACCTGTAGAGCCAGATCACCTTTAAACCTAACACCTCTGTTACATGATTTACCTCAATCCTTTGAAAAGATGCTACCCAAATTCGACCCAAGTGAGAAGATACTAGTAGATGACCACCTGCAAAGCTTTTACTTGGCCATAGAAGGGTTAAGGGTGGGGGAGCATGAGGATGTAGTTTGCAGACTTTTCCCGCACACCCTTAAAGGAGCTGCAACATCATGGTATTTTGGGTTGCCTACAAACTCTATCCCTAATTGGGATACCTTTGAGAAAATATTCAGAAGTAAGTATGCGACTCAAAAGACTCATGCAACCCTCATGAAAGGACTATGCGCCTTGAAGAAAGAGAGAAAGGAGAAGGTGCACAACTTTACTCAAAGATTTGCAGCATAACTCAAGAATTTTTCTGAAGCTGACAAAATTCAGATAAAGTCCTGATTGAATATTATACTTCGGCTTTGGGACCCGAGCTGGCCATGTTTTCCAAAATAAAGGCCAAGCCCACATTGGCAGAGACGTATGAGGAGGCAGAAAAGGTAGAGGCTGAAGAGAAAGTATTGAAGATTATCCAGAACGATCAGGAGAGAAAAGCGTGGGGAGGAAATCATTGTTGTTCGCTAAGCCTAATGAAGAACAATGACCAGATTTCGAGAGTATGGCAAAAATGATGCAGAAGCTTTCCAACAAAATCATAGACTTGGAAAAAGAAAAGGAAGCTCAAAAGTTCTACAAGCCCTATTATAAGAAGAGGGAGGATAACAATCAATCCCAACCTCCTCCACACAATTCTGCATCTATGAATTTAACAGAGGTAGGCATGGACAATTTTTGCACTTTCCATCAACAACCACACTCGGAAAAGAATTGTCCTCAATGGATAAACTCGATGACGTTGGTTATGAATCAGTTGTTGGATTCTAAATTAACAGAAGATGGAGATGAAGAAAGAAAAGAGAGTACTACTTCAACAAAGGAACAAGAAGAGGAAACCATGGTTCTATGGAATTTTGTTTCGTTATTTGATGCTGAAGAGGAAAAGAATCGGTGCTATAAGGACGTCATGGAAACCAACGTAACAACAAGGAGCCAAGGGTTAATTAAAGAAGACAATCTCATACTCCCAAAGATCAAAAGGCTGCAGAAAAATGTTAAGAAATTCCAAAATAATTCCCAGCTGATAAAATTCCTGAATTCACCATTACCAGCCAAGATCCTAGGAAGAATGATACGCTGGCCAATCCTAATGAAGAAAAAATGAATGCTGATAAACCGCACCCCATTGAACCGTAGATGGATTATGACATCGTGGAAGATATAAAGAAGGTAAAGGCGAATGTTTCACTATTTGAAATGTGTAAAGTGCCGTAGCAAAAGGAAAGACTGTTGAAAGCACTTGAAGCATCGGATGAGAGGCTGCTCGCTGACAATCAGCCTAAAGAGGAAGAAGAAATCAGAGAAACCAGCATTGGAGGTAAGTTTAAGAGAAAACATCCACCTTTCCTCCTCACTTTTGAAATTTTTAATCACAACGTACATAATTGCCTGGTATACTCAGGGGCGTCGGTTAACGTCATGCCAATATCAGTTTGTAAAAAGATAAATGGGTAGCCTAAGCCATCCACGTGGAGGGTTGTTCAATTCAACAAGACGGATGTAAAGGTAACTGGTGAGATGGAGGATGTCCTAGTACGCCTGTCATCAAATGATAAAGTGTGCCAAGTGATTGATATCATGGTAGCCGATATACCAGACGTTTATGGGCTTGTCCTTAGTAGAGATTGGTCAGCAAAACTAAACGGATATTTTGCCTCTGATTGGTCACATCTATGGCTACCGTATAAAGGAAGTCCGAACCAAATTAAGATTTTGAGGGAGCCTCACATGAAATACAACGTTACTCGACTTGAGGATAAGAATGAACTAGTGGATTCTGTGTTGGGAAATTATTTTATTGAGTTGGAACCAGGAAATTACCAAGCAGAAGAAGCCAACAACACGTCAGACACCCAGCCTGATCTCCTTCGATTCTCACAGGCTGATGAAAACGACTGTAAAATAGTAGACTTATCGGTAGGAGTAGATTCTCATGCAATAGTTAGCGATTTCTGGACATTGTTTTTTGATGGCTCTAAGACATTAGAAGGGTCAGGGGCCGGTTGTGTCCTAATTGACCCCACAAATAATAAACATTTTCTTTCATGTAGATTAGAGTTTGAATGTACAAATAACACGGCTGAGTATGAAGCGCTGGTACAGGGTTTAAGGAAAGCAATCGAATTAAAGGTAAGTAATCTAAAAGTTTTTGGAGATTCTGAAATAATTGTTAAGCAGATCTGGAATCAAATACATTGTGTTTCTCCTCACTTAAAAGCTTATCAAAATGAGGTATGGGACCTACTCAAATGTTTTAACGCATTTAATATTATTTCAATTCCAAGACTTAAAAATGCAGCTGCTAGGCTTGTGCCTACTAATAATCGATGCTCTGTTGAATTGCTTTTCAGGCTCTCGATACCTGATATGATTACCAACTTACGAGTGTTCGACGACGTTCAACAGATTATAGAATGATTAACCAATGACGAGGTATTTAAAGGAGCAATTATAGATGATGATGAACATTAGGCCGAGCTGAAGTATGATAATTTCATCCCTAAAGGAGTCAGAACCTTAGAAAAAATGTTTGATTTAAATGAAAAGTTCAGAAGACCAGCAAACGTGAAGACTCACATCTCATCTCTATAGTTCGAGCTAATAAATTTAGGGACTAAGACGAATCCTAAATATGTGAATCTTGGCAAATGTTGTTCACCAGCAGAAAGAGATAAGTTCATCAGTCTTTTTAATCAATATAAATATGTGTTCACCTGGACATACGCAGATTTAAAGGCATATGACACCAGCATCATCTAGCATGTTATCCCAATCAAAGTTGGCATCAAACCTTATCAGCAACCTTTAAGGAAAATGCACCCCAAATTGGAACCCCTGATCCAAAGTGAAGTTAAGAAATTATTGGATGCTAGAATCATTTTTAAAGTCAGACACTCTGAATGGGTCTCAAATCTGGTGCCAGTGAGGAAAAAGTCTAGAGAAATCAGGCTATGCGTGGATTTCAGGAATTTAAGCCGCGCTTCAGATAAAGATAACTATCCTATGCCACCCATGGAGAAACTACTACAAATGGTCTCAGGTTCTAAACTATTCTCGTTATTAGACGGTTTTTCCGGCTACAATCAAGTATTAGTAGCCGAAGAAGACAGATTGAAGACAACATTCAGGACCAGATAGGGAACCTTCGCTTATAGAAGAATGCCCTTTGGGTTTATCAACGTTGGAGCCACATTCCAGAGGGCTATGGACATAGCTTTCCGCGGACTGATTGGTCGTAGTGCTGTAGTGTACCTTGATGATATTACGATATTCTCAAAGAGGAGAGAAGAGCACGCGTTTCATGTAAGGTAGATTTGTTAACGCTGTCGGAAATATAGCATCTCACTCAATCCCAAGAAGTGCGTGTTCGCTGTTACGGAGGGTAAGTTACTGGGTCACGTAGTTTCAAAGAAGGGAATCTCTATTGATCCGAAAAGAATCAAGGCCATTGAACGGATCCCCTTGGCCCATAATAAAAAGGGGATGCAATCTTTCATGGGAACCATAAACTTCGTACGAAGATTTGTGCCAGATTTCGCCCAGATTGTCAAACCGCTGCAGCAAATGGTGAAGCAAAATGCACAATTCAAATGGACTGAAATTGAGAAGAATGCATTTAGCAAGATTAAAACTGTTGTTGCACACACACCCTCCCTAAAAAGCCCAGATTTCGATAAAGATTTTATTCTATATACTTTCACATCCGATGATTCGCTAGCAGCTGTGCTTACTCAAAAAGAAGATGGGGGGGATGAATTCCCAATATCTTTCATGAGCACTGGTCTACAAGGGGCCGAATTAAATTACCCAGCTATTGATAAACAAGCTTATGCAGTATTCAAAGCAGTGAAACAATTCAGGCCCTACATATTAAAAACTCGAACCAAGGTGATCGTCCCATACCCAACTGTGAGGTCTTTTTTTGTACAAAAGGAGTTAGGAGAAAGAAGGGGCAATTGGGTAACAACCCTTCAAGAGTATGACCTTGAATTCAAGCCAACTTCTATAGTTAAAGGGCAAGGGTTGTGTAAATTAATGGCTGAAAATGGGAACAATGAAGAACACGCCTGGGAAGATGAGGCTGAATTACATTTGATGGATGTATGTCCTTTGTTTACAGCTCCCGAATCTTGGTATGGAGACATCGTGTATTACCTGCAGGCAGGGTTGATGCCAGCACATTGGAATTTTAAGCAAAGAATAGCACTACGTCTCAAATCAGCCTCCTATCAAATTATTGAAGGAGTATTATTCAGAAAAAATTACGACGAGGTTCTTCTTAGATGCTTAGAGAAAGAAGATGCGATGAAAGTAATGACAGAGTTAGATGATGGGCCTACTGGAGGGAATTTTTTAGGAGACACTACAACTCACAAAATTCTCAGAGCTGATTACTATTGGCCCATGCTTTTCAAAGATGTGCATGCCCATGTCAGGAAATGTGACATTTGTCAAAGGTGTAGTGGAAGACAATCTAAAGCGGCCGCACCACTGAAACTTGTAATAATCACGGAACCGTTCGAGCAATGGGGGTTGGATATTATTGGGGAGATAAAGCTGAACTCTTCCCTACAACACAAGTATATTTTTACTGCTACCGATTACTTCACTCGCTGGGTCGAAGCCATCCCGCTGCGCAAAATAAATGAGGATGCGGTCATCAGCTTCCTACAGGACCACATTATGACCAGGTTTGGAGTTCCAGTTTCTTTAGTATTTGATAATTCTACTTACTTTTCATCGATTAAATTAACTGCTTTCGCTCATGAGAAAAGAATAAAGTTGCATTATTCTGCTAATTACTATCGACAAGGAAATGGCCTGGTTGAGTCTACTAACAAAAATCTGATTAGAATTTTAAAGAAGAATGTGATAGAAAACCAGAGGAGTTGGCAATCAGTGCTACCAAACGCCCTTTGGGCCGATAGAGTCACCCCCAAGTATTCGATAGGAGTGTCTTCGTATACCCTTGTGTATGGTAAAGAAGCTATTCTTCCCCCCAATATCATGCTACCCTCGTCCATAATGGCTCAAGAGTCCAGAGGGTCGGATGATGAAATTTTGCAAATAAGGATATATAATCTCCTGAAAGCAGAAGAGGCTCGATATAAAGCCAGAGAGCGCTTTAAGCAGCAGCAAGAGGTCATAAAGAGATGGTTCGAAAAACATAAGGCAGGAACAAAAGACTTTGAGGTGGGAGATTTGGTTCTCAAGTGGGATCACCCCCATGATGAGAAAGGAAAACACACGAAGTTCCAGTAGTTGTGGGTAGGTCCTTTCCAGATTGTGGCGAAACTTGGCCCTTCCACTTATAAGTTACGAGATCTACAAGGGTGGGAAGAGAACTTACCAGTAAATGGTTTGGTTCTCAAGCCTTATTTTTCCTGAGTTTCATTTGTCTTCTTCTATCTTGTATATAAATAATCTGGCTTGGCCATCTTTTTGAGTCTTTGAGTCATGAAGTTTAGTTTTGTTTTAGTTTAAATTTTCTGTTTGATTTCAATAAAAGGAAGCAAGCTTTGGTTGCATGGAGAGCATTAGAATTCTGGACTAATTAAAATCCTTGATTATAAGACTGTGTATTATGGTTTTATCTGATAGAATTTCTTCTAGTTTAGTAGTTTTCTTAAATGGCTATGTCCGCATTGAAGTCCTACTTAATCCTTGTAAAGTAGCTCAAGATTAAAAGGTCTGGAATACTATTTCGAGGCTCCATCCATCTCACACTTAAAAATGTCCTAGGGGGTGATAGTAAAAGACCCATGGAAAGGAAGCAAGGTAAACAATATATTATATATAAATGATCCCATGCCAAGAATTGAAAGCCAAAAGGCTAAGAAGTGTCAAAACTCCTAAGAAAGCAATATGTATCAAAACAAAGTACTAAATCATATGAGTATAAAATTTCCAAAAGTTCTTCTCCGTCCGTGAGCTGAAAATTGCATACATCTCTCACACAAAAGGACACTATGGATAGAGGAGCCTGAATGAAAAATTCAGAAAGAAAGGCATGAGGAGGACTCAAAAGGACAAAAAAGTCCAAAAGCACAAAAAAGGTGCAAAATGGCATGGGAATGAGGAACAAATGAATATTTCTTTTTACCATATGTTATGATCCTTTGGTGTCCACGCTGGAAGCTACCCGAAGACAAAGGAAAAAATGAAACTCATATTCCTGGCCTCAAAAGAGTTATCTTGACTTTGAAATCTTGGTTTCCATTTTCCTAAATTGGACTACCCTCAATGATTAAAAGTACATATATCTGCCATTTGGGAAATCCATACATCTAGAAGAATTCAACATGTTGGTTTTATTGTTAAACAACTTGTTACTTAAGGAAGAAATTGTCCAGAGATCTGGGTTCACCAGGTAGTCGCCAATTGTTGCAGCTGCAACTGTTTTCCCCCAAATTTCTTAAATTTTGGTCCCCCCCTCATGATTTAGCGTTGTTTTTAATCGTTGGATCCTTGAACCTTTTTGGTCGTGCTTTAATCTTGGATGATTTTCGGAGAGGAACTCTCATCTTGTTTCAGAAATTGTTTGTGTTGGAAATCGTTGCGGGTCACAGATGTTGAAGTTTGGTTCTTGTTAGTCAGAGATGAGTCAGGTCAAGTCTTCTTTGAAAAACGTTGTTTCGAAGGTGAAATAGTTTCACTCGTTGCCGAATTTTAAAAGTTTTTTATTGCTTAGCACTTGTATTTATCAGTTTGATCAGAGGCTCTTGTCTGTTTTTCTTTCGCCGTTGCGGCTCCCAAATCGGCTAAACACACGATGTGTAAGTGCCCCACTCGCCGATGTGTGTCGGCCTTCTAATCACATGTCTATAACTTTTTTCTTCCGCCGTTGCAGCTCCCAAACCAACTAGCTACCCGAAATGAAAAGCGCTCCGCCACCGATGCCGGTCGTCTGTTCGTAGTCTTTTTCTTTTCCGCCGTCGCGGTTGTGCGAAGCACTTGTATTCCGATGTCATTGTCTTTCCGACTTCCGATTTGAATTTTTCCTGCCTACATCTTAGGTATTAACTCTTCCAACTCCGTCGTGCTTAAGTGTTGTGTAGCACCGATCGCCTGTTAAAGCCCGACTATGTGACTGTGGGTAGGTATACCCTGCCGTGTTAGCAGTAATGCAACGCATGATCTTTCTTGTTGAGCAGCCGTTTGATTGATAGAATTTAACGTTTCATTTAAAATGCAATCCCAACGAATGATGCACATTGATTGATCGCAGGTGGACTCAAGGGACTGTTGAGGTGACCATGGCTCGAAGACATAGCTTGACAGTTTTGACAAAGATCAAACTGAAATCGGCAGGGTCGCAAGGAGGACAAGTGAAGGAAAAGACAAAATGAATAGTGAGAAAGGCACAGACCCGAAAGATCTGTCCGTTAATAGTCAGATCATGAATGCGTATAGAAAGATAAAGAGAAGGGATTTGAAACATTTGAAAAGACTGAAACGTCACACGTTTGGGGGTAGCCCAAATGATCTGCTATTGTAGTTTAAATATTTGAAATTTAGAACTTACGAGGGCTTTTTCCCTCTCAAAAAACTTGTAAACTATTGCTTGTAAGAGGAACTATTTCGTTTTACAACCAGAGATTGCAAATTTTTCCTGTTGGAGAAATTGCTATGTGGAATGTATCAATATGATTAAATGAGCAATGTTGAATGTGAACTATTTCGTTTTCAACTGTGTCTCATTAGCTGTAAGAGCGTTCCAACTTCCTGAACCTATGTTCTTGTCTGAATGTTCTTCAGTACATTTATGATGTTTTTCCACTATGAGTAATGGGAGTTTTAACTATTGATGAGCTATCTTATCATGTATACTTTTATTCATGTTTATATGTTTGGTTATAAGAACAGCTATCTGCGATTTGCCATAACACATGGATAGTGGTACATTACTCATGAATTAATATCGAACTCTCTAGAGATATTTTAGCTAGTATTTATTTTCTTGCATATATGTGATTTGGATGCTTGTGAGTTCTAAGACAAGAGGTAAGAACCTGCGCATCACATTGTGACTACTCTTTTCATCTTTATCACCCTGCATTGTTAATTAGGCACGTGCATATCATACATTAAGTCAAAAAATACACACGGTGGACCGGGCCGCAACCGGTAAACCTTTGTTTTTGTTTTCTTGACCTACGGTAGTCGGACCGCAAACCGGACGGATTCCCTACACCAAACAGTCATGGGCTAGTTGGGAACGTTGACTGGGGAGAATCCCTTGCTGTTGTTGCCTGCGAATTTCCAGGCCTCAACACAAACCTGTCAGGAAATTTCTCCTCTGTATTTTCTTAAAACTCCTTCGTCCAACTTATTTCTATCTGTATCACTCTTGTGTACCTATGTGTTCATGTCCTCTCCTCCAAATATCCTTTTAAATTTACTAGCTAAGCAAAAACCCTAACCCTCGCTATGGATCTATGGATGAGATCCTCTGGTGAGAATCAATGGCCAATATTAGATTAGCTATCACTTAAATATTTCACTTTCCACTTTAATAAAGTGATTCCATTAAAGTCAAAATCAAATTAGAATAGTTAAAGTATTTTCATAAGTCAAAAATTGGGAAAATCACTTTAATAGATTTGGATTCCAGTTTAATGCCTCTCTAACATGCAAGGACACATGCAATTCCTGAAGACGTTCATTCTTGCTACTTTCTAAGTTCTAACACTCCCTCTCAATGAGGAAGGGATTCGGTAGCAACCCCAACTTATCCCTGAACTTCACAAAACTGTGTCTGCAAAGTGCCTTGGTGAAAATGTATGCCACCTGCTCATCTGTCTGTATGTACTCCAACTAAATGGTTCCTCTCTGAACACAATCTCTCAATAAGTGGTACTTGATGTCTATGTGTTTTCTCCATTCATGGAAAACTGGATTTTCAGATATCCTGATGCCACTCTGATTGTCACAGTGAACTATTGTGGTCTCTAGATCACACTCGAACAACCTTGAAAGTAACTTCCTCAGCCACATACCCTCACAAGTATCCAAATTGGTTGCCATGCACTCAACCTCTCTTGATCTCAATGCAACAGAATTCTGCTTCCTGTTGAACCAAGACACAACCTTTGATCCAATGTTGAAACAACAACCTGAAGTACTCTTCCTGTCCTCTACAAATCCTTCCTACTCAGCATCTGTGAAGCCTGTTAACTGTACACTCCTCTTCTATTCATAAATCAATCCATACTCCATTGTGCATCTAATGTAGCGAATTATGTGCTTCGTAGTTGTCCAATGTACTCTCCAAAGGTCCACCATGAACTGTCTCAAAGATTTGACTGGAAAGCTAATGTAGCCTTGTTTTGATCAAATAGATAAGCGATTTGATAAGTTGTCGATACAAGGTAGGATCAAATCTGTCTGACCTTGATGCATCAATATTAATCTAGTTGGAAACTCAAGGTATGGCCATAGGATTACAATCCTCCATCCTATATGATCTCTTTAAGATCTCTACTGCATACTCCCCTATCCAATGAAGAAGCACCCATCTCTCTGCCAAAATTCCAAGCCTAGGAAGTAATGCATCAACCCAAGGTATTTCACCTCAAACTCAACTACAAGGTTGGACTTGTAGTCTCCAATCAACCTCTCACCTCCTATAAGAAAGAGATCATCTACATATAAGACCAGTATGAGAAGCACCTCACCTATCAAGAAATAGAGGTTTTCATTAGCCTCACTCCACTGAAATCCCATCTCCCATAGATAATTGTCTATCCTCGAGTACCATGCTCGATGTGCATGCTTGATCCCATAAAGAGATCTACACATCCTACATACATGCGTCTCCATGTTCTCCACATCAAACCCCTCTGGTTGCTCAATATATACCTCCTCCTCTATGACTCCATGAAGGAAGGTAGTCTTGACGTCCATCTGATGGAATTTCCAACCCATTTATTCCATACTAAAGATGTAATGGTACGAATAGAAGAATACCTAGAAACAGGGACGGAGGTCTCCTAATAGTCAATACCTTCCTTTTTGGAAAACCCATTAGCCATGAAGTGCTCCTTATACTTCTCCATGCTTCCATCCGCTACATGCTTCACCTTATAGATCCATCTGGATCCCACCACCTTTTTACCTTCAGGTCTTAGCACAACCTCCCATACCTAATTCTTCATGATTGTGTCATACTCATCAACCATAGTCTCTTGCCACACATCGTGTTGTCCACCCTCCTTGAAACTGGAAGGTTCATAGTTGATCAACTCTGTCATCAGTGCCATATAACTAAGTCTCTCTGGTGGGTTTCTCTGCCTCATGGAGCTCCATGGAGGATCCACCTGCATGGAATCCTGAACTGTGGACCTAAACCACTTAGGCCTTGACCTAGTGACTACTTGTTGTGGTTGTTGGATATCTGTATCTTGCTGTAGCTCATACTCCAAGTCAATGATTGAAGGATCTTGTCCACCTAACTCCCTCTGACTACCAAAACATGTTCCCTCTAGATGTACTTATACCTGTACCTATGTCTCCTCCAACTTAACCCCTGAATCCTATGTTGGTTGTTGATCTGATGGTAAGTCCATAGTTCTCTGCAAGTCCATGTCCTCATGAAACTAGACATCCCTGCTCACAATGATCCTCTTGTGAGCAGGTATGTATACTTTCTATGCCTTTGAAGTCTCATTGTATCCAACAAGTAACCTCTTCTCTCCATAAGGGTCCAACTTCTTCGTAGTGTCAACATGAACATGACAATAATATACACTCCAAAATATGCGAATGTGACTCACATCTGACCAAGTTCCTATGAAGAACTCCTCAGGTGTCTTCCTCCCCAAAGCTATGTGAGGACACATGTTTTGAATGTATAATGTTGTCTTCTATGCCTCAACCCAAAGGAATAGTGGTAATCCTTGATAAAATTGCATGTCCTTGGCTACTCCTACCATAGTCTTGTTCTTTCTCTCTGCCACTCCATTTTGATGTGGGGTATGAGGCACCATATTCTCCTTCTTGATATCCTCTGCCAAACAATACTCAAAGAACTCATTGGAGGTGTACTCTCCCACATTCTTCGTTATAAAAACACATATCTTCCTTCCTATCTGGTTCTCAATAAGAGTCTTGAACTCCCAAAACATCTTAAAGACCTCTGACTTGGCCTTTAGGAAATAGCTCCAGGTCTTCCTAGAATAGTCATCAATGAAGGTCACACGGTAACTATAGCCACTAAAATAATGGACACTCATAGGTCCGCAATCATCTGAATGTACTAAGTCCAAGGGATCCTTAGACTTGTGCTCGCTCTGTCAGAACAGATTCTTGATGTTCTCCCCCAACACACAACCCTTACAGTGGTTATGCTTCTCCTCCTATACTTGAGGAACTTCAATGACAGGTTGTCTCAAGTGCCTCAGTGCTCCATGGTGTAAGTGTGTCATCCTCCTATGCCAACTCACCCTGAATGTTGTTGCTACTAGCAAGAGCCTTTGTAGGATCAAAGTGTAGTCTATACACTTTCCTGCTCCTGATCCCAAACGCCCGATCTAAGCTCCTATTTGACCACTTGGGCCTGATTTACACTCTATGGTCTCAAAATTTCACTTGAAATCCCTTGTCCTCAAGAGTGGAGACTGATATGAGGTTCTTGGTCAACCCTAGAACATATAACACATCAACAAAACTGAGGGGTTTTACAGAATCCCTTGGAAATGAAACAATTCCAACTCCCTACGCCTGATAATGCACATCATCGCCCATCTCATCATTGATACCCATTCCACTCTCCTGCAAGTCCTTGAAGAAATTTTTTTGTCCAGTCATATGAATGACTAGATGCTCCAATGTCGATGTACCAGATACTGCTACCTATGG
Organism: Pseudotsuga menziesii; assembly: GCA_001517045.1. Classification (NCBI taxonomy): domain Eukaryota; kingdom Viridiplantae; phylum Streptophyta; class Pinopsida; order Pinales; family Pinaceae; genus Pseudotsuga; species Pseudotsuga menziesii. Next base: position 48,958 of record LPNX010332109.1, read on the forward strand.
TGCTTTCCATGCAAACTATCAACAAAAAATCTTCATAGAAGTTCCTGTTGAACTCCTCCACCTCTACAGATCCAGCCATCTGAGTGTTTCTCTTCTTATTTCTATCTGGGAACTAGGAGGAAACATTTCCCTTCTTGTGGAAAATAAAACACTTGACCTTTGACATGTCAAGGTTCTTCTTACCACCCTTCTTCCTCTTTGTCTTACCCTTACTCTTCCCTATTAGGGCTAGAGCCTCCTCATCCACAATCTATGGGGCACTACTGGATGATCCTGATCCTTGACCCATGTGAGTCTCCTCATGCACAAAGTCATCCCACAATCTCTTCCAATCAGGGAGCTTATCCCTAGCTACAACACCCTTAACAAAGGTGTCCCATGGATTAGAAAAACCATTGAGGGCTATCCGAACTAGCTCCTCATCCTCCATCTTAGAGCCAACAACTCTAAGCTCATCTCTTATCTATGTGAGAATTGTGATATAAGGCACCACTCCTACTCCCTTGTCCATATTGGTACTCTGCATCCTCTCTTACAACACTATCTTTTGGTTTTCATTCTTGCTCTTATACAAACTTTCCAAAGTCATCCATGTCTCTCATGCAGTATTCTTCCCAAAAATATGAGGGACTATGTGGTCCTTCACCCCATCTAATATGATCAACATGGATAAGGAATCTATCTTCTTCCAAGCTACCAAATATGTCAGATATGTAGGTGCAACCTTCGTGGAGTCAATGTGCTCCTCTACATCACTGACATACAGGATTCTTATGATCCTTTCTTTCCATGTAGGAAATTTCTGAGCCCCCTGGAGTCTATCCTCAACTCTCAACTACATGGTATTGAAGTGTACCTGTCAAACCCTAGATTTTCAATCTAGGTTTGTGTCTTCAAATATATCTGCCCCTGATTTATCACCGCTGCTACAAATCTCTCATGTTTAGCTCACCTGAGCTCTGATGCCATGTAAATTTTCATTTAAAGCTCAAAATAGGGATAAATAGTATATTTAATTTAATTACTAAAATAACCACACATGATCTTCTTTATAGTAAGCAATAGAATATAAAACTTATAAACATTCACAACATCACATCACAAAATATACACTATTATTTCGGGTATGGAAACCCTAGAAAAACCCAAGATCGTAAAATCGGTGCAATAGTCAGATATGGAATTTATATTATCAAGATATGGAACTTTTACAACCAATAGGGAAAACCCAACTTGGCATACTGAAACCTCAGCAAAATCACTTGGAAACCCAACAGTTAAACCCAACTACTCTGCACATCTGTACGACCATGCGTCAACAATACATCCTTCTGTGCATAATTCGTACAAACATTGACATCAACAGTACAAATCCATGCAGAACTGTACAACAACAGTATGACCCTTTTGTTGGCTGGTGTGCTGCTCCTCTGTATGATCAGTACGGTCTCTGCTCAACCTGGTGAACCTATTGGGAAACTACTCCTCCATCTTTTCTAAAAACTCCTTCGTATGACTTCTCTCTATCTGTATCTCTCTTGTGTACCTATGTGTCTGTGTCCTCTCCTTCAAATCTCCATTTAACTTTATTAGATAAGAGAAAAACCTAAACCTAACTGTGAATTTATGGATGAGATCCTTCGGTGAGAATCAATGGCCAAGATTAGATTAGCCTTCACTTAAATATTTCACTTTTCACTTTAATAAAGTGACTCCATTAAAGTAAAAATAAAATTAGAATAATTAAAGTAATTCCTAAGTCAAAGATTAGGAAAATCACTTTAATAGATTTGGATTCCAGTTTAATGTCTCTCTAGCATGCAAGGACACATGCAATGCTAGAAGACCTTCCATGTTGCTGCTTTCTAACACATCTTTCATAGTTTCTTGGAAGTCATGATGAAGACGTAGATCTCGATCTGCATCTAGGAGTCTTCTTCAACTTTCATCAGCTCACATTTTGTGCATCAAGGGGATGACTCTGCCTCAAATTTGTTCGGCTCCATTGTAGAACTCCCATTCTATTTTATACGCCATCAGTGGCCTGATGTAATATGATATCTGAATATCCAATTTTGTATACTGTAATTTCCATCTTTTGAATATAATAAAAATCTTTGATTTTGTTTCTACGCAATCTTCATGTGTATACTTGTACCATATATTTCTTTACGGTTTCATACTTTTGCATATAAAATAATAGATGTGCACAGGGTTGAAATTTCAAATGGCAGACACCCATCAAAATTGCCGGTAACAATCAAAATATGAAACGTTTTCTGTATTCTAAGCTAGATTTTGACGGTCTCCCTAAAATCTTAGTTGTATTTGACGGGTAAATTGACCCATGACGGGCATTTACCCATCAAATTCCATCCCTGGATGTGCATATTATTATTTAAAATAACACACTTCAAATGAACTCTAATTGCAACACTTTACTAACCATTTCCTTGAATTCCTAATATATACTTGGTTGAAGTCAAGGATATTTCCTAACCTTTTCTTGGTTAGCAAGGAGGGAAGCAATTACTTGATGCTTGGGCTGTACTAGAGTTGTTTATTTCTTCTGTGCATATTCAAGGAACTCTCTTCACCCATGTATTTTTGTGCACAAGAGGATTTTTTTTTCTATACAAGATTATTTTCTACTTCTCTCCATTAATTCTTGACAATATTATGCGATACGGGTCTTCTTGGCTGCTTTGCTTTCTTTGAACAATAAGAATCCTTGTGACCAAATTCATCATGCATGTAGCATATAACAGTGTGGAAATATTTTTCTATATGTCCAACATAGTTACATCTCCAACATTTCACTGAATTGAAGTTATTTTTGTAACTGGAAGAGTTAGCATACCTAAGTATTTCATGTCTTGTAGGAATTCAATATCTTCTCTGAGATGCATCCTGTTGTTTTGAAGCGAATCCTACTTTTTTGCAGATATTACTATCGCTTGCTCCTCTATATCCAAGACCTATTTTGTCTTCTGGAGATCTCTGATTGCTCAAAATATCATCTAGGATTGTCAATCTACTGTTGAATTTAGCTTGGGTATTTGTGTCCAAAAACGTTTTGGTTCTACCTTGATTTGTGCAAGCTGTCCTAGTTTTCAAGTATGAGACTTCGATTTCCTTTTGTGAACTTGTTCCGCCAGTAGGTCATTCTCTACTTCTGATTCCTGTAGATATTTTTCCAATACAAACTTATTCTCTTCAAGTTCCTTTATATTGTATTTTTCCCAATCCAACTGTTTTCCAAGCTCTTTTTCTTTGTCATTCATTCATCTTTCCAATACTTCTTGCATGTCCTTGGTGTTCTTGACTAGATCTTCTCCTTTTACTAATTGCTCCTTTAGTACCTTATTCATTTTCCTTTATTTCTTTAATTCTTCCAATGTGCTAACTAGTTCTCCTTCCCAATCAACTTCTATACTTTCCTCATCTTCAGACTTCGAGTTTTCTTCTACATTTGAATTTTCTTTTGCTTCAGCTTTTGAAGATGGTATAAAGATTTCGTTGTAGGGATGTTTAATTTTAGTGTTCTTTTATGATTTGAATGATTCTTTTGTGCAGCTTTACTTTTCTTCAACCTCATAATTTTGAGGGAACATGTAAATCCCATTGTAAGTTCGTTTCTTTGATGGTTTCGATGTGATTACATTGACTAACTATTTCCCTCCATCTGTTGAATCCTCCTCTTGAATTAGTGCCATAAATAGTACGTCTCTTGGACTGCCATTGTTATCCTCTTCCTCTGATAAACCATTATCCTCCTGGGTATAAAGACTTTTACTCTTCTTAGGGATTTTTTTCTTGTTCCCAACTCTTCTTTGTTGATACTTATTCCTTTTTTATTGATAGCACGGTTCTTCACTCTCACTGTCTTTGATTTCCTCAAACATACACTTGGAGGAAAAGTGTCCAATTATTCTACATTTGAAACATTTTAAAGGCAACTTTGCTTTGTACTTTCCATGTCCGCTTTTGAAATTTCTCACAAAATCGTCTTCTTCTTCATCAGACATGTCAGATGGGTTCTTAGACTCATGCTTACTATTTTTGGGTTTCCTTGTGGCCTTAATTGTTGCTTCCTTTCTGGAGACATTTTTTTTGTTCGGTCCTCATTTCATAGGCATTGAGAATTCCATGCAACGCATCTTTTTTCAACTTATCCGAATTAGTTCTGTCTTCTAAGATTGTTACTTTTGAGTTGAATCATAGAGGAAAGGTTAGTAAGTTTTTTTGTACAATTGAGTCATCTTCAGTCATTTCTCCAAGTCCCTTTATAAAATTCACTATCTCATCTACTCTGAGAAAATATGTTGAAATGTATCCCTCTTATTTCATCTTACACATTTCAAACTGCACAGAGAAGGTTTGCAACTTGGCCTATTTGACATTTCCATCCCCTTCATAAATTCTCTTTAGTTTGTCCCAGATCTCTTTTGCTATAGTGCACTAAATAAATTTCATGAATTCAGCATCAACAACCCCACAATGTATCACATTCTTCACTTTTGTACTCCACTCAGACTGTCTTCTATTTTATGGTTTGACTGGCATAGTTCTAGAAATCATGTGCTCATTTTCTTCAATTTCCTCTAATTCAACTGAAGTTGTTTTCAAAAATTTGTATCCATTATCTACTGACTTACATATATCTATACCAAGATATTATAAATATACCTCCATTCGTATCTTCCATAATGTATAACTGGAGCCATCAAACCTAGGTGCTCTGTTGGTAGATAATCCTTCTTGTTTGTCCATATCTACGCCAGATCTATCTTCCAAATGGTAATCTATCACTGAAGCCACCCAAAATGATACAAATTATTGGATTTATCTTATACTGAGAGGGGGGGTGGTGAATAAATATAAATTGTATATTATAAATTATTCCACTTAACCAATTTTCACCTCTTAAAAAATTTCAACTGAAATAGTAATAAATGCAATTGCGCACAAAGACTTACGAATAATTATATGTATATCTATATACAATATGAATTATTACATAAGTGGGAGAAAAAACAATCTCCAAAAATTAGCACCAACTCATTTAAAGCACTATACTAATCCACAAGCAAATACCTATTGGTTATAGGTATCGACCTATAAAAGACCTGGATCTGCACGAGCACCAACTAATGAACTTGAGGCACCAACATGAACAAATATATGTCTTACTGTGCAAACTAATACTTGTAGCAATCAGGCACTAACATGTGGAATACTACAATCTCCAATTATTTCTTCAGCTACTACTAAATGGAAGCACCAACTTCCAAATTATATTCACCAACTCCAACTAGAAGGAGGCTCCAAACTCGTAATTGTTTTACCAGATACCATTGGAAGAAAGAACCAACTCCCTAATTCTTTTACCAGCTGCGACTGTAAGGAATATTCAACTCCCTCTTCCTTTCCCCATTCTACCTCCCTAAGAAGTTTTACCATCACCTACTGGAAGGATGCTCCAACTCCTTGATCCTTTCCCCCTCCTGCCTCCCTAAGAAGAAATACATTTGTATCAAATAATTGGAGTATACAAGTTACCTATATGCGATGTTTGTCTTCAGAAAACTGCAACTGATGTATATCTTTTGGTCTGCATATTTCCCTTGATTATCTACAATGAAATAACTAGTTTCATTAACTGTGATGTGCGATATGTATGTGACTTATATGTACTTCTACACTGCTAAGTCACTTCTATGATTTTAGAGGTCTTAGTAATCTACTGAGTAACACCTTCGCACATCCAAAATACCAAGTCTCCTTTTACTTAGCACTGTTCTTTCTATTCATTCTCTCATGATCTGCACAATTCGGATCTATTTCATAAAAACTCCTTATATGAACAACGAGCTATTGATACCCCAAGAAAACGAATCTTTCACAAAATAGATTATTTTCAAATCTTCATTCTACAAGCTTACTTCAACACATCCATCTCTTACTTATTTATACTCTTTCTAACTCAAGAGATTTGTCCACTTGTTGAAGGTCCTTTTACTCAAATAATTCCCCATCTTGTTTGCATCTTGATCAAGTTATCATCTGCGTCGACGTGCCATTATTTACAATTCAAATTTGTGGGGTTTGGCGCACATATTCCATTTTCTTTGTGGGACTCTCACACACAAGTTTGTATCTCATATTATTCTTCATGAGTCCCCTACAATAACACTATTTGTGGACATCTAACATATTTCATATTCTTCTTTCAAGGTTTTTATGTGTGCACATATGACCCATGTCATAGTGGGATCTTTGTACTTTCTGAGCTTCCATATTTTTCTCTATATACTTCTTCAAAGTGGCTTTGTCGGAGGAACATTTCATACACTTATGTCTATGAGATTCAATGTTTGACTTCAACACTTCATTTTCCTTTAACATCAATGATAACGCTTGGGTTCAACATTTTTTCCTTTGACATCAATGACATCACATATTCAACATATCTTCGTTGCTTTGCATATGATAAATAAACATAGTGGGTGAAATGGTTATCTTTAGTAGAATGGTGGTACAAAAATTCCTTCCATACATCATAAAAAATGTTTCCATTTATGAAAATTTATGGGTACCATCCTCCATCTATAACATCTCCCTTAAAAGGAAAAACTAAATTTCAAGTTGTGGGACATTAGCAAGAGAAGTAGAAAGCAGTACTCCAATTAATGAAAGGCAACTTGGCTATGCAAAAAAATAGGATGAAACAACAAGCATATCAACATCACAATGAAAGGAGTTTTGAAGAAGGGGATTGGGTATTTCTGAGGTTGTAACCTTAGAAATAGATGTCCCTCAAGAAACAAAATAAAGTCGATAAATTAGAACCTAAGTACTATGATACTTATAAAGTGTTGAATAAGATTGATAGTATGACTTACAAATCGAAACTCCCTTCATATCCAAGGGTACACCCAATTTTCCATGTTTATTGCTTAAAGAAGGTAATAGGAGACAAGACCTCAATTCAAACTATCTTGCTAAAGCTTGATGAAGAAGGAAAAGTCATATTGGAATATGGATAAATCACTGAAACAAGGACCAAACAACTATGCAATTGGGCTATTACTAAGTACCCCATTAAGTGGAAGAACTTACCAATTGAAGATTCAACATGGAAATATGAGTCCTTTATACATAATAATCCACAATTAGTTAAGCATTGAGGACAACACTTGTCTGAAGGGGCTTGGGGGTGGGGGAATTTTACCCTAAAGGTTGGAACATTACCCCTATATTGTGGCTCTTTACATATTATTTATGTTTTATTGGGTCTATTAGTGGTAATTGTCATTAGTATTATTATAATACTTATGTCGGCTTGGGTCCATTAATTGTAATTTTACCTCTTTGTCTCCTATATATATAGGAAGGAGACCTTTTCATTTGGATCATCTCAACTTGTCTTGTGTTGTGTACTTAGTACATAATATAAGGAGGTTTCACCCTCTAATAGGATTTATATTAGTAATATATTTTCTTCATTATTAAGGTGTGGATTACTCTTTCTGATATATTTATGCTCTTTTTATGCTCTTTCATGGACTAGTTGCATACCATCGATATTGAATATTCTTCATAAATGGACATGGGAGGGTGGAATGTCTGTCAAGAGGAGGGTGGAAAGATGTCAAAGGTCATTTCCTCTTCTTGGGATGGGGCACACATTATCTCTTCCTCATACATGCTATAGACACCTGATCTAGGGAATATAATATAAATATTGATTAAAAATTTAAATTGAAATATTTATATGTTAATTGAGATCAATAAGTCTTACTGACAATTAAAAATCAATTTCAAGTTTGCACTGGTCATATTTCTTATGTATACTTTTTCTATTATCATTACTTAACACCTAAAAAACAACACCCTACTTGTTGATGATGCTCTCACTGTTGGTTGTGGAGTCTAATCTTCCTGATTCAGAGATGTTATGTCAACCATGTTTGGATCCCAGGGCTTGACAGGGGGATGTGTGGGGGATTCCCTCCACACTATAGTTGCCATGGGGGTCTAGGGAGGGGGGTGACTAGTTTGGGAGACCCCCCCCCTAGCGGGGGTTTGGGGACAGTTCCCGTTTCAAAAATTTAAGAAAAAAAATCCTTGTAAAATATGATAATTTCAGAGTCATGACTTGGTCAATAATGGGTGATTTACGAGCCTTTGGGCAGCCTAATGTATTTTCCCATGGTATTCCCTTTATAAAAGGAAGGCATTGTAATACAACTGTCTATTGTGATTACATGAGAGAGACTATGAGAGAGTAAAGAGGAAGTGCAGCGGGGTTGCTGCAGGTTGTATCCCTTCATTTTGTTGAACGGTATAATAAAAGGACTAATCATTTCTATGTGGACATAGCCCATCTTGGGTGAACCATGTTATATTTGGTGTCCCTCTTGTAATGTGTTTTATATTTTCATATTGTTTATTGTTTATTATTTTTCCCTACAATACTATTTTTTTAACAATTGGTATCACATCCAAAGGGTCTATTTGGTTGATAAACTCGTAGGAAATAAGGGTTTATGGTTCGAATGGGAGCAATGGAAGAAGAAGGAAAGTTTAGGGTCGAGAAATTTAATGGCCAAAACTACCAGTTATGGAAGATGCAAATGGAAGACTATCTGTACCAGAAGGATCTATACCTACCATTAGACGGAAAAACAAAACAATCGGTGACTATGAAGGATAGAGAATGGGAAGTTCTTGATAGAAAAACACTGGGAACAATATGGTTTTGCGTAGCTTTGTCGATGGATTTCAATATTTTGAAAGAAAAGACAACGAAGGGTGTGATGAGCGCATTAGATAAGCTCTATGAAAAACCATCAGCTTCCAACAAGGTATTTTTAATGAAGCGTTTATTTAATATGAATATGTCAGAAGTGGAATTGCTGCTGACCATTTAAATGAATTTAATATGATTACTAGTCACCTAAGTTTTGTAAAAGTGAACTTTTATGACGAGGTTAGGGCTCTTCTAATCCTGTTCTCATTGCCAGAAATCTAGAATGGCTTGGTCATGGATGTAAGTTACTCTATCCCTAGTTAAAACACTCTTAAATTTGAGGATGTTGTTGGTGTTATTCTTAGCGAGGAAATGCAAAGAAAAAACACAGGCAAGACATCAAGTAATGCGTTGACCATGGATATCAGGGGAAGACAAAGGGAGAGAGGAAAGAGTCCAAGTTATTGCAAAAAGTATAGAAATGGTATATCCAAGTCTATACTGGGAAAGATAGAGTGTTGGAATTGTGGTAAGGGAGGCAATCTAAAGAAATGCTACAAATATCCAAAGAGGAAAGGATATGAGTTGCAGGAGACTACTCGAGAAGCAAATGTAGTAGGTGATGTGTTACAAGATGTTTTGATTCTTACATTAGATAATACTACCGATTAATGGGTAGTATATTCAAGGGCTTCATGTCATGCTACACCCCATAGGAAATTCTTTCATGATCATGTTCCAGGTGATTTTGGACATGTTTTATTGGGGGATGATGAACCATGTAAAATTGTTGGAATGGGTAAAGTACAAATTAAGTTAAATAATGGAAATGAATGGCTGCTAAAAGATGCAAGACATATTCCTTCTATGAAAATAAATATGATCCCAATAGGGTAGCTGAGAGATAGAAATTGTTTATCTACATTTGGAAAAATGTGGTGGAAGATCACTAAAGGAGCACTGGTAATAGCAAAAGGAGACATGATATGTGTGTTGCATTTATTTCCTCATAATATTGATTATTATATATCTGTAGCTTCCACAGAAACATGTGCAACATTGTGGCATCATAGGCTTGGCCACATGAGTGAGAAGGGGATGCAAATTCTCCACTCAAGAAAATTGCTTCCAGATCTGAAGTAGGTAAGTTTGGAATTATGTGAGAACTTTGTTTATGTAAAACAAAAGACAGACAAATTTCTCAGGGTTAGGAAACAAAAGAAGAGTGAAAAGTTAAAATTGTGCATACATATGTATGGGACCAGATTAGGTACAATCTCTTGGTGTCTCTCATTATTATGTTACTTTTATTGATGATGTAGCTAGAAAAACTTGGGTTTATTGCATTAGAAAAAATATGTTGTGTTTTCTACTCGTAAGAAGTGGGAAGCTTTGGTTGAGAATGTGATAGGAAAAAGGTTGAAATGTCTTAGACATGATAATGGAGGTGAATACTGTAGCAAGGAGTTTGATAGTTACTATTCATACCATGTGATTCGTAGAGAGAAGAAAATCCCAAGAACATCACAAGAAAATGGCGTGTTAGAAAGGATGAATAGGATGATCATGGAGCATGCAAGGTGTATGAGATTGCATGCAGGGTTGTCCTTACTGTTTTGGGATGATGCTATAGATACAACTATTTATTTAATAAACAGAGGGCCTTCAAATGCTTTGGATGGTGAGATTCTAGAGGAGGCATGGACAATTAAAAAGGTAAACTACTCATTTCTCATACTTTTGGTTGTGAAGCATTTGTCCATATTGATAAAGAAAATAGAACAAAGCTCGAGGCTAAATCCAAGAAATAGACCTTTATTAGATATGAGGTTGCTGATTTTGGTTATCGCTTATGGGATTATGAAAATAAAAAAATCATTAGGATTAGAGATGTAGTATTCAATGAAAAGGTTAAGTACAAAGATCAGTTGCAAGGAAAGAAAGAGGAAAAGGAAAACAAAAAGTACACAGTGCTTGATGAAATCAAAGAAAATGAATTCCAAAGGTACCGAAAAATCAAGAGCAGGAGCAAGTACCTCAAACTCCTGCAAATGTAAGAAGATATACTAGTTTAAGTAGACCCTCTGAACGATTCTCTCCTTCATTGTATTATTTATTGATGACTAATTCTAGTGAACCAGAATGTTACGAAGAAGCAACAAAAGTGGAAACTAAAAAGAGGCAAGATCAATGCATGGATGAGAAGATGGAATCATTGGTAAGAAACTAGGCATGTGATTTGGTTGAGTTTCCTACAGGTAAAAGAGTATTGCATAATAAATGGGTTTACAGGTTGAAGGAAGAAGATGGAGGCAAGAAGTTGTTCAAGGTCTGGCTTGTTGTAAATGGGTTTGCACAAAGAAATGTATAGATATTGATGAAATATTTTCTCTTATTGTTAAAATGGATTCAATTAGGACTATTTTAAGTAGAGTGGTGAAAGAATATTTGCATCTTGAATAGTTAGATGTAAAAAATAGCCTTTCTCCATGGGGATTTGGAGGAAGAGATTTATATGAAGAAACCATAGGGGTGTGAGGTCAAAGGGAAGGAGAATTTGGTTTACAGGTTGAAGAAGAGCTTGTATGGCTTGAAGCAAGCTCCAAGGAAGTGGTATTTAAAATTTGATAATTTTATGACTGCATAAGGTGATAGTAGATACCATTCTAACCACCGTGTTTATTTCAAGTGGCTAGATAATGGAAGATTTATTATCTTGTTATTGTATGTGGATGACATGCTTGTTGGAGGGTCTAACATGCAAGATATAAATATGCTCAAAAGGAAACTAGCTAAATCATTTACGATGAAGGATTTGGGTGTTGCAAACAAAATCATTGGTATGAGAATAACAAGAGACAAGAAAAATCACAAATTGACATTGTCTCGAGGTGAGTACATAAAAAAGGTGTTGGAGAGGTTTATAATGTAGAATGCTAAACCAGTTAGTACACCTTTGTCCATCCATTTCAAAATAAGTAAGGAGATGTGTCCCAAGACACAAGAAGAGATAGAATACATGTCCCTATTCATCAGTAGTTGGGTGGTTGATGTATGCCATGGTGTGCACAAGACCATATATTGCACATGTAGTTGGAGTTGTGACAAGGTATATGAACAATCCAGGTAAAGAGCATTGGAAAGCAGTACAATGGATTCTCGGGTATTTGAGAGGTACCACTTCTCATGCATTATGTTTTGGAGGTTCAGACATTGTTCTACAGGGATATGTTGTAATTTCAGAGTCATGACTTGGTCAATAATGGGTGATTTATAGTGCCATTATTTTGGGAATCCTGTGGTATTTTCCCATGGTATTCCCTTTATAAAATGAAGGCATTGTAATAAGATTGTGTATTGTATTGTATTGTAGATTTTTAAAATCATCTCTGTGACTATGTGAGAGAGACTATGAGAGAGTGGAGAGGAAGTGCACCAGGTTGCTACAGGTTGTATCCCTTCATTTTATTGGATGATATAATAAAAGGACTAGGAATTTTTGTGTGGACATCGCCCATATTGGGTGAACCATGTTATATTTGGTGTCTCTCTTGTAATGTGTTTAATATTTTCATCACGTTTATTGTTTATTTTTATTGCTCTACGATCCTATTTTTCTAACACTCACATGCATCATTGCAAGAATAAAAAAGAAAATGCAAGAAATAAAGACATTTTCTTCTTTCACTTTTTAATGGATTTCAATTAGAATTCTAATTTATTTTCAAACCATGCAAGAGCAGCTGGATTAAGGGTATATGTCAAAAAACAAGGGGATAGACTTCATTCCAATCCCCTAAGGTTAATTGCTATCTAAACCCTAAATTCATTGAGTAGGGAACATGGCACTGGTTATAATTTCCACATGCAATGAAGGGACATAACATTAAATGTTGTCTGAACCTCACACACACTTATGTATCTTCATCTTTAGGTTTATGAAGTCTTGAGGAATCAATGGTTCTTTGTAGATGGGATTTCCTCACCTTAGAGACAGACCAAAAATAATGTGGTTGTCAATTATGTTTCCTTGTCATTCTTGGTCCTTGTTTATGAGTACCCGAGTGTTAATGGAATTAACTTCATAAGTATGAATATGTTAGTGAGAATTCCTATGCATATAGGAACTAGAGAAGTTGTGAAGGATATTCAATCTAGATGTCATCCTCATTCATTGGTAAGGTGGATCCAACCATCTCATAGCATTCCTAATTTTGGGTGCTTAAACTTAGGTTCATGCTAGGTCTATGGAACTTAAGAATGACCACCTCAATGAGGGTAGTAATTCTTGTTGGGAAATATACGTGTCAAACCTAAACAGGGAATCTTGACATCCATCTTAAAATATTAATTAGAATTAACTCAAAGCTCTGTATTTTGGGTCCAAAGAATATATAACTTAACTTGGTTTTACCTACGGGTAAGATGGATGAACAACCTCCTAACTGTCAAAGGGACATTAAAAAATATTGAGAGGTTCTTGAGGAGATAGGAAGACCTCATAAATGGAACATTTTTTTTTCGTCACTGCTAGGACTTATGAATTGTAACATCAACAAAATTCTCATATTGCTATGATGATGAACCTGGTGGTTAAAATTTTAGGACCTTGAAGAAGAATGTGCTAATATGAGTTCCATGGTCATCTCATTGTGTAAAGTTTCAACTTCAATAACACCCAACAAAAAAAACTTTAGTAGAATCATATCCTTTGGAATTAAAGGAGAAAGATATGGCTCATCCACTTTAGGTGGGAATGGAGAAAGGTAAGAAACCCTTGAATGGAACTTAGGATGATGTCATGAGAAAGTGTTCTAATTCCTAATCTTGTTTTAAATCATGTTTTGCAAAAAAAAATTGTTGCTTGAAACCTTCGGTTGAATCTACATTATTAAATGTTATAGGACTAGATACACTAAAATAAGAGGTTCGACTCATTGGATTGATCAAGCTAAAAACTTTGAGCATAATTATCAAGATAGTTTAATTCTTTTTTGTAACCAAGAGTTGTTCAACTATGTTATAGATACTTTTTAGTATAAATATTTAATCTATTCTTGTTAAAATATACTTCAAAATTAATTATTATTAAACATGAAAAATACATATATATAAATTAGTTTTATTTCACAACTTCAATGCTATTTATCTAAATTAGAAAATATTTTTGGTAAGTATATGATGCATAATGGAATGGGATAATTTGTTTATTTTTTTTGTTTGAAATTTTTTATTTCACAACTTCAACATTATTTATCCAATTTTCTTTTAAATATATATGATACATAATGTAATTGAGGTAAATTTTTTTCACTTTTTGAATGAAAAAATTATGAAAGTGGTCCTATACTACACTCCAAACAAAAAGAATCACTTCACCTAACTTTAAAAAAAAAGTTGTAAAAGAATTAAAAAATGTTCAAGTTTCTAGAAAAGTTTAGAAAAGTTTAAAAAATGTATTATATCAAGTTTCTAGAAAATTTTAGATCAATATATAGTTTTTTTTTTCATGTTCAGAGACCATAATCAATTTCAAACCTAGGCTATCCACTAGATATAATGTTGTCTCTCCACCAAGTAATGCCTTTCATGAAAGTTATTTTTAAAAATTAATTATCTCATATGTTATTTCAAGGATTGTATTGAGTAGCTTTTAAAAAACAAGGAGAGTTGCTAAAGGCAGCAAGTCTATGCCTTATGCATGGCTGTAAGTAAAAGTATCCAAAACACCCCAGTGAATAATAACTAAAGAAAACTTTGTGTGAATCTGAGATTTCACCAAACAAATAGTAACATGGTCATAATAGTAACAACAATTAGTAACAAATAGTAACAAATAGTAACAACAATTAGTAAATGTGAATAATGTGCAGAAACATACTTCTCAGCTATCTAAGCAATGTTTCACTTTAATCGAAGATACTTCTCAGCTTTGGATCCACTCAGTGGCCCCATAAGCTCATAACTGGGTTGATAATGATTATGTATTGATTGTCATATGGAAGCATTTTTGAAAATTTGTAAGCAGTAATTAGCTTCTTTTGGAACTGTCATGATTGATGTCCCACTTAAGGGTCCATGTTGCAGCTTCTTTTATTCAAAATTAGAAGCTGGAAACAAATTGAGGTTGTCATTAACAATTGAACTCAAATTGCATTTTAGATAATTTGGATACTTTTAAAATATGCCATTTTGTTTATAACCGAAATCGGTGATTGGTGACTCCTGAAATTGCATAGCAGTCAGTGTTTTTGATTTGAAATTGATTGAGAAATCTCCACATCACCAATACTTAGCATCATTTAGACTAAGATATTGTAGTTATGAATTGAACAAAAAAATGTGTTTTTTTCCTTTACAATGAACAAAAACCGGAAGAGAAAATATTTCTATACTTTCATTGACCTGTGATCTAGCTCGAATTTGCATGGATTCATTTCTGGCAACAGGAACGGTGGTGCATGTGAACAATGAAATTGTGTTTGTGCATATTCCCCTGACTACATATGAAACAATGAAACAAATGTTATAAAATATATTAATGCAATTACATTTGGAGGTATCGAAAAAAACTTGAACTCTGGTGTTGATAAGAATAGGTACAGTCTAACAGATGGTGATATTGGAACTAATGACTATTATAACTATGGGTATGGAGTAGTCAAAAGTTAGTGATATTAGAATGAGGACCGTTGCATAGATATGATAAGACTCCCAAGCATACAAAACAAAAGAGAGGACTCATATCTGAAAAATGATTGGTAGATTATGGTAGGCTGAGTGTAAACACGGTCCACAGGATGGCTAGTCCTCATAGATTCCACACACAAACTGTACAAGAATTTGATTTCCAGAAACCAATTCTATGTTAGGAAGAAACAGAGTTACAAAATGATTTGTTTGATTTACACACACCAATATTCCCTCTCCAACTATAATTTACAGATTGGGATGCATATATTTATAGTTGAGGCCAATGATATTAGAATGAGGACCGTTGTATAGATGTGATAAGACTCACCATTAGCTACCAATACCAATTTTTTGGTTAATAACATGTTGGTTGGTATTCATCCACATATTTCAAATTTCCAAGGGCAATATTGTGATTAACTATAGAGGCACACATGCCTTGTGCACTGACACTAACAAAGCATTCAACTACATGTTCAAGTTAAAATTAAGGTGTACCTGTTCGATTTTAACAAAAATACCTTTGCTCTCAGTTTAAATGCATTCAAACTGCATTATATGTTTTACTTAATTTTAATTTTCAAACGCATTCAAATTGCATTTTAATTTTCAGTTCAAAGTGCATGTTTGTACTTAATTCCCGGTTCAAAGTGCATAATTTGAATTAATATTGTCAAATTTCTTGTTATTTATGTAAAATTTAAGAATAAATGAATTATCTGAAATTGGCTAATAACTAAAGCAGACGCATGCCCGATTTGGATCAAGTAATGAACGATTGGAAAAAAAATACTGAAAAACAGTTTTGTAACGAGAATGGTGAATTTAAAGATGCATAATGTGTTGAATATTGTACGCAGTTTGGAGATGCTTAATGTCTCTGGAGTAATGAATGATTGAAACGAAATATAGAAAAGTAGTTTATGTTTTAATTCTTACCAAGAAATACTTTCTAAAAAATAGTAATAATAATCATAATTCTTACTAGGAAAAGACACATTTTAATCTTTAATATTTAAAGGAAGTTAAGGGATGTGCATATGCCTGGGACTATATGCCAACAAAAGTTATTAATAAATAACAATAAAAACCAATTACTAATTAACAATGCTTTGAAAAGAGAACAGTAAAGCACAATCATTTAATAGACTGGGGAAGTCGAGAAATCCTATTTGTGTTCACTACATTTGTCTCAGCATGCAAACACAACTGTCACGAGAAGTTGGAGTTCGTATAATCCATGACATTGGGCTTGCATTCATTTTGTAGCTAAATAACATCTTGAAAATCTGGAGATTCCTTGAACGCTGGCGATTTATCCCAATCAAGTATTTCTTTAAAGTTGGGTAGCTAAAGAACATCTTGAAAAGATGGGCATTATTGAATGTTGCAGATTTATCCCAATTAGGTATTTATTTAAATTTAGGGATTTCTTGAAGGATGCCACCTCCGGGAAGAGGATTAGTTGAAAGCGGCAGCAAATGATGCAATGAAGATGGCGATTTCCTGAAGGATGCCACCCCCGAGATGAGTATTTCATGAACACGAGCATTACAATATTTTCTTTAATAACTTTCATCTTCCTTTTAAAACCCTGACCGAGGAACCATGCCTTCATTAGAACCACTGACGATACAGCTGGCGTAATCCTTGCATTTTAACCTTTCTTTTTTAGTTGTAAATCATGACTTCTTCCATCTTTATTCAACTTCATTTTTTCTCCTTTATGCAAAGCTCTTGGAATGTAAGCAGATCTATGATCTCAGTTATCAAAGTAATCATTTCGAGGTAAAAATGGAAACGGTTAATCTATTCATGGTGTTGAACTAGAATTTTTTCTTTAAAGTATCATGTGTAAGTTGTGACAAGGAAAAGATTAAAATAAGTTTTTCTAAATATGCACTATGGATGAAGAAGCATCT
This sequence comes from Pseudotsuga menziesii, assembly GCA_001517045.1. NCBI lineage: Eukaryota > Viridiplantae > Streptophyta > Pinopsida > Pinales > Pinaceae > Pseudotsuga > Pseudotsuga menziesii. The sequence continues at coordinate 66,328 of LPNX010332109.1, forward strand.
GCAATCATATAGAAAACATTCATTTTAACACAAATTCATCTTTCTATTTAATGTTTAGTTGATAAAAAGATTGAACGGCAGGCTCAAAAAGAGCACGATCAATTACTGGTAAGACCTTACCTGTAATCTTACAATGCAATTTTATGATGCAATCTTATATGATAGAAGTGCTAAAATTGATAAATTGAGGTCGATGATAAAACCGTAATTTGTTCCTATTATTGTTCATCTCTCGAAAGATAATAACTAAGTTTTGAAGATATAATAATATGTTATGAATAGAGGACCGATTATGGTTATTTTATTGTGTTTGGAGCCCTTGTATTAATGTATGAGTGTTTGATTTTTTCAATTTTGAGTATTGAAGACAAATATTCTAACGTAGTTGCTAGAAGTGAATTTCAATGTGAATTTCATCTTATGGCAAAGTTGAAGATATTTGGTATTTGGATGAATTTACAAGTTCAAATTGAACCGATCATTCAAATTTTGTACCCTGGGAGCGTGGGGGCATGTATGGAGTATCCAAGTACACAGGTATATTCCAGGCCACCAAAGATATTTTAAGGGAGGAAGGAATGCTGGTAAGAAATATACTTTTCACATTTTAGATGGATTTTATTGTCATTTTTTTAAACGATTGGAATTACTGATGTTAAATAAGTAGGCCCTTTGTCCTTGGACAAACTCGTGCATTTCCATCCATCTATTGGTAAAAGCACCCTGACCGAAATATTTAATCACCCAATAGCATCTGCCCAGTTTCTCTTGCATTTGAACATGTCTATCATTCTTTGACATCTTATTGCCAATGTCTTTGAATTGTTTTGAATAGCGTTATTTGTCATAGAGTGAACCAGCTCGGAGTCGTTTCTTGGGAGAAGAATTAAAGAGAAAAGTATTGCACGTGCATGTGAAGAGTAGTGCACCATTTCTATCTCTAGAACCTTCTTCTAAAGATAATCGTTCCATTCTAGTCCAAATCTTTGCTATTATAGATATATGGTATTCGTAATGAGTTCATACTATTGATTATGCTTAAATGGTGATACTAAGAGTTGTAATTGCTATTACTAAGTTATCTTAGCTCTGATTCCTAATTGAGTTTGTAATAACTGAGCTGTAATTATTCAACCCTGCGTGGTCTTGTAAATTCTATAAATAGGAGAAACCCGCTCTGTATAAGGGTTAGATTTAGTTCGGTAGTTCAGATAGTTAGCTAGAGGAATTTGTTAGTTCATTGTTGACTTAGAAGAGGAGTCTAGTAGAAGTAGAAGGTTGTTGAGCTATGGATCTGTAGCTGAGTGCACATACTATGTAGAAGAAGAGTTGATCTAGGTTGTGTGTGGATCAGTAGGGGTAGATAGAAGCAATAAACCAGAGAGCATGCGAGCAAGAAGATATTGATCCAGATATACATATCTTAAGAACAATTTGTAAGTCGCAGACTGCAAGGTGCTATATATATTTCTCATACCAGATGAAGAGCACCTTGGTGGTTTTTCCCATATTGGTTTCCATGTTACTTTTCGTGTCGAATGGATTCCTAATTTACTGTCTCAAAAGAAGTTGTGTTCAGTGTTAATTTTCATTATCTTTTAGAAGAAGTTGTGTACAATGTTTATTTGTAGGCTACTAATTCAAAGATATTTTTACCTTTGTAACGAGAGTCTCAACAAGCTTAGAAGCATTTGTGTCAATGGATCATCTTGTCAATGCAACATCTCATACAGGAGAGGCTCAATGTCCTCTCATCCAAGGTAAAAGACTCAACGTCCTCTCATCCAAGGTAAAAGACTCAGTGTCCATGCAGCATTTGGTGCAGGAGAGACTTAGAAGCATGAAGAATACATCTGAATGTAGCAACTCATTTCATCTGTTCCAACTCTGCTCCAATTCTAAATTTATTACAACTCGTTCAAATTCAAGGACAATTGGAGGAAGCACAGTGGCACCTGCACTACATGCAGATGCATATAGATTGCATGTCGTGTCGCATGGAACCTGGGGCACTCACAATCAAGACCATGTTAGAATTATTTGAAAAGTATAACATATGTAATCTAAACATTTAATGTTTCAAATTAATGCTAGCAAGTTTGGTAGCATTATTACAAAAAGCAGTAAACTCATTAAATAGATGAATTCCTCTCTCAATTAATCTAAGTTTCAAAAGGAAAATTACTCGTCGACCTCGATATGAGGCCAAATAAGACCTCCAAGATTTTGATTTGATGAAATGGAGGTGTCATTTTTTTTATTAGATGAAAGGACGGTTTAAATATTTTGTACATTTAGAACTTTGTTTAAAAGACTACAACATGTATTGATTTAAGTGCAAACTATTGAAAACAACGGCAAGCCAATTACAATAGTCCCTACTAGCCTACGACAGGGACTAATAAGGATGGTATTGAGTAGATTATAAAAAGTAAGGATTGTATTGAGTAGCTTTTAATTTTTAATTTTTAAGCTAAACTCACACATAGAATTCTTCTAGAAAGATTATTCAATATGGTTGACTCAATATCCCAACAACCTAATGTATTTTTGTGACACACCTTGATACAAAGGGCATAGTAAATAAATAAATGTATCTTTGTGACACACCTTAATATGGAGGGCATAGTAAACAAATAAATGTATCTTTGTGACACACCTTGATATGGAGGGTATAGTAAACAAATAAATGTATCTTTGTGACACACCTTCATATGGAGGGAATAGTAAACAAATAAAAACACTTAAACATTAGAGAAATAAAATCTTTTGATCAAAACAAATAAACTTCTTTTTAGCTCTTAGATTCTCATATTTTTGTTGTTAATATGGATAATTTCTATTTATATGACTAATAAAAATCAATATTGAATGTTTACATTAGTCCTTCCCAATGCTATTATAGTCATCTATCCAAGGAATTTCGGACAAAATCTAAAAAGTATTGTTTTAGAGCTATTTACTATTGAACTACTATAAAAGTTGATATATTAATAGAGTAATAATTGGAAAAAAAATATAAAACACAATTGTAAAAACTAACTGACAATATGGCCATTGGTCATGACCCGATCCTTATTTTTATCATCTTGTTGCTCCTCTAAGCTTGATATGTTGACAGGTATAGGAGACAGTTGTTACACATAATTGCTTTCAGTATCCTTACTTCCCCTAAGATCAGATAAACTGGAGAAGTGTCCAACTAGAAGATATTCATGGTTGTCCAAGGTCTCCTTATAAGCTTCTATCTATACTTCCAAAGAATTTAAGTTACCTTCTAGCTCACCATGATGATGTTAAATACCAATACACTGGGTTTTGTTTTATCAAACATTGAATTCTACATCACTCAACTGGTCATTGAATGCCCTTTCCATATCAATAAGACGCTACTCTATACCATTATCTCTTGATGTATTTTGAGTTACAACTTCCAATATTCCTTCCAATTATGAATTTATACAATAAAGGTTAACTCTTACCTCTCTAATATCTACTCTAGAGTCACAAATTTCAATAGGAAACTCATGTAGCTTGTCTGCAAGACATTCTCATCCTTCATTTTTGAGAAAAATGTGGAGAAACTTGACAAAGAGGGCCATATCCTATCTTAAAACACAATCACCAACAAGTATGCTTCCAACTAGGTCCACACACATTATAGCTTCCAAACAACAAATATTGTACCCCTCTCTACTTGAAAAGGGGACTCTTTACTTCACTGCAGAACTAGAAAAAATGAAATTCTCCTCCCCTCGACCTATGGCTTGTCTAGGTAATTGATGTACAACCATTGTTCTCCTAGAAACCTTGACCATACATAAGAAGAATAGACAAGCCCACCATTCCAAGCCCCCAAAAGAAACTCCCTCAAGGCAAGGAGAATGCCCTATGTGTTGTATGCTTTAGTTAATATCAACATCCCTAGGTCACCAATACTGTCGAAATTCCTCCTCTCCAAACATTTTTTTCTTCCAAGAACCACACTCAAACTTATGTATGAAGCTTCACATTAAGAGGGGTTTAGAACCATACCTTGGACTCATTTCCCATGAACTTAGTGTTGGACTCACGATTGTCATTAGACCAAAACCCGCAGGTGTTAATCTCCACCACAATCACCAGAGTTAGGATCTCGGGAAGCGATTATTACATGTCTTGAAACTCATGGGGAGCATTGAACCCAATGTCCAACACATATTTACACTCGAATAACCTTTCTCGTGACTTATTACATCCAAGGATAACCTACGATATTCTCCATGAGTGATTACATCCCAGGACAGCCTACATGACTGATTATGTCCGAGCATCCTGCTTCACCAGGATTTTTCCCTCTCAGACAACCCGTCTCATTTCCCATGTGATATATTATGCATTTGTTATTTCTGGCATAGAAACATATCATGTCTGATTACATCCAAGGATAACCTGCAAGAATCTCCAGGACTTATTACATCCAAGGAAAACCTACAAGACTTATTACGTCTTAGAAACCTACGATCTTTGCCAGTATTTTACACTCAGACAACTTGTCTCTCTAGCTATGCTAGAACACACCATTCCCTCTCTCGAGGGGTCTCGATCTGGATCACACCAAGTATTCCTCTGAAGTACTCGAACTTTAATCTTGCTATAGGCTTGGTCAACACATCGATTATCTGCTCGTCTATTGAAACGTACGAGAGCTTCACTGCTCCTCTCTGCACCAGATACCTAATATAGTGGGACTTGATATCGATGTGCTTCGAATTATCGTTGAACACAGGGTTTTTTGACGGCTTCAGGAAACTATGATTGTCGCAGAAGATACAAGTCACATCCAAGTGGGGATCAAATAAGTCAGACAGTAGCTTTTGTATCCACACTGCATCGCAACTAGCCGACCAAGAGGCAACATAATTTGCCTCAAGTGTAGTCAATGCCACACATGATTGCTTCCTGTTGAACCAGGAGATCATTCCAGATCCCAAACGGAACCAACAACTTGAGGTGCTCTTCCTGTCAGTGGTTCTACCTGCCCAATATGAATCAACATAACTGTGTAGGTTAATCTTCTGATTCACATCATATTTGAGCCCATAATCCACTGTACCTTTTAGGTACCTCAGTACATGCTTTACAACTATCAGGTGAACATGTCTCAGGTCTGTTAGGAATTGGATCTGGGTGTTCACCGCAAAGCATATGTATGGCCTCATATTCATTAGGTACATTAATGAGCCAATCATTTGAATATACATAGTGGAATCAACCGTCTCGGATGAAGCATCACTTAGAAGCTTCCAGTTAGATTCCATAGGTGTGGTTATTTCCTTACACTCCAACATTCTAAATCTCTTCAGAATCTCCACTACATACTTTCCTTGACCAAGGAAGAGCCCATCTACACTCTGCCACACCTCCATGCCTAATAAGACATAATGCATCATACCTAGGTCTTTCATTTCAAACTCTACAACAAGTATCCTCCTTGCATCTTTAATGAGTTCCTCTTCTCCTGTTAGAAAGAATTCATCGACATATAGAGGAGCGTCACTAGTCTTCCATCTTCAACCTTGAAGTAAAGGTTGGAATCTTATTTACTCTTCATAAATCCTAGTCTCATCGAGAATATATCCATCATGTCATACCATGTCCTTGGTGCTTGTTTCAATCCATACAAAGCCTTCTTCAATTTGCACACATGGGTCTTCCTTTCATGTGTCTCAAATCACAGTGGTTGTTCCATGTACTCTTCCTCCTCAACTACACCATTCAAGAAAGTTTTTTTGACATCCATCAAGTGTATTTTCCATTTCATAACTACTGCCAATGCAAGTATGGTCCTAATGGAAGTGTACCTCGCCAAGGGTGCAAATGTCTCTTCGTAGTCTATGCCTTATTTCTATGAGAAGCCTCATGCTATGAACATTTCCTTGTATTTATCAATGCTGCCATCTGCAACATTCTTGATCTTGTAGATCCACTTTGAAGTCATGACGGACTTCTCTTCCGGTCTCAAAACTATCTCCTAGACATCATTCTTCGTGATCAAATAATACTCCTCGGTCATAGCATCCTTCCATTATTTATTTTTTGCATCCTATTCATAGGTGGAAGGTTCTCTATCAATGATGTCACATAGAAGGGACACACAACCATTGTAGGGATTTTCCCTTTTGTTCTCTCTATATATTCCTTTTGGAACACCATACCTTTATGCTTCTCATATGAGCTCTCGTTCCCATGTTAGTTTCCTCTTGTGGGAGTCCTTCTCAAGGATTATCTCTACTGACTCTTGTGGTTCTTCCATGTCATGATATTCATGGTATTTTGGAATTGCTTCTCCAATTTCCATATCTCAGGCTCGCATATCTTCAAGTTCATCGACCTCTTGAATAGGTTTCCGCCTAGATCTGTAGTATGTCGAGTCTTCTTCAAAGGTTAAATCTCTATTGATTTCCATATTCTTGAATCCTTGGAAGTATATTCGGTAGTCCTTTCATCTATCACTGTATCCTACGAATATACCCTTCTTCCCAGAAGGATCGATCTTGGTCCTTTTCTCAGATGGATGAATTCTAGTTTCTCTCCTGAGAAAGCATCTTCAAGAGTCTTGTTGTCAAGTACTCGATGAGGAGTACAGTTTTGTACAAACACAATTGTCCTTACTTCCTCTGCCCAAAGGTGCATAGGAAGATCATGGTCATGCAGCATAGATTTTGTTGCTTCCATGATGGTTCGATTCTTTCATTCCACAACCCCATTCTGCTGAGGATTGTATGGAGTTCTCAACTCCCTCTTAATCCTGGACTCTCTACAGAGTTCCTTGAATTCTTCTGAGGTGAATTCTCCACCATTATCTGACCGCAAAGTCTTGATCTTCCTATCAGTTTGGTTCTCGACCAAGGATTTATATTCCTTGAACTTACTGAAAACTTCATTTTTCCCTTTCAAGAATTATATCCAAGTCTTAAGGGAAAAATCATCTATAAAGGAAACATAGTACACATACCCACTTATTTAGCTAGAATACATGGGTCCACATACATCTAAGTGTACTATCTTCAGTATTCCTTTGGCCTTGCTTTCACTGCTAGAAAATGTATTCTTTGCATTTGTGCACATCCTTTGCAAATAACTTCATGTTTTTCCTGGACCTCTACCAGTCCATAGACTTCTTTGCTTGCCATCACTAGTGCTCTGTAGTGCACACGTGTAAGCCTTATGTGCGATATTTCGTTTGGATCAATTGAATCATGAACCAGTTCTTGTTCAGGATGTCCCTTTAGCTTGTACAAGCCTTTATATTCTTCTCCAATCACTATTGCACTCTCTATTGTCTTCCCTCTAGGCCACATTAGAACTTGGCCATCGACAAATGCAACTCTAATTCTCTTTGCATCTAGTGCAGAGATGGAGAGAATATTCTTCTTCAATCCTGGAACATATAGCACATCCTTCATCTTTGAGGATTTCCTGGAGTCAAGCTTGTATGAAGCTTCTCCACTCCCTTTTATGCAGTATTTAGTAACAATCCCCAAGTTTCACCTTGTGAGGTGACTCATGTTCAGACATATTAACGAATGATTCTATAACACCCCAGTTTTGACCACGTTTTCATTAAATATATATGATGTAAATATTGTAATTAGTCATGGTGTGAAGCTAAAGGAAAAATCCCCACCATTGATTTAGCGTTTTATGTTTTGGAAATTAAAATCGATGACGATGGTATTTTGTGCTAGCCGACACATTATAATTTTGTACATCATATAAATATGCAATTTAATTAAAAACCCACAACTAACTATGTCAATGCAACAAATAAAGAGATGGGGGCATGATTTCCTAAGGGTAGGGGGGGGGGATATATAACCTTGAGACATTGGGGAAAATCCATGTGTCAAAAGAAAACACCCAAAAACGTATGCCCATTCCCTCATGCATTCATGTTTTCATCTTCCCTCACGTTTTGGGGAGGGGCGAAATGTTTTTTTATCATCCATCCTTCATTCACGTGGATCTCTCAGGAAGCTGAACCTTCCTAGGTTTTTATCCTTCACGTTTTCAATTTTTCCTAATGGTGCATGCCCAATCTAACATCTGGTTCTCACTGAAACGTTGTGGTCCATTCTGATCATTCTCTATTCTATTATGTTCATGCACGTTGGGCGTTCATCCTGCTTGCAGAACCGTGTTTTGTTCTGGGTTGTTTTCCTATTGTTGCCATCCTCAACCACACAAAGGTTAGGTTTCTCCTTTGTTTTCTGAATGAATGAGTGGTGGAGATCACTAAATTTTATGAGAAAGAGTGGTCATCTGTGGTTTCCTCAGTGTTGTTGTGCAAAGGTCTCCTCTATCATAGAGTGAGGGGAATCCTGTTTTGTTGTGTTGACATTGTGGTTTGTTGTGTGTGCATAATTTTCCTTGGTCTGAACTGGTTTGGAGTGGAATTGGGTCTCAACTAGCTTGATAAACCTACTGTAGAAAGGAACCTCACAAATAGATCTAGAGGGGCTCGTTTTCTTCTTTGCACACCCTGAACATCACTGGAATGGAAGGCATGGCATGAGGGACTGTGTAGTAGAGAAGGGGATGCTTCCTTGTGTTGTGTGTGTAGATGTTTTAGGAGCCAAGATTGATCTAGTGCAGGTGTCCATAGCTCGGTGGTTGAGCTCACTATCTTAGCAGTTCAAGCTTTCCAACTCCTTTGCAGCCTAATAAACCCATCTATTAGTTGGATTGGCTGGTCCTTAATGTGAATGTTGGCTTGACTGACTACAGTCTGATAAACCCAACAGTGAGATGGATTGGATGTGTGGCCTAATAAACCCATCTATTAGTTGGCTTGGTTGGTCCTTAATGTGAATGTTGGATTTACTGAATGTAGTCTGATAAACCCAATAGTGAGATGGCTTGGATGCATGGCATGATAAACCCATCTGTTAGTTGGCTTGGATGAGTATCCTGATAAACCCAACTATTAGCTGGCTTGGCCGATTAGCTTGATAAACCCAGCAGCATATTGGCTGGTTGTTTGCAGCCTGATAAAATCAACTGTGTTGGCTTGGCTGAGTTTTGTTGTATCCTTGGCTATGTGTGAGCCTGCTAGTGTTCCTTATTCCTTGTAGGAATCATGCCCAACTCGGGGGTGGCAGAGATGTTGAGAGATTTGATGAGCGCACTAGACTATGGTTGGGTGGAACGTTGTAGTGACATAGCTGGTTGCGGGACAAACTTCTTTAAAGATAAGTATTCTTGTCTATGTTAATTTCTGCAATTTTAATTTCTTAATAAAATATGATAAACATGCCTTGTGTTGAATTGGTGAATTGCTTCCATTGTATAATTGCAATTGTATGCATTTGTGTACATTTTCTTTCAATGCAGTTTTAAATTACATTATGGGGCTTATATTTCCAGATTGGAGATGTCTTGAAGGATCAAATCTGTCTGAGAATTCTATTAACAAGTTGAATTTCCTACCAGAAATCTTTCTTTCCGCAACTTACGAGATATGGGATGCGGAAATGTCCTTTTGTAAATTCTATTCCCCACAGATTTCCTTCCGCAACTTGCGGGATGCAGCTTCATAATCTCTGTTTTCGCAAATCTCCTTCCGCAACTCTCATTTTTGCATGCGGGATGCGGGATACAGAATGAGGCTTCACAATCTTTATTTCTGCAACTAATTCTATCCGCAAGCGGGATGCGGGTTCCCAATTTCCATATTTCCCTGATTCTGCAAACTCAAGATTTTTGCACCATTGATTCTTGCGGGTTGATTCTTAGCCATTGATCTGTCTTTAGATACGGAACAGATTGTGACCATCGATTTTCGTCGCAATCTTTCTCCGTCGTTCGATCTCCTTTGAGATATTTCTTCGTAGATCGTCGACTTGATCACTAATATGATCAATTCTCTACTATTGGGAAGTTAGAGAATTTATACTCGAACTTGAATAGAGTGAATGCAATATGAATTCATGCCTCTATAGATTTCTACAAAAAAAAAATCGGGCCATCAAAATACATACAGAATTCAATGAACTTCGAGTTGGATGCTCCTATAACAATCAGAGCGAGTAGTTATGGTCGCGTTCTCTCTCTAGTGGACGGGAGGGTCCGTGACAGATTCCTTGTATCCTGTCATGTGTTTAGAAACTCCACTATCCATAAGCCAATCATTGCTACCGTGTGAGATAGTGCCACTAAGTGCTGAGATTAGCACATACTCTTCATCTGAATCATCCTTCTCGCTTCTGAATATTTTGTTTATTGGTTCATTGGATTCGGCAACATGACATGCTGACTCCTTTCCCTGATGGGACAATCTCTTGCAAAGTGTCCATTTTCATCACAAGTTTAACATCTAATGTTTGAAGGATCTCTCTTGGTCTTCTTTTGTTTCTTGCCCTTCTTCTTGTTGTGATGAAAGTTTTCCTTCTTCTTGAATTTCTTCCTGGTGTGAACCGTGAGAGCGTGATCTCCAGTTGCTACCATATTCTCTTTTCTAGTCACGAGTCGAGATTCTTCTTGTGCACATTCTTCTCGGAGTCTGCTGAAAGAGTTCAGCCTCCTTGTTGCACAAGGTCATTGAATGAATGAGTCCCATGATTCAGGGAGACCATTCAAGGTAGTCATTACAATTTATCCTTCTTCGACATTCTCTTCAACTGCTTCAATTTGTTCTCTGATTTGAGAAACCCTTGTGAAGTAAGATTGTATAATCTCTGAGTTCTATATTTTCACATGCTTTAATTTGTTCCTCAAAGTCATATTTCGGTTGATGTTCTTTCCTTCGAACATCTTTGTCAAAGCATCATATACTTCCTTCGGTGTCTTGAATGAATAAACATGGGGGATGAGGCAATCCTTAATAGATTCTGCAATGATTCTCTTGGCCTTAGCCATGCTTCTCTTATGAGCAGCCTTAGCCTCATCTCCCTCTGGTTCTAGAACCTCTTCAGTGATGTACTGATCCAAATCATTTTCTTCTAGGATCAGGAAGATTCCATAATTCCATGCTCGGTGGTTATCAACCCATCCATGCTTGTCCTCAAGATGAGTATGGTAAGTAATCTTTTCAAATGAGAAACTTAAATGGAAATAAAAAATATTTAGATCTTACAGTTTTGAACCATAGGGAGGAAGGGGCAAGCAAGCGTCTTCAAGAACCATATGCTTTTCTATCATATCTGTGGCGGCAAACCAAAGATCTTGGACTCACACAGATTGAGTTTAGCTCAACTTCCCTAGAAGGAAACAGATTTTACTCAACCAAGAAGCACTTCTCGTATTGGTTTAAGTCACCCTTGAGTAAAAGTTTTCAGGTATTGAGTTTAGGTCAGTCTTATCACAGAGATTAGATTAAAGAGAATTCCACTACCTCAGTGTTTGGAACTATCATCACAACTCACGACAATGTTGTTGAAGGCCAAGCCCCTCAAAGTTAAAAATGCCTTACCTATAGAAACATTTTTCTTCTCGTTGCGTTGTACATAACATGCATGGATACTTCAGTTTTACACTCAAATTTAAAAGTGCCTTTTGTCCACAAAAATAGTTACCTTCTCGTTGCATTGTAAATAAGGAGCTAAGACTTCAATTCTACCCCATAAAAAGAGTCTGATCTCCACATTGTTCAATCAAATATGATATTAATCTTCAGAAAACATCCCATAAAAAATGGTTTTCCAGACTTAAACATAACTTTATCCTGTTGTTCCATCTTTTGAAATTTTGATTCAAAGTCATGAATCAAAGATGCATCCTTTCAAATTTTCATCCACAATGATGAATAAAATACGTAGCCCCAGATATTGATCGTGACACCGATTCTTTTATTTTATATCTGTCGACGTAGTTCTAAGAATATTTTCAATCCAACCCTAGACAACTATCCTAAAATCTATTATACATTTCTAGCTATTTTCTATTAAAAAATACATGCACTTCCTGTAAAGCTATTCTCATTTTGGCTTCATTGATTACCAACATATAGGTTTGATATTAATGCTAGATGAATTAGGAATCTATGTATCTACAATACACGTTTTTGAAGAATATTACTTGATTACAAAGACACAGCATACAGTTTCCCCTGACAATGATATTAAGGGTTATGGAACATATGTTCATTTGTCTCCCCCGTTAACCATGTAAGACACAACTTTTCTAATAAAATAAAGTTGTATTTCTGTGTGAAAAAAAAATAACATAATCTTTGTTATTATTAATTGGAACTGCATCTATAGCGTAGAGGACTTTGTGAAACAGCCTTCACCTTCAACAATAGGAAATGCTAACAGCATCACGACTCTCAGATCAGGCCTCATTGAACCGTTTTTTTCCTTTCTTGGGATGGACATAAAAGTAATGACAAACAAGGGAGGCTGCTAAAGGCAGCTAGTCCCTGCTTTATGCACATGTTAAAATAGATTTATGTATTCGATTTAGTTAGAGCTCTGTGATACTAACAGGTTTTACAGCCGGCATGGTTTTAGGTTTTCTGTAACTGTTCTGAGGTTGTGACTTTGAATCCCATGCAGTTCAAAGTGAAACGAAACAGATTGCTGAGCTTGATTATGAAGACATGTCGTCGGCCTCGTCAGGCGGTGCCCAGGAGCAGATCGCGCACGAACTTGTCCACAATGATGCTTACCATTAAGTTGCACCGTTACCGTTCTTGGCCCGACATCGACTGGGCTGACATGGCTCCAGTACAAGGGTATTTCGCAGTCTACGTCGGACTGGATCCCACCCGGTTCCTTATCAAAACATAATCAGTTAATCACCCTCTGTTCTGTATGCTGTTAGAGGAGGATGAGAATGAATATGATTTGGACTTCGTTGGACCTCTCACTCTGCATACTAAAGTCCTGATTTTCTCATTTGCGTGGAAGTGTACAAGAGCTGCGTTGTTTGACCAGGATGGGGTTTCAATTTTTTAATTGTCCCATCGTACTTGTCAGCGACTTTGAAGTGAAATCTTTTGTGTTGACAAAGGAACTTGGTATACAACCTAAATAAATGGGAAGATTATCCTGAACAACAACCAATAATCACTCAGATGTAGTTGAATTCGGTTTCCTGTGAAAGAAAAACTATTCTAATATTAGGAATTTTTTCCAAGTTTATCTCCTCCGCCGAGGCTCATCTATCTGACTGCTTATAATTTAATGTTGATTACCAGTTTAACCACTCTACATTGGGCTTGCTACTGAGGATATTTTGTGTTTATTCTTTTTGCAATTTACTAGGTCAGACGCTTTTATCTTTCTATGTCAAACTTTCCAATCTTTGGCCTGAGCGTCATGAGCAAGAATCAGTGATATGCATTTGTTGCTAGAGTTTTTTGTGTTTATTCTTTTTGCAATTTACTAGGTCAGACGCTTTTATCTTTCTATGTCAAACTTTCCAATCTTTGGCCTGAGCGTCATGAGCAAGAATCAGTGATATGCATTTGTTGCTAGAGTTTTAACCTTTTAGATTGCACTTTATGACTTGTAGGCAAAGTATTTGTCACCGGATGCATCAAAGGTTGCAAAGCTCGTTAATGTATTGAAGGAAAAGCAAATCGAAGTGGTGGCACACTTTTACATGGATCCAGAGGTTCAGGGTGTTCTGGTAGCCGCAACAGTGGACATGAGCATCCTATAGTTGGAATATTGAAAGGGCCAACCGTCATCTTCATGACACCGTAAACAACGCTGAAAAGGAGAGAAAAATGATAAAAAAACACAAGCGGCACTACCAATGTCCATTGTTGCAGATTTTTTTGGAGGGTTATTATCAATGGCTTTTCCATAATTTCTCAGACATATTATCGATCAATGCATTTAGTAAAAGTTCTCACTAGTTGCTTTATCTCTGAAGTTAGATTCTATGCCTTTTTCTGTGAGCTTCAGAGAAGCATCTTCGAGCCAACAAGTAGTCGAATATGTAAGTGCATCAGTAGAAATCAACGCATGCCTCCAAGGTAAGCTACAAAGACGATTTTTAAATAAATCTAGATATAAGCAGTTTAGGTTTTAATGGCTCATAGTTGTGATTGCGATCCAAATTCCCTAGCATATGCACAAGGAGTAAAGGCGTCTATGGACGAAGGCATTGTTCGTTATGCCTTAATGGGTTCTTGCTATAAAGTCGGAGAAGCATGATAGTGTAAAATGCAGACAAGGCGACATTGTTGGCATGCATTCTTCATCACCTCCCTTGGATGTTGTTTCTATAATGAACTGTCCTCCGACCTTGAACCACTCTCTTCCAGGTATATTTGTGGCCCTAGTATGACGTTGTACACCAGGTAAGTTTATATGTGCTTTTCAGAGGATTGATATGTTTGAAACTGTGAGGATTAATATGTGCTTTTCCTGCATATTGATCAATTGGAGGAGCATTGAAACACAGTTTTCTTGTAAATGGTTGTGGAAACAATACACAGTATTCATGCTCAGTTTCTAGGTTTTCGGTTAGATATAGAGGAAGCATATCTGGCAGGTCTTCTTTGCCTTATCCTTGTTTCAATTGGGTTTGCCCATTTTTACAAATGGGCATTCAAATAATTACACATTTGTTATGTAAACCACTGAATTGTATTTGTCATTCAAGTATTTTAGCAGAAACAATCACTTTTTTATTCATGGTTCCATATCTAGAAGTAGATATAACTTCAGACCATGCCCATCATTCGAAGCAACAAATGTGCATAGCTAGTCATTCCGTACTATCTGTATGTATAATCATTTTAGGAACGCTACCATAATCTGCTTGATTGCTTGATCTCTCCAAGTGGATCGAATAAGTAAGTGAATGTGATCGGGTTCTTCCAGTGCAACAAATTTATTAATTTCCTTGTTCGTAGGAGCTTATTTGTATGTAGTATTGGATAGCATGTAGAGAAAACAACGGACATTACATGATACATTCTGTGCATCTGGACCCCAAAAAATAAGGGCCTGAGCATGAAGCAACTTGAAGAGCTGAGCATGAAGAAACTTCTGCATTCAAGGAAGTGCACAAGTGCATGTGAGAGGTAAATGCTTGTGGTTTATTAATGACTACTACAATCACTACAACCAGCAGTCCCCATACAGTAGATAGATGCAACGGGCCGCCAATAAAGGATCCAGCAAGTGCCTGAAAATTCTCTCCACAAAGCCTATGGTTTCATATTGAAAATAATGGCCTGCCTTGTCCCTCCAATTCATTTGCTGCTCACGTCTATGACGCAGACACATAACGAGATATGCCATTCAAAATGCGAAGAAAGGCAGAATTTCATCTTAAATAAAACGGTGCAGATTGCAAGTGAATTTAATGGAGCCCGGACCCCATTCAAGGTCACTGGATTGTTATAGAAAGGGATAGAAGGCAACATGTTTTATAAAATATGATGCAAGCGGTTCAGGTCGAGGTCAATCAATGGTTTGGATACAATTCTGGTTTCAAGCTTCACTCTGTGTGGTATGCATCTGAAACTTGTATAAACTTACAACATGAGTTAGTTGAGGTTCTAAATATTAATGCATTTTTTTCATAAAAGTACTTACATGATATTTAGACTCTGTAAATATTTTCTGGCATCGTATGCATCCAGCCAGTTCCATCCAGTTCTTACGCCCTCTTGTTCACCAGTTGCTTTTTGAATCAAATCAGAAAGCAAGGTAAGTGGCCTTTCCTTCAGCCTTTGAGCATGGGTAAATAGGACCTGGCCGTTTAGATGCAAGTGTAGCTTGTTGCTTTGGCAGTGCAGCTACCATGTGCACACATGGCCAGCATGCAACAACCATGCTTGTGAGATCATTGTAATCCATTGGAATCCAAAGTTGTGTATGGTACTTCCATCATAACATTTGATGTGAGAGGTAATGCTGGATTGATTTCTAGCATTACTAGGTTTGTTTGAAAATTATTCCACAATCGTGTTTTTACTTTAAGAATTTTAGTGTACAATGTACACTCTGCCTCGATATGAGCCACAAGGCCAAATAAGAGGAAGAAACTAGTGATTGGTGGAGAAAAAGGGTGTTTTATCTTTTGCAAATAAAAATTTGGTTAAACAGTCAAACATTGTATTGATTCTCGTTTAATTTGCATTGGTTTGTCAATTAATAGAATCTGCGGCAAGCCAATTTATAGAGTCCCTGCTAGCCCTAGAAAAGGGACTAATAAATAGATCATCTAATAGGAGAAATGGATAGCAAAAGGTTTACAATAGCATATATATACTTAATTTTTTAGCATATATACTTCATTTTTATCTTCTTGTTAGACGAATCTCACAAAAATCCTTTATTGCTTGTCACACCAAAGTAGCTTTTCCCAAATAAAAATAATATTTAAAAATAACTCACCCATTCAATGTTAAAGTCAAAATCAACGTAAAATCAAAATATGGGATTATATAATATTATAACAGACTAAAAGAGATTTATCATTCCATTTTGAAAAAGCACCCTATTAACTGTGTTTAAAATCTCAATTATTTATCATTCCATTTTTTCCAAAATTTATCATAATTATTAATAATTATATTTTAGAAAATTTATAAAAAATTTAATATTATTAATTATTTTGTATTTTTAAACTATGTAAAAATGATGGACAAATAATAAAGTTTCAAAATAATTATAAATATTTAACATGGGTGGATTTTTTTGGTGTGTCCTCTCAACTAACTCACTCTTAAAAAGATTGAACCCCAGTCTCCTTACTCACAAGACCCACACCTTTACCAAATAAGTTAGCAAAAATTGAATATAAATATGTTAACTATTACTTTTTAATGTTTTAACATAATTTAATCATAAAATAGTCCCAAAAAATTATCTATATATAAATTTAAATCTAGATTAAGTATAACAATGATCTAAACACAAATTTAAACCTAAATTAAGTATAAATATATATCCTTATTCTTCATTCTTAGTAAAATGATATAACATGGCATAGTATTCGCCTTGGAAATAAGGAGTTGTAAGTAAATTTTTGTCTTGATATGTTTTTTTTTTTTTACGTATGTGCATTGTGATGATTTAATAACCTTTTGTTTCTTGTTAATATAGGTTTTAGATAAAGATTAAAGAGTTAGGAGTTTCCTTTAAGAATGTATGTATGGATCTTTTGTATTTCAATAGTCTTTTTCTCATTATATTAGGAACATAGGAATACAATGTTGCATCTTTGACAGTGGGGTTTTTTCCTATTAATTGATTGTTTTCTCAATTATAACCCTATCGTTGTGGTATTAGTTCTCTTACACTTAATTGTTAGAGTATTGGAAAATGAAATTTTATTAAATCTCTCTAAATGTGGAAATTCTCTTAGGATGAAACCAAAAATTATACTATAAAGAAAATAAATAGCGAAGCTTTTAATGCAATCTCTTTGTATTGTATTTCCATGATATAAATAGTTCAATAACTCATTAGAGGATTTGGTAGATAAACCAACATAGATCCATCTTAAACCCGAAGCATCGAGAGGGATCCAATTTCTTGAGGTGTTATTTTTTTAATGACATTTTATTTGGATTTACATTTTTATTTTATAAGTGAATATGGATTTTTTTAATTATTTTTTATTCATTTTTTTAAGAGGTTGTAATAACCCAAAATTCGTAAAAAATTAAAAATTTTCAAGTGACATAAAATGTCTAATATCACCCCTAAAGTACCACTTACAGTTAGCAAATAATAAAACAGTTTATGAAAGAAACAAAGAGTTGCTTCTTTATAAGGTTTTGTATAATTTACAGGCGTAACCTTAAAAGTTGTGTTAGTGTTGTTTTAACTTAGCAGTTGTAATTCTTCTAGAAGTAGAAAAAGAACTTGTATTTTACTGCTGCTAGTTATACTGTTGATATATTTTGTCAAGTAGGGAAAATCTCTTATGTGTGATCGGGGCTTACTTAGCTTTTTAGCTAACTCAGTTGGACTGATGGTTCTTTACAGGGTTTTTCAGGTGAGCGTAAGTTCCAGTAAAAATAATAATAGTTGCATTCAAGTCAAGAAGATGCTTCTCAAGCATGTTTATGATGCTAGACTTAGAATGTTAAAATGCAACTTGTCTCCATAAGAGGTAAGATTGATCTAAATTTTGCTGTCGAAAACTCCATAATGACATTATAACAACCACCTGTGCATGGGTTAAAATGCATAAACAAATACTGTCAGAAGATATCAAAATCCCTAGATGATTATGATTCAACTTCTAATGAATGCTTGTATTCCTGTTTACAGTAATTGTAATTTAGAGTTTAGATGGAAAGAAATTGAGTTCACCTCTTGATGCTTAAACCAATCCATACTATTTGGTGTCTATCACAATTATCTTCATTATAGGGTTTATACACAATATTCTCTCAATACTAACCAAATTACTTTTACTTTTAACTATTTATTCCTTACTAAGTTGCTAGAATTTCACTAAAACTTCGGTTATTGTCTAAGGATTGTATTTACTATCATTCCCAAAACTCAATTTATTAAAAGAATCGGATCATGAATCTCTTTCTAGCTGAAGAATTCTTCCTTATTACTTTTACAGTTTCCACCTTCATATTAGTAGATTTAGTAAAACTTTGATATAAGTTTGTGGATTAACATCATAAAGTTTGATACTAAACATGAGTCTTTTTAACTATGTTGTAGCACAGATGGTTAACAAAAGACTTATCTTAACTTGACTTATCCTAAAAGATGCTTTCTATCTTAAACCTATAGTTCGTAAACTAAGCATCGAAAACTCCATGGTAAAATATATATTTGAAAATCATAAAAAATGCATAGTTAAAATGATTATAGGGTTTTTCTATTATAATTATTTGTTGCAAATTGGAACTGTCCTCCACTATTGACTTGCACCCTCGATTGGAAAATTATTTTGGTGGACACGTGGGATGGTCTTAACCAAGAGATGGTTGACTTAAAAGAAACTAAACCCTATCCAATTCATTTCACAGTGCGAGGGTTTCCTGTCTGGTGCATCCTAGCTGTGAGCTCGTGGCCGCCAAAACTTCTTGCTAACCTCCAGCTTTCCATTTTCACTACGAGCTTGGTCTTGGGAGAAGTAAGAGATGGTTTGTAAGTGTTTATGAAATCTATGACCTCAGTGGAGAATTTTGTGAGTGGAACAAAATTGTTTTCCTTCACCGAATCGAAGATTTAGTTGGTAATTCAGACAGTGAATAGAGCTAAGTAAGATACTCTTTGATCTCATTGAAGTGTTGCTGGTTTACCTTTGGTTTTGCACTTAGGGTTCAGTGGTAATTGACACTATAATTTACCAGTGGTATTCATCTTTCAAGTGCCATCAAGTTGCTCCAACTTTTTGCATTCACAACTTCTCCGGCGTCTTCTTATCAGGTAATCTTCTCCGAAAGTTTTTAAGTTTTTCAATACATTTTAACTGCTAAAAACTAATACTTGTTTTTACTGTGCAGGTTCTTCTTGCGGAGAAAGGGGTTTTGCGGAGGCTCAAATTTCCCCTTTCACGGCCACGCAACCCTGGTAAGCTCCAGTTGCAAATGAGGGTTTTCTCCTACATTTGATGTGGTGGTTGGAGGTTAGGAAACTTCGTTGCTGGTTAAAACACGACCTTGGTTTACATGTTAGATTGTTACTTCTTGATTATTTTTTTTGTATGATTTTGAAACCCTATAGGGTACTGTGTGCAAGAATGTTGAAGGCTATTGTAGCCGTGACACTAAGGTTTAGTGGCAGTGCCTTTACGGCCTGTAATGATGTAAAAACTTCAAGTTTTACTTTCAGCTTTAAGCCCGGACCTTTAAATGGTCTTTGCTGGCATTTTAATCAATGAGACTTGTAAACGACTTATAGGGTTATGGAATTATTGGTTACCATTTTTGCTTACTGTTTGTTTTAAATTGTATAGTTTAATTTAAAGTAGGATTAAGCCTCAATCGGTAATTATAAAGGTCATAAGCCATTACCCTCATTTTATTTTGTTTCTATTTAAAATGTTGACAGTATTATGTAATTTTCATTTAAATTGGAAGAGTATAGTGATTTACTGTTTGAATTTATACCAAGTTATTAGGTGAAATCAGTACTCTGATTTGTCTCTCAGATTGGTTACTATTTGTAGATAAACTAAAATTCTGAAATGATATGGATTTTTACAGAAAAGGTTTTAGTCTTTGATTTCCTATTTTACTTTCGGTAATAATATTTACAGCTATTAAATTTTATAAAATAAATAAGAATAAGAAAGTCTATTTATAAGGATAAACCTATCTTTCGATAACCTTAAGCAAATCATTGAAGTTTATAGTAAACCATTTGTTTTTAGTGTAGAATGAAAATACAATCTTGGAATAAGTTATGATAAGAACTTATGGAATACTATCTAGTTCCAAACCCTAAGTGCTATTTTGTTTACTGTTCTTATGTTTATTTGTTTAACTTTGTCTATTGTGTTTATAATAAGTATTAGTATAGATACTTTTCAGTTCTTTATCTGATGTAGATACTTTTCAATAGATAGGGTATGTATTGTTGTTTCTCTGAAATGAATCATATGCAAACTATAAAAGAAATTAATTACATTTTTCATTCAGAGTTAATAACGAATCATCACATCTACTTAATCAACCAGTTGTACTAGAGTATTGCCTGTACAAGGCGTGGAAAAATACAGTATGGTAATCTATTCTATTTACTTTTCATTTAGCATAAATACTACTGTTTATAATCTACATATTCCTAGCAAAACAATAACATGCATATCTTTGAAAAACTAGTAAACATTTGCTAGAAACAGTAAATAAATTATAAATAACATGAACAAATAAAAACCTGTCAAATGATGAGGTGAAAACAACTTAAGGAGGTTGTTCCTCCCAACCAACTCCTAGAGAAATCTAAGTATGTACTTCCTCAGGACCCCCGAGCCTGTTTCCTGGTCCTCCTGGTAGAGTACTGGGTGAAGGATGTATCCTTAAGACCTTCTGTCACCTGACTGGTCAAATTACAACAGTAATTCATTCCTGCTTACAGCAGTAAGAACTTCAGCCTAACAGCTGCATAAGTTTAGTTCTTAGCAATTAACCCCTCAAACTCACTTCAGTAAATCCCCTCCATTGAATTTCTCATGTGCACTTCATTCACACTGAATGATCACCTTTCCATAAATGAGCAACCTCAGCTGTCTTCAATGGGAAATTTTATAATAATGCCTAGGTCTTCTTTGTCAGTTTTTATTTAATGAGCCACCTTCTCCAATTCCACTTTCTTGGGGAATCATGACCACAAATATAGGGAAGTTGTTACCTGCAACAGTTAGAAGTAGTTTGAGGACGCTGCCACTTGTCAGTATATTCTCCACCCAGTCTCCTCCGCCAAGTGACCAGTTAACACTCTTTTAATAGCTTCCTTAAGCCGTTGTCTCATCATTTATTTATTTATAAATAAAATATTCTGAAATACATTAATTATTCTTCACCCCACTTGGTCATCAATTACAAACTTAGCATAAAATATAACATAATGTTCCTCAATAACATTAAATTGTTTTCGCAAATTGGGGCATCTGACATACACACCCCCTTAATTTATAACATCGTCCTCAATGTTATTTATTCCTCATCCTCAGAGTTCCCCTGAAATACAATTGGATATGCATCTCGCATATGACTTTCCAATTCCCATGTGGCTTCTTCTTGATTAAGGTGCTTCCATTGCACCTTCACTTGATCAATGGTGCCATTTCGAAGCGAGATCTCCCTCCTTTCGAGGATACAATCTGGTTCCACCAGAAAATCTCCTTCAGGTTCCACCTGCACATCATTCCAATTAATAACATGAGTAGCATCATGTACATATTTTTTTAATACAGAAATATGAAAAACATTGTGAACTCTTAGATTTGGTGGTAGAGCTAACTGATATGCTACCTGTCATATCCTGGACATTATTTCAAAAGGACCACAATATCAAAGTTCTAGCTTATCACAGCTACCCAAACTCAAAGAACTCTTTTTGGGTCTCACCTTAATAAAAACATGTTCACCTACCTGGAACTCCTTTGGAGTTCGTTTAAGGTCTGCTTGGATTTTCTGTCGATCTTGTGCAATTTTCAAATTACCTTGTACCTGTTTTACAATTAGCTCCATCTCTTTTAATAATTCAAGCCCTAACACTAACCTGTCCACTGGATTACTCCAAGAGATGGGAGTATTCCATTTCCTTCCATACAGAATTTCGAAAGGACTATACCTAGCTAAAGCTTGATAATGATTATTGTAAGCAAATTCTACCAGGTGTAAATAATCTTCCCATTTACCTGGCCACTCCTTTACATACATTCTGAGTAGATCCTCTAATACCTGATTTACTCTTTCAGTGTGTCCATCAATTTGAGGATGGAAAGAAGTACTAAATTTTAACATAGTATTTAACCCTTTAAACAAATATTTCCAAAAATTACCTATAAATTTAAGGTCTCGGTCTGAAATTATCACCTTTGGTATTCCATGCAACCGAAAAAATTGTTTTAAGAAAATATCAGCAATATTTGCAGCTTTATAAGTAGTTTTTATAGGTATAAAATGGGCTACTTTACTCAATTTATAAACCACTACCATTATTGAGTCATTTAAGTTATGATTTCTGAGTAGTCCCGTGATAAAATCAAGGCTAATTATCTCCCATTTCTAGCTAGGAATAGGCAATGGCTGAAGTAGCCCAGTTGGATGTTGATGTTCAGTTTTTACTTGCTAACATTCGAAGCACCTAGCAATATATTCTGCCAATTCATTTTTCATATTTGGCCAGAAATAATCCTTTCTTAACATGGTTATGGTTTTCTGATAACCCGGATGCCCTAAATAAGGAGTGTTATGAACTTATTTAAAATTAACAGTTTAATCTTAGGTACATTAGGTACATATAATCTATCTTTATACAACAATAATCCTTTTTCATTCAAATTATACCCTGTACTTAGACTTTCTGTTAAATTTTCTTTTACTTTTGTTTGTAATTTTTGATAATTTTCATCTTGTTCTATTCTAGCTTCTAGCTGTTCTTCCATGTCTGTCTTATAAGTGCTGATGGCTATTGTAAAATTCAGCTTTGCATTTCTACTTAATGTATCAACAACCTTATTCTGCTTTCCTTTAATATGTTGAATTTCAAAATCGCATTCACTCAGAAAAGCTAGCCACCTAGCTTGCCTAGCATTTAAGTTAGGTTGATCCAAAAAGTATTTAAATCCATGTTTCAATCCTTTATTATCTTTCATTATTATAAACTTCCTTCCAATTAAATGATGACGCCACATTTTTAAGGCATGTATGACAGCAGCTAACTCTAAGTCATAGGTCGCATAATTTTTCTCATGAACCTTCAGCTTCCTAGACTCATAAGCAATGACGTGTCCTTCCTGAGTTAATACTCCACCTAAACTGTCATTGCATGCATCAATACATACTATAAAATATTTATTAGGGTCAGCAATTCTTAGAATTGGTGCGGTGGTTAATAATGTTTTTAACTTTTTAAAACTATCTTCACACTTCTGATTCCAATCGAATTTCTTCCCCTTTTTCTGCAAAGAGGTTATAGGATTTGCAATTCTTGAAAACCCTTCAATGAATCTTCAATAATAACCAGTAATCCCCATGAATGATCGGACGTCAGTTACGTCTTTTGGGACTGCCCAATCTTCAATTGCCTTTATCTTTTAGGGGTCAATATAAATTCCTTCTTTAGTCACCACGTGACCCAAATACTGGATTTTATTTTTAAAGAAGTCACATTTACTAAATTTTGCAAAACGTTGATGTTCTCGTAACTCTTGTAAGACAATTTTTAAGTGTTCCTTATGTTCCTCTTCAGACTTTGAGTAAATTAAGATGTCATCAATAAATATGACCACAAATTTATCTAGATATTTGTGCATTACATTATTCATCAGACACATAAAAATAGCTGGGGAATTAGTAATCCTGAATGGCATAATGAAAAACTCATGATGTCCATATCGAGTCCTAAAGGTTATTTTAAAGATGTATCCTTGATTCAAACCTAGTGGTATCCAAATCATAAATCAATATTTGAGAACACCGTGGCTCCACGTAGCTGATCAAACAGATCATCTATTCGAGGTAACAGGTATCTGTTCTTGATAGTCATTTTATTTAGTTGACGATAATATATACATAGTCGTAGAGTTCCATCCTTCTTCTTAACAAAGATGACAGGTGCCCCCCAGGGAGACACACTGAGTCTAATGTAATTCTTATCAATGAGTTCTTATAACTGCGACTTAAGTTCATTTAATTCTAGTATATTCATCCAATAAGGGGATTTTGAGCTGGGCACTGCACCAGGTACCAGCTCAATAGTAAAATCTAATTCTCGTTCCGGAGGCAGTCCCAAAATTTCTTTCAGAAATACATCAGAATATTCCCTTAGAATTAGAATCTCTTCTAATTTTAATTTATCTCTGTTGCCAAGTATTTTCTTCATTAATTATTGTTATGGAAAAAGCTTTACAGCCTTTCCTAACAGATCTCTTAAGCTGCAAAGCAGAAATTTGCCTTACGACTATTTTTCTAGGGATTCCCTTTACATTTATTAACTTTCCATCGCTATTTATGCAAGTGAAGGTTTTATCAAAGCAATTCAGGACCACCCTATGCTGTTCTAAAGAATCCATACCAATTAATATATCATATGAACCTAAAGGTAGCACATTGATATTAATAGAGGTTTCAAACTGATCAATAGTTACTGCATAATTCTTAACAAAGCTAATTACTTTTCTCTTTGCACCAGTACCTAGCTGAACTAACCAAGATCTTGCAAACTTTTCAACTGAAAGCTTACACTTTTCTACTAAATTAGGAGAAATGTAGCTTAAACTAGCTCCTGGATCAATTAAAATAGATATAGGTATTTGATTTATCTTACCTTCCACTTCCACCATGGAAGTTTGATAATCTGCTTCTCGGTTCTCTAATGCTGCATTGATCCTGGGCATTGTCCTCGCTTGATCACCAACAATCATCTCCTCCTATATTGTGTGTATATTGCTAACAGTCTCCTTCCGATTGGGGCAAACTGATGCATAATGCGGACCATTACATTCCCAACACTTTATGGGTTCCTTTCATTCAAAATTCTTTGTATAGTTACTATGGTTCTTAGCAGATTCTTTATTCCTTTGATTGTTTGGATTGGTCTGTGAATAACTTTTGTTCCCTTGGAAATTTTTACTAAGAAAATTTATGGTGTTATTATTCTTAAAATTTCGATTAAGCACAAAATCTTTTTTTTTTTTTCTGTTCAAAGTTATTATTCATTTTGACCTTCGAGTTGGTCATACTTTCCTTTTTACGATTATGTTCATAACAAAAATTCACTTTTCTCATTGCTTCTTCTAGTGTTTTCGGATTTTCATACTCAATTATGTCATTTATATGATAAGGTAGACGGCTGAGAAACCATTGTACCTTAGGTTTCTCGTCCACAATATACGGCACATACCTAAGCAGACTTAGAAATTTACTATTTAGTTCTTTCATATTCATTGTTCCTAGTTTCAGCTCATAAAATTCCTTGGCCCTTTCTTCATTATACTCTTCAGATAAAAATTACTTCTTGAAATATTTATTAAATGTGCTCCAATTTATATTTTTCTCCCTTATACCTTTTACTCTTTTTAAGTCCTGACACCATATATCTGTTTTTCCCGTAAGATTATAAATAGCCATCCTGGCCTTCAGTTGATTAGAGTAGTTATAAATTTGGAAGTATTTCTTCATCTCGGACAGCTAGGATTCTGCTTCTTCCCCCTTCTTAGTTTCTCCATTAAAGGTTGGTGGCTTGATCTTCTTGGATTCCCCAGAGATTTCTTCATAAGGTTTAAACTTTCTTTTCCTAGTATGGTGATTATCTTCACTATTGTCACTAGTATAATGAAAGTTTTGTTTATGTAAATTACCATATACTTCAGAAGATGAGTTACTTTCGTTTTTAACTTGTTTAGTCTTTTTATCTTTATGCTGGTAACCCATATCTTCAGACTCAGTTCTTTTATCTTTTCCCTCAATATGAAATATTTCCATTAAAATCTGATTTAACTCCTCCTAAGCTCTCAGAATCCTCTCATTTTATTTCTTAACCGATTCCATCTCTATTTTTAGTTCCTTAACTGTTTGTAGTAGTTCAGAAGAATTATTAGTTACCTCTTCTTGTATAGGTTCTTTTTGAAAATTATTTCGTTCAGTGTAAGGAGATTCCTCATCTGCATATTCTTCCAATCTATCCATACATGTCATTAAATCGGAAAAAAAAATTCTCTAGATGTATCATTCAAAAGAAAACAACATCAGCATGTTTATTTAAATTTATTTTTCCACATAAGCAAGTTGAGCTACATTCAGGCCTAGTGTTTGAACCTTGTGCTCTGATACCACATGCAATAACCCAAAAATTCGTAAAAATTTAAAATTTTTCTAGTGAAATAAAATGTCTAATATCACCGCTAAAGTACCACTAATGGTTAGCAGATAATAAAACAGTTTATGAAAGAAACAAAGAGTTGCTTCTTTATAAGGTTTTGTATAATTTACAGGCGTAACCTTAAGAGCTGTGTTAGTGTTGTTTTAACTTAGCAGTTGTAATTATTCCAGAAGTGTAAAAAGAACTCGTATTTTACTGCTGCTAGTTATACTGTTGATTTCTTTTGTCGAGTAGGGAAAATCTCTTATGTGTGATCGGGGCTTACTTAGATTTTTAGCTAAGCCAATTGGACTGATGGTTCTTTACAGGGTTTTTCAGGTGAGTGTAAGTTCCAGTAAAAATAATAATAGTTACATTCAAGTCAAAAATATACTTCTCTAGCATGTTTATGATGCTAGACTTAGAATGTTAAAATGCAGCTTGTCTCTATAAGAGGTAAGGTTGATCTTAAATTTTGCTGTCGAAAACTCCATAATGACATTATAACAACCACCTGTGCATGGGTTTAAATGCATAAACAAATACTGTTAGAAGATATCAAAATCCATAGATGATTATGATTCAACTTCTAATGAATGCTTGTATTCATGTTTACAGTAATTGTAATTTAGAGTTTAGATGGAAAGAAATTCAGTTCAACTCTTGATGCTTAAGCCAATCCATACTGTTTGGTGTCTATCACGATTATCTTCATTACAGGGTTTATACACAATATTCTCTCAATACTAACCAAATTACTTTTACTTTTAACTATTTATTCCTTACTAAGTTGCTAGAATTTCACTGAAACTCTGGATATAGTCTAAGGACTGTATTTACTATCATTCCCAAAACTCAATTTATTAAAAGAATCAGATCATAAATCTCTTTCTAGATGAAGAATTCTTCCTTATTACTTTTACAGTTTTTACCTTCATACTAGTGGATTTAGTAAAACTTTGATATATTTTTGTGGGTTAACATCATAAATTTTGATACTAAACATGAGTCTTTTTAACTATGTTCTAGCACACATGGTTAACAAAAGACTTTAACTTGAATTATCCTAAAAGATGCTTTCTATCTTAAACCTATAGTTTGTAAACTAAGCATCGAAAACTCCATGGTAAAATATATATTTTACAATCATAGAAAAATGCATAGTTAAAATGATTATAGGGTTTTTTTATTATAATTATTTGTTGCAGATTGGAACCGTCCTCCACTATTGACTTGCACCCTCGATTGGAAAATTATTTTGGTGGACACTTGGTATGGTCTTAACCACAAGATGGTTGACTTAAAAGAAACTAAACCCTATCCAATTCATTTCACAGCATGAAGGTTTCCTGTCTGGTGCGGTCGAGTTGTGAGCTCATGGCCGCCAGAACTCCTTGCTAACCTCCAGCTTTCCATTTTCACTGCGAGCTTGGTCTTGGGAGAAGTAAGAGATGGTTTGTAAGTGTTTATGAAATCTACAACCTCTGTGGAGAATTGTGTGAGTGGAACAAAATTGTTTTCCTTTACCAAATCGAAGATTTAGTTGGTAATTCGGACAGTGAATAGAGTTGAGTAAGGTACTCTTCAATCTCGTGGAAATGTTGTTGGTTTACCTTTGCTTTTGCACTTGGGTTCAGTGGTAACCGACACTATAATTTACCAGGGGTATTCCTCTTTCAAGTGCCATCAAGTTTCTCCAGCTATTTGCATTCACAACTTCTCCAACGTCTTCTTATCAGGTAATCTATTGGTCATGAGTTAACTTCATGAAAGTTTTTAAGTTTTTCAATACATTTTAACTGCTAAAAACTAATACTTGCTTTTACTGTGCAGGTTCTTCTTGCAGAGAAAGGGGTTTAGCAGAGGCTCAAATTTCCCCTTTCATGGCCACACAACCCTAGTAAGTCCCGGTAGCAAATGAGGGTTTTCTTCTTCATTTGATGTGGTGGTTGGAAGTTAGGAAACTTTGTTGTTGGTTAAGGCACGGCCTTGGTTTACATGTTAGATTGTTACTTCTTGATTTTTTGTTTTTGTATGATTTGGAAACCCTAGAGGGTACTGTGTGCAGGAAAGTTGAATGTTATTGTAGCTGTGACACTAAGGTTTAGTGACAGTTCCTTTACAGCCTATAATGATGTAAAAACTTCAAGTTTTACTTTCGGCTTTAAGCCGTAACCTTTAAATGGTCTTTGATGGCAGTTTAATCAATGAGACTTGTAAACGACTTATAGGGTTATGGAAGTATTGGTTACCATTTTTTCTTACTCTTTGTTTTAAATTGTATAGTTTAATTTAAAGCAAGCTTAAGCCTCAACCGGTAATTATGAAGGCCATAGGCCATTACCCTCATTTTATTTTGTTTCTATTTAAAATGTTGAAAGTATTATGTAATTTTCATGTAAATTGGAAGAGTATAGTGATTTAGTGTTTGAATTTATACCAAGTTATTAGGTGAAATCAGTACTTTGATTTTTCTCTCAGATTGGTTACTATTTGTAGATAAAGTAAAATTCTGAAAAGATATGGATTTTTACAGAAAAGGTTTTAGTCTTTGATTTCCTATTTTACTTTCAGTAATAATATTTACAGCTATTAAATTTTATAAAATAAATAAGAATAAGAAAGTCTATTTATAAGGATAAACCTATCTTTCGATAACCTTAAGCAAATCATTGAAGTTTACAGTAAACCATATGTTTTTAGTGTAGAATGCAAATACGATCTTGGAATAAGTTATGATAAGAACTTATGGAATACTATCTAGTTCCAAACCCTAAGTGCTAGTTTGTTTACTGTTCTTATGTTTATTTGTTTAACTTTGTCTATTGTGTTTATAATAAGTATTACTACTGATGATAGTTTTATGATTAGTATGATTACTAAATATTTTTATACACATATTCAGTTCTTTATCTAATGTAGATCATTTTCAATAGATAGGTTATGTATTGTTGTTTCTGTGAAATGAATCATATGCAAACTATAAAAGAAATTAATTACATTTTTCAGTCAAAGTTAATAACGAATCATCACATCTACTTAATCAACCAGTTGTACTAGAGTACTGCCTATACAAGGCATGGAAAAATACAGTATGGTAATCTATTCTATTTACTTTTAATTTAGCAAAAATACTACTATTTATAATCTACATATTCCTAACAAAACAATAACATGCATATCTTTGAAAAACTACTAAACATTTGCTGGAAACAGTAAATAAATTATAAATAACCTAAACAAATAAAAACCTGTCAAACGATGAGGTGACAACAGCTTAAGGAGGTTGTTCCTCCCAACCAACTCCTGGACAAATCTAAGTATGCACTTCCTCAGGACCCAGAGCCTGTTTCCTGGTCCTTTTGGTAGAGTACTAGGTGAAGGATGTATCCTTAAGACCTTCTGTCACCTGACTAGTCAAATTACAACAATAATTCAATCCTGTTTACAGCAGTAAGAACTTCAACCTAACAGCTGCATAAGTTCAGTTCTCAACAGTTAACCCCTCAAACTCACTTCAATAAATCCCCTCCATCGAATTTCTCATGTGCACTTCATTCACACTGAATGATCACCTTTGCAGAAATGAGCAACCTCGGATGTCTTCAATGGGAAATTTTATAATAATGCCTAGGTCTTCAAGGTCAGTTTTTATTTAATGAGCCACCTGCTCCAATTCCACTTTCTTGGGGAATCATGACCACAAATATAGGGAAGTTTCCACCTGCAACAGTTAGAAGTGGTTTGCGGATTCTACCACTTGTCAGTATACTCTCGACCCAGTCTCCTCCACCAAGTGACCAGTTAACACTCTTTTAACAGCTTCCTTAAGTTGTTGTCTCATCATTTATTTATTTATAAATAAAATATTCTGAAATACATTAATTATTCTTGACCCCACTTGGTCATCAATTACAAACTTAGCATAAAATATAACATAATGTTCCTCAATAACATTCAATTGTTTTTGCAAATTGGGGCATGTGATAGAGGTGGAATAAACAAAATTAATTACTTTTTATTTTTGGTACATAACGTGAGTTTGTAACATGTAACATTACACATATCCTCCATACTAGGTTGTAAGCAGCTCGCTACTCTTGGTGCACATAATGTTAGTTTGTTGCGTTTAACATTACACATATTCCCCATACTGGGTTGTAAGCACCTCGCTACTCTTGGTGCACATAACATCAATTCGCTACATGTAATGATACACATCTCCCCCATAGTAGGTTGTAAGCACCTTGCTACTCTCGGTGCAATTATATTTGATTAGATGTAAGGTGTAATAGATTTCTCTTTAAAGATATTTTATTCTTTGCATCTACTATAGAAGGTTTTATAGTGAGATGTTTTAGTTTTTCTACCCATAGATTTTAGATTAATGGATATTTCCTTTCCACGGTTATGCTTACTATTTTATTCCATGTGTTTTTAACATTTGTGTCAAATTTAAGAGTTTTGATTTTCTATGAGTGCATTTAGATGAAAGCCATTGCCACCATTCCTCGGTCATAAATGCCACTTTTTGTTGTGATTCCTACATTTATATGTTTGATCCCAACAATTGTAGCAAGGGATAGTTGGATATATTCCTTTATTAAACTTGTTAAAGTATCATTAACTTTACTAAACTTATAAGCATCATTGATCTTAAGTAAGTATCTTAAGTTATTTTTCTAAGAGGAATCATTAATCTTATAAACTTATAAGCATTATTAATCTTAAGTTATTTTTCTAAGAGACATTTCAGATGAAGCTATGAATGTTCTTAACTTAATGGTGGATGGGGATACTTCTTGGATACCCCAAGAGAAAATTAGTGGGTTATGTATGAAATATTCAATCGGTCAATCAAGAACAGGTAAGGAACTTCGAGACCCCCTTATTTGTTCTAAGTGTTGTAAGGATATCCTTAGCTACCTTTTGTTCTAAGTATCATAAAAACCATTCATTAAAAGAATATCCTATAAATATAAAGGTTTATGTTTCTGGTATTTGTGTGGATGATCATCCTATAGATCAATTCACTTTGCTTCCTGTATTGAAGGAAGTATACAAAGGAGAAGAGGAGGTTGCAAAGAAATTATCTGCATTAGCATCTAAAAATCCATGGCAGCCTCATCCATCAATTCTAATCCTACTATTTCATATTTTGTACATTTTCCAAGACAACACTATACTTGGAATCAAATAGCCACTTCAAAAGCATGACCTTAACATCCAACTCAGACTCACCATTGGAAACAAGGATGGATAGGGTATGGATTTGGGACTATGCCTCCATACCCTTACCCCATGCAAAACCAACCTCCTATGCAATATCAACACTTTCCACCTTTTTCCTAGACACCCAAACGATATCCACCTCAACCATTTGTGAAAAATCCTATTCAACCATAGCCACCATCTTTTTAACCTCAGCAAATTCAGCTTCCTACCCCGTAACCCCCTAGGAAACACCAGCTTCCTATCCAATGAGTAGCTAACCAAAATAATAAGACAATGTATCCTAATATTCAAGTTGAGTTACAACCCTTCCCAACATATACAATCACTCCTGTCGTGTTATAGGAAATCCATCTATGTTTTAGGAAGGTGCTTCAAAATTCAAACCCAGTTATTATTGAGGAAGAAGATGAAGATTTTATTTCTAATATAGTCATCAATAACAAGCCCTCATCTATGATTGAACATGTAGTGACCTCACCTAAGAAACCATCTTCTTCCAACCAAGAACCACCTTATCCAGAAAGATTACAAATGAGAAAATTGGTAGTTACTTCTGAATATGATATCCTCACCGAACTTAAACATGTTTGCATTAAAATTCCCTTACTTCAAGACTTAAAGGATATACTGATATATGCTAAAATGATAATGGAATTGTGTGTAAAACATCTTGGGAAGAAGATAAGAGATCCACCTACCATTCACTTTGTTTGAGAGATCACTCATTTGATAACTGGTAGGAACCTCATTTAAAAATACATAGATCCTAGGAACCCCATTGTCTTTGTGCAAATTAATGGGGTTTAACTCCCGAACACCTTGATTGATCTTAGAGAAGAAATCAAAATTATGACCATAGGTACTATGAAATGTTTGAATTTGACAAACATATGCCCAACTCCTATAGTCCTAGAGCTTGTTGACTATGCCAAGATTAAACCATAAGGAATTCTAGAATATGTAATAGTGGCCTTGGATTCATGGGAATATTCATTATATTTATGGTCTTATATCCCAAGACTTCCGTAGGAGGTCATCCTATTATTCTTGGAAGGCCTTGGATTTCCATTACTAATGCATTTATAGGGTGCATATCTAGTAACATGATAATATATCAAGGGGATGCAGTCAAACAAATAACATTATTTCCACCAACAAGACCCCTACTAAATATATTCCATGGGTAGACAATTAAGCTAGTGATGAAGAAGTGGTTCATCCCATCTTCATTGTTGTTTAGGTAATAAAATTTCAGGAAGAGATAGAGGATAATTAGGTGGTACTTTTATTTATGGTTCTAATGTTTGCATTCAACCTTTAGATCAAATTGTGAGGGATGACATACATGAGACAAGTGATCAGATGACATTGTCCTCATTTTGCAGTACATCCACCATGCAAGAGGAAAATTGTTACACCATTCCGATGGATATTCAACTAGCTAAATTTATGCATGTTATAAATCATTTGTCTAATCTTCAATAGGAAAAAATAATCCAATTTTTATGTAAGCATTCAAACACTCTCACTTGGGATTGCCATGACATGAAGGGGATCAACTCTAGGATTTGTTCCCATCACATTTACACACAAATTTATTCTTGACTTGTTAGGAAACCCCAATGAAGAATGAACCCAACTCTTAAGGATGTGGTTAAAGAAGAATTGCAGAAACTGTTAGATGCCAAATTTATCTACCTTATATCTACAGTAAGTGGATTTTACCCTTAGTTGTAGTCCCCAAACAGAATGGAAAATGAATTGTTTGTGTATATTATTGATCATTTAACAAGGATACCATGAAATACTATTTCCCCTACCTTTCATTGATCAAATATTAGATACCTTTTCCAGAAATAAATATGTCTTGTTTTTAGATGGATTTAGCAGGTACAACCAGATCCAAATCATTAGAATATCAAGATAAAACCACATTCACTTTCCCATAGGGAAATTTTTATTATTGTGTTCTCGCCTTTGGCTTGTGTAATTCTCCCGCCACCTTTCAAAGGGTAGTCTTGTGTATATATTTTAGACCTTGTCCATGATTGTGTATAGGTATACATGGATGATTTATTGTCTATGGAAATAAATTTGAAGAAGCCTCGGAAAATATTGAAAAATCTATTGATTAGATTCCAAGAGGCAAACATTTCTCTGAGTAATGAGAAGTGAAAGTGTTGTTGAGTAGGGGAGTAGTTTTAGGACATGTCATCTTTGCTGTAGGTATTGAGGTATACCATGATAAAATATAGATCCTTACAAAACTACAACTCCCCAAAACTCAGAAAGATGTAAGAAACTTTCTTGTTCATGACAGGTGATTTATTGAGAAATTTACTCAGATTGAATCCTCTGTGTTTAAATTGTTGTCCAAAGATGTTAGTTTTCTCTCGGACATTAGCTATTAGAGTCATTTTGAGACTTTGAATAATAATATTTATGCCACTCCTGAATTGAGGGAGCCTGATTAGTCCCTTCCATTTCACATATCTACATATGTCTCTGAATTTGCTTTAAGGGTTTTCCTTGGGGAAAAATAAAACCATGTCCATTATGTCATTTATTACATTTGTAAGAACCTTTCACCTACCGAACTGAACTACGCAGTTACAGAAAAATAATTTTTGTTAGTAGTGTATGCTATTAATAAATTTGGGCATTATATTACGGAATATCAAGTCTATATTCACATTAACCATTCTGCTATATGATATTTGATTAATAAACCAATTACAAATGAAAGGATTACATGATGGATTTGGTTTCTATATGAATTCAATATTATGATCATGGATAGACGAGGTAAGGAAAACATGGTCACTTATTTACTTTCCAGATTTCAAAGTGAAGGTAATGTTGCTTATGTAGACGATAGCTTCTCGGATGAACATTTATTTGCAATTTCTACTCATTCTCCTTGGTTTGTTGGTGTTTCTAATTTCTTAGCCTCAGGGAAGTTTCCTTTGCATTTATAATCTATAGAAAATAAAAATATCATTTGAGAAAGTGATAATTATTCATGGATTGGTGTTTCTATATTCCGTATAGGGCCAAATCTCATTATCAAAAGGTGTTTATGTGAATATGAAAAATTTGATATTATAAAAACCTTCCATGATGAACCATGCAATGAAAAATTTTCATATCAAAGAACGACTTACAAGATACTACATGTAGGGTATTACTAGCCTTCTCTTTTCAGGGATGCCAAACAATTTGTCAAAGGGTGCAATAGTTTCCAAAGAATGGGGAGAGAAGTGCAGTCCAACAAGATGCCATTACATCCACAAGTGAATGTTGAACCATTTGAAAAATGGGCCTTAGATTTTTTAGGGTCCATCAATCCAATGTCAAAATGAAAGAAACACATTCTTGTTTGTATTGACGATGTGACTATGTGGGTAGAATCCAAAGCCTTGTTTCGAGCTAATGAAAAAAATGTTGCAGATTTTTGTATGAAGAAATATTTACCAAGTTTGGAGTGTCAAGGGAGATTTTCATGGACCAAGGGACTCAATTTACTTCAAAACTCATTATGTCCAATCGTGAGAAATATCAAATTCGACATAGAACCTCGAGTCCATACCATCCGCAGGAAAGTGGCTAGGTTGAATCCACTAATAAGTTGGTTATTGAAGCTATTCTAACAAATACATTACAGTCACACCACAAGGATTTGGTGAACCATATTCCAGAAGCATTGCGGGATTACAAAATCGCTTGGAGGAACACTATGGGATTCACCCCATATGAATTTATATATGGAAACAGGTCCTACTCCCTATAGAATTCTAAATTAAGACTGTCAAAATTGCAATAGAACTAGGGATGAATTTAACAGAGGAACAACAGAAGAGGATATTGCATCTAAATTAGTAGGATGATATTAGGAAGGATGTTGTTTAGATTATCTCACTGGTGCAGCAACAAAGGAAAAATTGGCATGACGGGTTGATCAGAAAGAAACAATTCCAACCCCGTGATTGGGCATTTCTCTTTGATTCAAAATTTAAAATTTTTAAAGGAAATTGACCACTCATTGGTTGGGCCCTTATGAGATAGACACCATCTTTGAAAATACACCATTTTGAATTAAAACCATCGATAAAAATCATACTTCTTTCCTGGTGAATGGACACAGGTTGAAACTGTACCATAAATTAATGACCAAAGAAAAACTCAATTCAAGTGTGGTATGACATAATGAGATGGAAGTGGTAAGTAAGGAAGGTAATATTCATAACTCTACTTCCTCACTTTAATTTCTTTTAATAATGGGTCGAATAAAACTAAAAAAACATTAAAAACACAAAATCAAAAAACATTAAAACATTAAAAAAAATTACAATTAATAAACTTGAGCTTTCTCTATTCTTTTTGGTGGTCATTAAACCATGAGAAGGACATATGTTGAGTATAGGTTTATCTCTTTATCTGGTCTCAGTGCACTATTTACAGAAAAGGAACTGTGCCGAGCTTACTATTAAATCTTTGTCATGCTCAGTTATCAACCATGAAAAAGATAAGAAAAGGAACTGTGTCGAGCTTACTATTAAATATTTGTCATGCTAAGTTATCAACCATGAAAAATATACCCCCTGGAGTTTTTTTTTTTAAGTATTTTCATTCTCCCTAAAAATGAAATGAAATGTCAATGAACATTAACTGGCCTGGGATCGAGAAAAATCCACGGGGTAGTATAATCTTATCATTTTTTTTTATTGATGAGGTTCCCTAGTTCAATTTACACTTTTATTTTCAATATTTTTTTTGTTCTTTCTCTTGTTGGATTGATGAAGGATTCATCAAGGACTTCCAGGACTTCCATCCAATAGTATTGACCCGTCGACTATAGTATATAATCTAGGTTTCAATATTGGGGATTATGTGATGCCTTGAGGTCTGTATGCCTCAATGACATATCATCTTTCCAATGGAAGTGGAGATGCATTAATTCCGCTTTACCATTGGATCCTGTAGTGGGGTCAATGGTAGCTCATTCATTCACACCTATCAGGATGCATCAAGCATGCCTTGGTTCTCATTTACGTTATTGGTAGTGAACCTCGCATTGGTTAATGTCATTCATTAAAGGCTGGTAATCCAATGAGCCTCCTAAACATTTGGCATCAGCTCATTTTATTCATGTGCAAGGATATTGCACAAATAAGGGACGAGATGAAGACTTCAGAGACCTGCATCAAAATCAAAATTTTGTCAAAAAAAATGGCAACATGATATAGATTTAGTATCAGTATCTCTTAGTGTACATCAAGACAGAATTATCAAAGATCCTACAACATAATGAAAATAGGAGAAGATTTGGTTAAATAACAATATCAGGATACACCTAGTTCTAATAGAAAGCATTCCAATGTGGTAAGTTAATACAAGGCATAACAAAATAAAGAAATTATCGGAATGTCTTCTTCTGGTAGTATGACGCCACACTCTTTAGAATTTTTGAACTTCAGAAATATCCTCCTCTAGTATCATGATTTCATACTCTTTATAAGGATCATCAAACTACTATAATATTTTCTTTCTATAGCGTTCCCCACTACATATTAGAACAAAATGATACTAGAATTATCGTGCATAATGATCCTCTTAGCCCCTATCAATCTATAATGTTTATAAATGAACATTGGTCTCAGTAACAATGATGGTATCAAAAGTAGATGCAGACCATGGGTGGAATATTGTAATTTTTAATGGTTATTTCATAGATGCAGGATGGTTGTACTTCTATGAAAAATTGCATGGCTATAACCTTAAGGTGACTAAGGCATTTTCAAAAGTTTTCAATGGTTGTATAGAACAGCTGGGGTAATTAACGTTGATTGTAAGTGAGGACTCCATCGTCATATGTATGGGAGGTCCATGGGAAGGTGAGCGTTGGTTCACAAGTGCAGTGGTTAAATATTGTGACTCCAATAAATTTTTTATCAATGAATATGCAAATCCTGACTGGATCAAGGGGACTCCTCATGCCTGGGTTAGGCGTGAATGGAGGGATAACTTGTACATAGTGTAGAAGTATTTTTCCTGTGTGGGAAGGTACATGATTATATTCCAATACCACATTTGTTTCCTTCTACATTTTAATGTAGTTAAGAAAATGAATCTACCTTAATATATGTGGAAGAGCTTAACTAAAATGGTGACTCATGTCAAATTACACCCTTGGAATGTGTAGACCATCTTGTTCCATCAAGGTCTTATTATATTGCTAATAGAGGAAGAATTGAAAAAGAAGAAAATACCTAGAGACATTTTCTCTTCTAGGGAGGGTTTAAAGAAGATACCTATGAGTTTCCCCCCTCAAAAATATGGTTGAACCTTCATGACGCTCTGGAGGTAGTTCTTAAAAGGCGAAGAGATGAATTGAAGGAGAAGGGAACTATAGTAAAAAAGGTGAAGTTTTAACTATTGAAATTGGACCATGTCCTTCTTCGGAGATCGCAGGAAATTTATCAGAGAAAGGACAAATGGATGGGCCTCATATTTCCAAGGATGAAAAATATAATGAAGGAAAGAATGATCTTTAGGTCATGGATAAAATCATAATAAGGGTGGTTGATTTTTTCAATGCTCAAGGAGAAAGCAATGCTATTAGAAATATAAGGATATCCTAAGGAGAATATGAAATCAAAATATAAGGGGAATTCCAAGGCATCTTGCATTGAGGAAATATGAGACGATGTATAAGAAGGTTCTTTGGAAGAAGTAAAGTCGAAGCTTATGGAGCAAGTTAAGACCCCATACAAGGATAAATGAACATATGAACAGGAAGATGCTTCTAGGAAGATGGAGACAAAGCTTGTGGACAATCCTAAAGCATACCCTATGATGGAAAAGGAGAATGAATTCACTAAAGAACTACCAATAGAATAGCCTTATATTAAAGACCAAACTTCATGTAGCAAAAGGATAATATATGAGGAAGAAGAGCAATTTTCAGAAAAGGACATCAATGACTTTAATTTCCAAAGACAATCCTATGTTGAAATTCTATGCACTTCTACATGAAAAATGGTAATTGGCACTAAGAAGAAATCTTCTATTGAGGGAGATCTATAAAAGAATAAAATGTGAAGTAAAAGAAATCCAAAGAAGGATGGGATGTTGAAGGCAACTGTCAGAGTTACCAGAGGCAGAGCTAGATAATAATTTCAACAAGATGAATAGGAGTCTGGAAAAGAGGATGAGGCGGTGATCACAAGTAGAACAATAAGAAAACCTTGTACACATTCTGCCAACAAAAATTCCTCCATTATTCCCCAAGAAGCTAAGTCACACAGTTCGGGTTCGGGTTCAATAAGGATTAGGTTTGGTTCATATTCGAATTTTCCGATGAGGTTCGGATGAGGTTAGACAATGGGTTCGACTATATATATATAAAAAAATTTCATATACTCCCCCTTAAGTTATTTTCTACACCCTATAGCCCATAGTATTCAAAGCACTTAGGCTGCTATTCATAATTTCGTCATATATACCTGTTGTTTATGACATTTTTGCTCACATATTTGTGCTTCTAAGAGTAGGTTTTTGTGGTTTAACAACGGATTTACATGCTTCCCACAACAGTAGTTTGTCCTTAGGGGTAAATATATGTTCTTACTTGTTGTTTGGTGTGTTCTTATGTAGACTACAGGTATGATATTTCAAATTGCAGAGAGCATTTAAATTATAGACAACATAAATAAATAGAGAGCATTTAATCTATAGACAACATAAATAAATCAAGAGCATTTAATTTATAGACAACATAAATATATAGAGAGCATTTAATTCATAGACCACATAAATAAATAGAGAGCATTTGATTTATTGATATTGTGTTTTTTTTTAATTTCAATTTTTTTTCAGTAAACAATCGAACCTAAAAAAAAATTCCTTCGGGTTTGGGTTCGGATTTAGGTTCAACATTAGGTTTGGCTTCAGGTTTGGGTTCGACGAGGATCGGGTTCAGCTTCAGGTTCGACATTAAGTTCATCTTTAAGGTTCGACAAACCTAAACGAATTTCAAATTTTTTTTGAGGTTCACCGAACCTCGAACCTCAAGGATTAGGTTCGGCGAACATTGTGACTTAGCCAAGAAGTACAACATGAACAATTAAGAGGGTCCATGGGGGTCGATGTAGGATATGAACAACACAAAGATATAAAAAAATAAACTCTACGTAAGGAAATAATATAAATATTGATTTCCTAAATTATAATATTTCTGAACTACCCTCCTTAGATATTGAAATGACTAAGCCCAAAGAACCTCTTTTATGGGTTGTTGTTTCTTGGATTCTTTTGAACCACCGAAGGAAATAGAATAGGACATTAAATTGGTTTTTGAACATGATATGGAGATAGTTATTGCAAAGGAGGTTAAGGATCCTGATCATATGCTTGATTATGTTTCCAAATTACCTATAGAAGAGGATAAAATGAGTAAACTTGAGGAACCTATGGAAAGAAATCCCCTTAAATTTCCCTATTCAGGTTCAAAGGAGGAGGAACCAGTATTGTTTGGAGGAGGAACCAGTAGTGGAAGAAGGGGTATCATCAAAAGTCCCTTAAGAAGTTTAGAGGAAGAAGGGGAGTAAGAATTTGAGAAAGCGTAGAATAAAGTTAAAAGAGTATAAGGTGTTGGATGCTTATCTGATGAAGGAGAATGAGACCTTCAAAGCGAATTTTGAAAAGAAGGATGTTGAGTGTGAGATTTTGTTTAGAAAATATAGGAAGTGGTACCATCAAAGGGGGACCTTTAGATGTCAAAATAAGATAATGAGAATCAAATTGTTGTAGAAGAAACATCAACTAGTACAATATCCCCACCAATTTTGATATCCTGGCCAGATTTGTTGATGTTGGAAGGGAACATGACTCCCAGAAAGAAGCTAAGAAGGAACATGTTACATGAGGGAATTCAAAGGCTTAGGCCTAAGGGAGATGTTTGGATTTATTTTCAGTCAGTTTTGCACTCATTTAGGCTAACCTTTTTTCACCTAATAATTCTTATTATCCTTCCTATTTTCCCATACTTCCTTGTGTTATAGCTAGTTTTTGTTTTCTATTTTTAGATAGTATGCTTGTTTTCAAAACATGGTTTTCTTATTGCTTTAAGATTTTGAGCTTGGTTTTTGAAGTATTTTGATAGCACACTTATTTTTATTTTTCGATTTAATAAGTTTTCCTTTTAGATTTACTTTACTTAGTTGTTTTCATAGTTTTTATGGGCTTAATAGGTGTATGTATTTCTGAAAGGTTGGATAGAGATATCATAAGGGTTAATCAAAGTTTGATTTTACAATTTAACCCTTTGTTTTTTAAGACTTTTGTAAAAAAACATTAATCAGGAATTCCTGTAGTGCAAAGGCAGAAAAAAATGAATTAGAGCGCTACAAGAAAGTCATGGTCTTCAAAAAATCGTGAATTGGCTCATGAGTTTTAAAATTTGCAAATGAGAGGAGCTTGGCCACATCTATAAAGGAGAATGATACGTGTTTAAACCTTACTAATAATTTTTACAAGTGTTTTAGTTAAGGCAGGAATGATTCAGATGAGTTGGAGATGTCCGAAATGTGGGAGATGCAGATCCTTTAAACAACAATGATGGTGCACGATGGGAGTAATTCGATGTTAATTACGAATTTCTTGAATGTATGAAAGCTTACAGAGACCGCATTGATACTTGGAAATTTGTGGTTGGAAGATGAAGACGGTTAGAGGTTTAGGGTTTGCAGGGTAATTGACTGGCGCAGTTGTGGTAGCTGAAGACAGAGCTACGAAGGTTAGTGGACACCTGGGAAGACAAGTTAGCAAAATTTTAGCAATTAAAACCATTATTACGACAGGTATGCAACTGATTGCTGACATCATTCTTGAATTCGGGTTTCTATTGACAGAAGAGTAGCGATGGGTATTGATTAAGAAGTGCATCAAGTTCAGGAGCCTGATTTTTGCTTAGTTATTAATCTTTGTTGTCAGTAGAAATTGTTCTGAAATACTTATCAGTTTTGAGGAGAAGTTCATATCTAGGGTTTTAAATCTGCTCAATTTCTGATTTATTGTTGAAATAACACACTTTCAAAATAGTTTGAACCATTTTCTGAAGGAGAAACAGTTAAGGTTTATTACCGAGAATGAAGAGAAGTGGGAAGACGAATAGGGCTGAGCCTTCAGACATGACATGGGCTAAAAATTTCCCTGAGTGTGCAAATTTGTTTTCAGAAGTAGGCTAGTTGCAATATTTTGAGAAAATTGATGGTCATCATACAGAGGTTTCATATGAATTTTCTCAGGGATTAGAGAAAGACACAGTCACATTTAATACCCTAAAAATTGAATTGACTAGAGAATTAATAGCAGAGGCTACATGCATTGCTGATGAGTGTGAGTTTTGGTTCAAGAAGGTGCCTTTTGCTTTTAATTCAGAGAATTTCCTGCTGCCCAATGTTGTTGCAGATTGGGGTAAAGGGGCACATATACAAAATTTTAAACTAGAATGGATGGATCTAATCAAGATATTGTAGAGTTATGTAACCTGTGAAGGAATATATGCCTCTGTGTTCAAATACCACATCAGGTTTTTACAGCACTTACGTTAGGAATCAAGGATGAATCTCCCTTTCTTTTTCCTTAAAAAATTTGCAGAAGATGTCTAGCAGAGTAAGGGAGCATCAAGATCATACTAAGCAGTCCATTTTTCATCATGGTTTGATAAAATTGATTATCATTACTATGCTCTAGAAGAAAGGAAAGACTTGGTACTATTTTTTGTTTTGGTCTGGGTTTCAAAGTGAAAAGGAAGACCAATTAAAAAGAAGATAGGTGAACAAATCCCACAATCTTGTTAAAAAATCGAAGAAACAAGTTATTACTGAAGTAGAGGAACAGACTACACAATTGAAGTCTTCTACATAGAAGGTGGAAGAGCCTAAAGGTGAACAACAAAAGAAGACTGACGAAGATGATCTGTTGAAATTTCAAATGCAGAATTTAGAAGATGTAGCAGAAATCAATGAAGATGATGTAGTAAATACCTTTAACGAAGATACAAACCAGGAAGAAGGTAAATGTCTTTTAGAACAAAAATAGACTCCTATAGAGGTACATGAAGAAAGAAGGGAAAGCCCAGTGCTTGATAAATTGAAGGTTGACAATACGCAGAGTTCAAAAGAAGGGTTTGAAGAAAAGCTAGTTTTACAAGGAGTTAAAAGAAAGGTGGTTCAGCTTGCAGCTATTAAGCATCAAGGTAAAACCTTGAGTATGTTGGGAGAAATGGGAGTAGGATGGACACCTAAAACCAGACCTAAAAACAAATTAAGGTTAAACATGAAAAAGCTTTTAAATCCCAAGTTAGCTCAGGAAAAAATCACAATATTAGAAGATTCTTCTTCTCAAGAAGATTTAGAAGAGGATGAAAGCCTGAATGTTAAGGGTAAGAAACAATTTTCTTTGATGGTTAATTCAGCCTCAGCAAAGATTAAAATTCCTGAATACTTAGAGCATTTTAAAAAGAAAGAAAATATCAGCCCTCAGTAGGATAATTCAATGAAACATCATTCAGTGATGTTAGCATCTTGTACAAGTGAAGGAAAAATTGTAGAGCCATCAATCCAGTGCAATTTTGAGGGTGCTAAGTCTCCATATTTTCCTGTAACAGTGACAGAGCAACAATAAGAGGATGATGAGCATATTTTTAAGAAGTTAAATATCCCTTGGATACCAGAAGGAATGTCTTCATTTCAAGAAGGGAAATGTATAGAATCTGAAAATGAAAATCTTCGAAAAAGTATCAAGCAGTACAAGTACCAAATAGAATTTCTG
The DNA here is from genome assembly GCA_001517045.1 of Pseudotsuga menziesii. Classification (NCBI taxonomy): domain Eukaryota; kingdom Viridiplantae; phylum Streptophyta; class Pinopsida; order Pinales; family Pinaceae; genus Pseudotsuga; species Pseudotsuga menziesii. The sequence goes on from LPNX010332109.1 coordinate 109,857, forward strand.
CACGAAACAAATGAAGGATTAATAGTGGCAAATAGAAGATCTAGAGGAGATTAATAGCCATTATCAAGAATTAATTGTGGTTTCTAAAGAAGCATTGAAGAGGAAAAGACAGAAACAAAGCTTATGTGCAGAGCTGAAGCAGCCTATTCAAGAAGTAACTCAGTAAAATCAATAATTATCTAAGAGAGTTGAAGACCTAGAAGTTGAGCAACAGAGAACCAGAAGAAAACTCAAGCTTTAGAAGGAATAGTCCTTTTGGCTGAAGCTGCAAAAAATCTTTAAAAGACTATTGATGACAGGTGTCTTTTAGCTAATTTTTGTTAAGATATTAGTTTATTTTGGAAAGATTTTACTTTGTTAGTGGTCGATAGTATGACCTAGAAGGTAGTTATACAGTTAGATAACTGATTTTTGGATGTAACCAAGATAAAAGCAAGACATTAGAATGAACAGGGGTTTGAATTTTTGTACAAGGGGAGGCTTTCAAGCTACTGTATACAAAGCTAAGTTCATAAACTCTGATGTATTTTTGATAACTGATTATGACATTGATGCAAGCTATAAGCCCATTTTACTCTATTTGCTAGTTTTATTTCTGGTTTGTGTAATCACTCAGTTGAAAGATTCATTTCTTGTTCGAGGTTATTATTCATGAAATGCTTGTGAACTGTGGACAAAATTCAGTATTGTGATTATATTGTTTCTGGTTTATGTTTCATATATTATGCATCTCGATCCTTCAATGTTACATGATTTAGTGTTTGTCTTAGCCTGGTGAGATTTTACCCTCTTGTTAACAAACTGTAAAACCAAAACCCTAAAAACCTATTTTACTTAGTTTTATTTTATGAGATTGTGTTGGCTTGTTCTTTAGTAGTGTGAGAACAATTTATGGCACTAACATCTTTGGCGTCGTTGTCGAGGACGAAGCTGAAGCATACTTTCCTTGAGTTATTCATCATTCAACTAGTTTTGAGAGGTGGGAAAAGCCAACAAATCATTAAGACTACATTTCACCAAATAGTTCACAAGGGCTACTAAGGGAGTTAGAACAAGAGGTAGACCAACTTCACCATTACACTTGGGTGTCTCAAACCCAGAGAAAATTCTGAAAGAAGCTAGGAAAGGTAAGAAGTCACAATCATCTCCAGCTTTATGTAGCCCTGATCAAATTGACCTATTGTCACCCTTTTCACTTGCAAAGGAGGAAAAACAATATTCATCATGGTCGACACCTACAATACATGTTAGCAGTTTTCAGATCTTTACTAATTCTCAGTCTTTCAAAAAGAAAAAATCATATCTCCTAAAAAAATTCCTTTGTTTCAGTTCAAAGTCAACAAGAGCCCTTTTTAGCTAAGTGCCAGTCTAGTAAATAAGTCTTTGCCTGCAGTAAACCCTAGTACTTTAACAATGGCAGCTCAACAACCTCCATTAGATATGATGGATAGGATGGTGGCAGCTAGGTATGCTCCATTATTTTTTGCTCAGCCTTTAAACACTCTCCCTGACGGGGATTATCATAAATATTTACCAAGGTTCAATGGGCAGGGTGAGACAACAGCCGAGGAACATTGGGATGCATTTCTCAGCTATGCAAATAACCAAAACATTGAGGCAAAGGATGTGTGGATGAGAATGTTTGTACAAAGTCTAAATGGAGAGGTTAGAAGGTGGTTCATGGAACTACCAGCCAATTCAATTACTTTGATTGAGGAACTTCAGGATGTCTTCATGAGGTAGTGGGGTGATACCAAAGACCATACATACTATATTATTGAATTTGGAGCCCTAAGAAGGAAGAAAGATGAAACCATAATTGACTTTTATAAGAGGTTTAACAAAATGTATGGTAGAATTCTTGCAAAAATCAAGCCCTCCGAAACTTCAGCGAAACTCACCTATGCTAATGCCTTTGATCATGAGTTTTCTTTACATATGAGAGAAAGAAGACCTCTTAGTATGTTAAACATGCAAGAAGCAACATTAGAATTAGAATCCAACATACTAGCTTCTAATAGACTAAAAGTAAATTCAGATCAACAAGTTTATGACAGAAAAGGTAAAAAGGAGGCTGCTCTAGTAGTTTCAACATCCCAATCAATTGACATTAAAATTGATGAAATGGCAAAATTAGTAAAAATCCTGACAGCAAAACTAAACAAATTGGAATTAGAGAAGAATCCTAATAGGCATGCTGTCATGTTCCCTCAAATTGACCATTAAAGTGTTGACCATGCTAAGTTCCTAGGGGCTCAAGTTGTTATTAATTATTCCTCCTAGGATAAATTTTTACTAATAATTGTTCTAAGGCATGTATTTAATTTTATTTCAGCAATTTTATTTATTATGCACAATAATGATGTGGAATTAAGGCTGCCATGTCAGGAGGGTGCATTTGGGAAAGCTAGTCAACTTTCCTTGGTAAAAATAAGAAACTCCATGACAAAAGCAATCAAGAGAATAAAGGGAAGTTTCCTAAAAGCAAAAAAAGAAGAAAGAGGTAAAAGCAGGAAAGTTTTTTAAGGAAAGAAAGAGTTTCCTTATGAGCAAGGAAAAGCAAAAAGCTGTCATAACTCAAAAGAGGCATATTTTGACTAAGGGAGGGTGCAGTTTCTAATTGTGAAGGATGATTTGGAATTATAAACAATTCCACATGGTCCTACTTGCCTAATTTCCCAAAGGGGGTGCTTTTGTGGCTAGGGTTAGGTCACCCATGGGGTTGACTTGCTCTCACAGGTCACCATTGGCCTCAACTTACTAAGCAGGTCATCCATAAGTCTTTAAAAGATAAATACAAACCCATTGCTTCAGTTTGGTTGATTATTTGATTTCTGAATGCTTATGTGAGCATTGGTTCTGAGTGTTGTGCCTCAGACTACTGGGAGATGAGCCCCAGCCTTCCATTCCCCTCTCCTTCCATCCCCTTCTCTTCCATTGCAGGTGTGGAGCGCTATATTGCAGACATTGAAGGATAATAAGAGTTATTTTCAGCCTCCATCAAGTTCAGGTCGAGCTCTAGTGAAGCTCATGCTTCACCAATGCTCATAGCCCCTTGTTGGTCATGATCCGGGCCTCCTACCCCTCATTTTTGGAGCATCCTTGTAATAGTCAGTCCATGATGTAATTTCTGTTATGCAGGTTCATAATATTCTGCAAATTATAGTTATCAGGTCGAAATATCCATACCCATAAATAATCTTGTTTCAGTTTTCCCTAAAAGGGCCTACTTTATCAATGTATGGGGGAAAATGAACAAATATGAGTGCTATAAGGAATATGTCATGTCAGGGAACTGATTTAAGTGATTTTACATTTTAATAAAACTAATATTTACTTATTTTATAATTCTCATGTTTTACAGAAATTGATTTCACTTGATTTAACTACTTTCTTTAGACCCTAGCTAGATTACTAGCTTTTAGTGACTAGTTTTGTTAAATCTGACATAAAATGAGTTTTGTAAACTCAAACTGAGCCCTGTCAGTTCCTATGGGTCATTGAAATACCCACCTTCCCATACCCAAATCCAAAAACATTTTTCATTGGGATCATACCACTCTTTTGGATCCTCCTCTGTGCAGGGTTTCTCTTGACCAAATTTGCCAGAAATCCCCAAATTCACCCAAAACACCTCAAACTTTCCAGAACCTCAGAAAAATGTTTAAATACCTTTTTTAAATTAAGTCTGTAACAAACCTCTGCAATTTTCCCTAAGACTCTGGTTGAAACAGGCAGAACTACTCTCCTTAGTTGCACGGTTTGGCTGCCCAGAAGCGTGGTAGTAGGTTTCCGCGGCGCGGATTCTGAAACCTAAATGGAACCAAATATAAATGTGTTAGGGGAGAGGAAATTCAATTTCTAACATCTCTTTGTTTGCTTCCCACTGATCACTCTTGTCCTCTGCAAAATATCCCAGAAGAAACCCTTGTTTTTTGCCAATCCGAGAAGGCTCTATGTGAACCCCTTAAAATTTCAGAATTGTTTAAGTAAAATTACAGAATTAAAGTGTTCAGGTCTGCACACCAGACTTAGGACATTACACCTGCTCAGGAAGGGGACATAAACCCTAATAACCCTAATCAGTTCAGAAGACAGTTTGCACCTCGGTTTATTGCCAGAGAGAGAAGGAATAATGATATACAAAGAAAAAGAAGAGAAGCTGAAGATCAAAGGGTGCCACCGCCACTTCAAAACAATGTCACTGATGAAGGAGAAGAATATGAAGATGGACAGTTTGAAGATACAAATCTAGATATAAACCTTTTAGGGGACTTATTGATTGAAGGTTTTCTGACTGAGGAAGAGTTTTTAAATTCTGAATATTATGATGTAAATGTTTTTCAGACAGAAGATGATTTAAACCCTGAGGTAAAAACTGATATATATCAGTATGAGCCTAAGAAGACACGAAATTTGAGGTTAGGACCAAAACAGGTGGCTCAAAACCCTAGAAAGAAGGTAGTTATTCCTCCAAAATAGTCATCCAGTCCAGCATTAGAAAAGAGACAGAATCAACATAATTCCAGAGAAGACTGTTGAAGTTGAAGAAGTGAATAAGAACATGCAGAATTTTAATTTTGAAAATGAATTGTGCAACGTTAAAATCCTAATGCCTTTTATTGAATTGATAAAAAATCCCTGTTATAAGAATTCAGTTTTAAAAATGATGGGTTCAGCAGCCAGTCAAGTACCCTCAGACACAATGAATTTACAGGAAGAGAATCCTAAAATTTTTATTAGATCTGCTTTAGCAAAGAAAACTGAAAATTATGCAAGTTTATCTCCACCTTTTTATATCACATTAACCATTCATGATCAGATGATTCACAATTGTATTTTGGATTCGGGTGCATCTCACAATTAAATGTCAAAGGCAGTCATGGAAGCTTTGGGGTTAAGCATAACAAAACCTTATCATGACTTGTATGCTTTTGATTCTACAGTTTTCAAGTGTTTGGGAGTAATAAAGGACATGGTGGTTAACTTAACACAACTACCAATGAAGAGTGTTATTATGGATGTAGTAGTGGCAGATATCACACCTAAATTTGGAATGCTTCTTTCTAGGTCTTGGGCTAAGAAAGTAGGGGGCACTTTACAGATGGACTTATCATATGCAACTATCCGTGTTTTTAGAGGTGAAAATAGGAGGTTGTGTAGAGAGTTGCAGTTTGCTTACATTGTTACTGATGACAGGAATCCAACGAATCATCCTTTATATGCCGTTGAAAAGGACTTGGGCTCATGTATGTTGCATTTGAGTGATGATAATACTAATGGCATATTGCAGGTTGAAAAAGAAATACCAGTCAAGCGTTCTATAGAACAGAAGGATGAACTTTGGTAGATGTATTTTGATGGATCATCATTAAAGAAGGTGCAAGAGCAGGTATTCTGTTGATTTCTCCTAGTGGCAAATCAGTAAGTTTGATGTAGAAATTGGAGTTTGTAACAACAAACAATACAACAGAATATGAGGCATTGTTGTTGGCTTTAAATGCTGCAAAAGACCTGGGTATTCAACAAATCTCTGTTTATGGAGACTCCAAGTTGGTTGTTCAGTAGGTGAGGAACAACTATCAAGTAAAGCAAGATTTGATGAAAGTGTACAGGAATGAAGTTTGGGATATGATAGATAATTTCCTTGTGGCATTCAATATTTCCTATATTCCAAGAGATCATAACCAAACTGTTGATTCATTTGCTTTAGCAGCTATGCATTTCAAGATTCCTAAGATAACTTAGCTAAATTATCCTATAGAAGTCAGGTACAGACCTTTAGTGCCTGATAACATCAAGCAATGGAGTGTTTTTGAGGATGATTTAGAGATTAAAAGGTTTTTAGAGTTGACTGGTGAGTTCTCTAATTCTTTAATTGATCAAGACCAGGATGATGGGACTGAAGATAATGAGAGTTTTGCAGAAAATGAAATTGGTAGTCACAAAATCATTGAGCTGAAAAGTAATTTTATTCCCAAGGATCTGGTACCCCTTGAGAGGATTTTTTCAAAGGATGACACCCCATTAAAACCATCTATGTAGTCTGTTGGAGACATTTACCACCATACACACTCATTTTGGTCAAATTGGCCTAGTTAAACCACTATCCTAAGTATTATTGACATTAATTGACATCAGTGGAGCATTAATTGACATCATCCAGTCACATCCATGCCTACCTTCAGTCAGGAGTATAACTTAGCCTTCTCCTACATTCAGGGAGGCTAACTGGAGCACTCCGGGGGTGATCTGAGTGATATTAATGCACCTAATTGCTAACTTATGGTTACAATCAGTTAACAGGGCAGTGAAGGTGCCTCCTTTCATTTAATTGATTATTTAATGATTAATTAATGAACTGGAGTCAACAGGGGCGCCTCCACCAACTTCTGATGTTCAATTCAACTTCAGTTAACCTCATCAGGATTCATTGGAGTCAATGAAGCACTAGCACTTGATGGTTGGCTTGCTATGACATGTGTCTAATCTCTTTCAGTTGAGACTCAGTCATTTATTGCACTCTGACTTCAGTTAGGGCTCAATTGAGTCAATTAGGGTTTTGATCAGTGGTTAACTGGAGTGTTGACTATGGCTTATATTCAGTTAATCTAGACTCACTCATTCAATTCGAATTACCTCCTTGAGGATTCGAATTTCTCATTCATTCATGCTTGTAGCATGACATTGTAATTGTATTATCATTCTTTCATCTGATTATATAGAGCGGCTACTCATTCTGTAGACCGATTACACCATTTCATGAGTTATTTGTTGATTAATCTTTGATGAGACTGATGTTTAGTCCCTAGATCAATGTGCAAGATTAATATGGTATCAGAGCTCATGGCGGGACGAAGCTCTATCTCTCAAAAACAAGCTTTTTGACATATTTTTTCATGAAATTTGAGCAATAGCTCAAAAATCTAGCACTGCACCAGAAGCCAAGGCTTACCACTTAATACCCCAAGTAAAGAACTTGTTGATCAAGCTTGCTTGATTGACTATGCTAGGTGTGATGAAAGCCTAAAATGTGCAGGCTGTCCGACCTTATATTGCCCTTTCTGTTTTGATTTTCAGGTTTTCTACAGGTGAAGCATTCGCTCCAGCAGATCCAGATGGCCTCCTCAGTAGATCTTTTGACTCCATACAATTTCCACTCATGGAAAGGTTATATGGAGATTAAGCTGTGCTCCAAAGGACTCTTTAGAGTCACCATGGACACTGAAGATGAGCCCGGTTTATCCATAGAAAAATCAAGATTCTTGAACAATAAGGATGAAGCCTTCGGTTTCTTGTGCCTCTCTATTTCCTGGGATCTTCTTTTCCATCTTGCGGGATTGAAGACTCCAAAAGAAATATGGGACGAATCGGAAACTCTATATGGAAAGCATGATGACTTAAGGGTTTACCAGCTCGAAAATGAATTAATGTCTCTCCATCCCTCCAATTTCGAGACTCTGAATGACTTTTTCACAAAGTTTAAGCATATTGTTTTACTCTTGAAGCAATGCAAAGTGGAGAAGGAGGATGATCAGTTCATCCTCGCCATACTCTCCAAGCTTGGGGCTGATTATTCAATTTTTGTTTCTACATTCCATGCGGGGAATATCACAACCCTTGGATGGAAGATGCCTACACTCAATGCCTTCATTGAGTCCCTAACAAGTGAACATGACAAGCTTGTCCAGATGGGGATCATCAGATATTCCCGTGATCAAGCCCTCCATGTCTCAAGGCCCAAATATCTGAAGGGTAAAGGAAAGCAGCAGAAGAACCCAAAAACTAAATTTGATGCTCCTAAACCTAGAGTTGAAAACCAGTAGCATGATGAGTCTTTCGGCTCAAGGAAGTACAAAGGAAAAGGGCACCATGGCAAGGAAAAAGTCAAGTGTTCTTATTGCGGGAAGGGCTTCCACCCTGAACATGCCTTCATGAAGAAGAATATTGATGAAGCAACCTCTCTCCTTGAGAGAAATCACATCAATCTTTTGGAGATCTTTCGAAGGAGAGATCAACAAGATCGGGAACCACAGCATGAAAAAGGTCATGCCCTCATGGCAAGCACTTCGAAGTCCAAAGCACTCTTGATTGATTTTGAAGATTTGAACCACAGGATGGCTGAAAGAGACTCCTTTTCATCCTTGGAGACCGGCAAATCCATCCCCATCCACATGGGAGATGACTCCATTATCATTTCAGAAGGACAAGGTACTGTTGATCTTGAAAATGGATTTTTTTCAAATGTTTTGTATGTACCGTCTCTGGCATCAAATATCCTTAGTGTCTATCAGATGACACATACAGAAGTGCCTAAGAGATATTCTTTCAGCTCAAATGATGTTGAAATAACAAAAATTGCATCCGAGAAACTCATTGCTAAAGGCCTTGCAAACCATCATGCAAAAGCCTATGAGTTCTCTCACTTTGTTGCAGATGCAAAGCCCACCGCTCTGCTAACTCGTGGAAATGAGGTTAGTATGTTGTGGCATAAGAGGTTTGGCCATCTGAATTTCAAATATTTGCAGCAATTACATAAAAACTCCATGGTTGAAGGCCTCTCAGTCATCAAGGCAACCACAGGAATTTGCAAGGGCTGTGTGATTGGAAAACAACTTGAGCACAAGTTTGATTGGGGGAAGGCAAACCCAGCTACATGCATATTGGGGATGATACATTTTGATATCAGTGGTCCGATGCCTGTCACATACATGAATGGATCAAGGTATCTTCTTACTTTTATTGATTATTTTTCAAGGTACACATGGGTCTTCTTTCTCAAAAATAAGTCTGAAGTAAGTGAAAAAATTTCTGAATTGAAGGCCTTGATCAAAAATGCTTCTGGGATTAAGATCAAGATCTTGAGATCTGATAATGGAGGGGAGTATGTCAGTAATTATTTGTTGCAAATATGCTCCCAAATTGGTATTCAGGTCCAACATTCAATTCCCTACACTCCCCAGCAGAACGGAGTAGCGGAAAGGAAGAATCGGTCTCTCAAGGAGATGACCACCTGTATGTTGGAATCCAAAAAGCTTGCTACAAATTTGTGGGATGAGGCCATGCATACTACAACATAAATTCAAAATAGGGTTTCACACTCATCCATGAAAGGGAAGACCCCTTTCGAAGCATATTTTGGACACAAGCCAGATGTGTCGAACCTGCAGGTGTTTGGGTCCACTGCATGGGCCCGGATTCCGCTTGATAAAAGAAGGGCTTTGCAACCGCAAAGCATAGAATGTCTATTTATTGGGTATTCTGATTAATATAAAGGTTTCAAGCTATTGGATATCAATACCAAACAGATCATCATCGAGAGAAGTGTCAAGTTCGATGAGCCTCTTCAGGAGGTGGAACTAGTGAAGGAGAAAACTGCTGAATTTCCTTCCTACTCTATTGAATATTTGGATCATGAACTTGGGGGTGATGACCTTGATTTGGATCCTTTGATTTCTGATATCAGTGTACAGTAATCATCAGATTCTGAATTAGAACCTGAAGTGCAAAATCATCTTCCTACATGGGCCCGACAGACACTCTCCTCTGCAGGAGACAACATTGGAAATTCGGATGATCTAAGGAGAACCCGGTCTTATTTCCAAAGAGCAGGTATTGCGCTCTCTTGTCCTAATAATTTTCTATATGAAACTTGCTATTTTATTATTATTTCAGATCCAAAATCCTACTATCATGTTCGGAAGGATCCAAGATGGCAAGTTGCCATGGATGAAGAGATGATTCTCTTCAGAAAAACACTACTTGGGAGCTAGTTTATCTTCCTCCGGGAAGGAAATTGGTTCAATGAAAGTGGGTGTTTCAGACCAAGGTTGCTGCTGATGGAAGAACCTGCAAATATAAGGCAAGTCTAGTGGCAAAAGGTTTCTCTCAGGTCTAAGGTGTGGACTACCATGAGACCTTTGCACTGGTTGCAAAAATGGACTCCATCCGCCTTGTTTTGGTAATTTCAGCATCCAAGCACTGGAAAGTGCATCACATGGATGTTAAGTCAACCTTTCTACATGGAGATCTTCATGAGGAGATATACATGAAGCAGCCTTAGGGCTACATCACTGATCCATCTTTGGTTTGCAAGCTAAAGAAGTCACTATACGGGTTAAAACAGGCCCCAAGAGAGTGGTATTCCAAGATGGATGCCTTCCTTCTCTCGCAAAACTTTCAAAGATGTAGATCAGATCCAAATGTGTATTTATAGCAGTCTGATGGTCATATAATTATCATTGTTTTATATTTTGATGACTTTCTGATCACAGGTAGCACAGTTGCCTCCATTTCAGCCATCAAAACTGCTCTCCACAATGCCTTTGAAATGAGTGATTTGGGGCTTCTAAAACAATTTTTGGGGCTCGAAATTGAGAAAAATTATGATGGTATTATGGTCACTCAGTCCAAATACATTTCAGACCTGTTAGTAAAGTTTAACATGGCTGATTGTATGCCTACACCATTCCCTTTCCTTTCAGGGATTAGCCTTGAAGAAGGAAAAAGCACACCTCCCATGGACTGCACTATCTATCGACAACTGATTGGTAGTTTGTTGTACTTGACACATTCTCGTCCTGATATTTGTTATGACATGAATGCTGTATCAAGATACATGCAGCAGCCTCATGATATTCATTGGAAGGCATCCAAGAGGATCCTCCAGTATATTCAGGGAACCAGGACCTACGGCATTCACTATGCTGCAGACTCCGAGCTAGAGCTGGTTGGATACACAGATTCCAATTGGGTGGGTGATTTTATTGATTAGAAGTATACTTATAGATATGTATTCATGTTTGGTGGTGGCCCCATTTGCTGGTCAAGCAAAAAGCAGGCTGCCATAGCACTATCTTCAGCAGAGGCCGAGTATCGAGGAGCGGTGAATGCTTGCATCCAAGTTGTTTGGTTGCAAGGAATTCTTTCAGAGTTTGATCTTGGTATTAATTTGTCCACTGTCCTATTTTGTGACAATCAAAGTTCTATTAATATTTCCAGAGATCCAGTTACTAGGCAGAGGACCAAGCATGTACAGATCCACATGCACTACATGAGGGAGCTAGTGCATGACAGGACCATCATTCTACAATACTGCCTAACTGATGAGCATATTGGAGACATATTCACCAAGAGATTTTTAGAAAATAAGTTCACTTACCTCCGTTCACTATTGGGGGTGAGTTCGTCAGGGTGATTCAGACTACTTTTAGTGTTCAGCTTGAGGGGGGGTTTTTTCCACTCGGTTTTCCCTCTTTTCCTCACTTAGTTTGTTTTGAGCATTGTTTCAGTTTCAACATTGTACAGGGTGACCTATGTTCTTAGTTGTTGGGGCCCTAGCATTTTTATGCATTTGTGTTTTCTAACTCCTCCTGAGTATAGCTTAAGGGGGGGTTGTTGGAGACATTTACCACCATACACACTCATTTTGGTCAAATTGGCCTAGTTAAACCACTATCCTAAGTATTATTGACATTAATTGACATCAATGGAGCATTAATTGACATCATCCAGTCACACCCATGCCTACCTTCAGTCAAGGAGGCTAACCTAGCCTTCTCCTACATTCGAGGAGGCTAACTAGAGCACTATGGGGGTGATCTGAGTGATATTAATGCACCTAATTCCTAACTGATGGTTACAATCAGTTAACAGGGCAGTGAAGGTGCCTCCTTTCATTTAATTGATTATTTAATCACTAATTAATGAATTGGAGTCAACAGGGGTGCCTCCACCAACTTTTGATGTTCAGTTCAACTTCAGTTAACCTCATCAAGGTTCATTGGAGTCATTGAAGCACCAACACTTGATGTTTGGCTTTCTATGACATGTGTCTGATCTCTTTCAGTTGAGACTCAGTCATTTATTGCACTCCAACTTTAGTTAGGGCTCAGTTGAGTCAATTAGGGTTTTGATCAGTGGTTAAGTGGAGTGTTGACTATGGCTTACATTTAGTTAAGCTAGACTCACTCATTCAATTCGAATGACCTCCTTGAGGATTCAAATTGCTCATTCATTCATGCTTGTAGCATGACATTGTAATTGTATTATCATTCTTTCATCTGATTATACAAAGCGACTACTCATTCTGTAGACCGATTACACCATTTCATGAGTTATTTGTTGATTAATCTTTGATGAGACTGATGTTTAGTCCTTAGATCAATGTGCAATATTAATACAGTCTTCAGAGGAGAATGTAATGGACTGTAACATTGGCACAAAGGAGCATCCTAGGATAGTGAATATTTCAAAGGCACTTTCAGTGGAGCAAAGAGAAAGGTACATTAAACTGTTGAAAGAATATGTTAATATTTTCGCTTGGTATTACAAAGATATTAAAACTTATGATACAATCATTATTCAACATAAAGTGCCTCTGAAGCCTAATGTAAAACCATTTAGACAGAAGTTGAGGAGAATCAATCCTGCCTTATTCCCTGTCATAGAAAAGGAGGTTAAAAAATTGTTGGATGCTAAAATCATTGTTCCTCTTCGATATTCTTCATGGGTAGAAAACTTAGTTCCTGTCAGAAAAAAGAATGGAGAAATAAGGTTGTGTGTAGACTTATGTAATCTGAATAGGTCATCATTAAAGGATAATTACCAATTACCAAAAATTGAGCAAATCTTGCAGAAGTTGGTGGGTGATCAAAGGATTTCAATGGTGGATAGATTTTTCAGGTATAACCAAATTGAAATGCACCCTAATGACATAGAAAAGATAGCCTTCACTACCCCTTGGGGTACTTTCATGTATGATAAAATGCCCTTTGGAATGATGAATGCTGGAGCTACCTTTCAAAGAGCTATGGACATAGCCTTTGTTGGAGAGAAGGATAAGTTTGTTGTGATCTATTTGGATGACATAACAGTCTTTTCACAGTCTGATGAAGAGAATCTAAAGCATCTAAGACAAACTTTCTTGAAATGCAGGAAATATGGACTGTCCCTTAATCCAAAAAAGTCACATTTTGTTATGCAGGAGGGTAAGTTGTTAGGACATTTGGTTTCAGCTGATGGGATAAGGATAGATCCTGAAAGGGTTAAAGCCATTTTGAAGATCAGTTTGCCTAGAAGCAAGAAGGATGTGCAATCTTTTATTGGTAAAATAATTTTTTTGCATTGGTTCATATCGAATTTTTCTGAAATTATTAAACAAACAACAACTATGTTGAATAAAGATCAAGAAGTAGAATGGACAGCAGAGGCTAGGAATTCATTTGAGAAGATAAAGCTAGCTCTTACAGCTCCAATGCTAGTGAGTCCTGATTTTTCAAAAGAATTTCTGACTTTTTCTTTTGCATCAGAGGATACATTAGTTGTTGTTTTGTTACAAAAGAATAATGAGGGACTCGAACAGCCAATTTCATTTTTCAGCAAGACTCTCAGGGACTCAGAGTTGAAGTACAGTACATTGGAAAAGCAAGATTATTCACTAGTAAAACCATTAAAAAATTTCAGAATTTATGTTTTACATTCTAAGGTCATTGCTTATGTTCCCAATGCTGCCATTAAGGATATATTAACTCAGCCTGATAGTGAAGGTAAAAGGGGAAAGTGGATAGCTAAGATAATGGAATATGATGTAGACATCAAGCCCACTAAACTAGTGAAGGGGAAAGGTCTAGCAAAATTGTTAGCTGATTCAAATTGTCAACCTTTAGGCCTTCATTTGATGGCAGAACAACCTATATAGGAAGAATTGCAAGCTGAATAGGAGAAAGAAAAGATTAAGGAGAAATATGCAGAATCTACATGGTATGCAGACATTGTACATTTCCTGTTGTATTTACAATGTCTTGAACATCTAGATAAAAATGTAGCTAGGTCACTGAAGTTAAAAGCTACTGGATATTTTCTGATAGAACAATATCTTTTTTGGAAAGATCCAGGAGGTATTTTGCTCAGATGTTTAGATAAGCCAGAGATTGAGGAGGTAATCTCAGAGCCCCATGAAGGTGCTTGTGGGGGACATAAATACTAGAAGGCTACTGCATATAAAATCCTGAGGTCTAGATATTATTGGCCTTCTTTGTTCTTTGATGTATATCAGCAGGTAAGCGCTTGTGCCCCATGTTAAAAATTTGTCGAAAAACAATAGCTAATATCTTTACCATTGAAGCATATTGTAGTGAATGCACCTTTTCAGCAGTGGGGATTAGACTTTATAGGTGAGATAAATCCTTTTTCTTCAGGGCAGCATAATGGATATTGACAGCTACATATTTTTTCACCAAATGGGTAGAGGCAATTCCCACAAGGAATGCAACAGACAAGGTGATAATTATCTTTATTCAGGAAAATATTCTTAGCATATTTGGATGTCCCAAGAAGTTAATGACTGATAATGCTAAAGCTTTTAAGTCAAAACCTATGGTGGCATTTTGTGAAGAAAATTGGATTGTTCTGAAACACTCAACACCTTATTACCCTCAGGGAAATGGGTTAGCTGAATCCACCAATAAAATTATCATTCAGAGCATCAAGAAGTTGTTGAGTCAAAATAAGAGGTCGTGGGACTCAATGCTAAAATATGCACAATGGGATGACATGATAACAATTAAAAGGGCAATTGGGAATTCTCCTTTTCAACTGGTATATGGTACTGATGTAGTGTTTCCAGTTTATCTTGGTATTCCAGTAATGAAATTTCTTCAAGACAGTAAAGAGGAACCTAGTGATATTCAAAGGATATTTTATGCATTAATTGAATTACAGTAGAATCGTGAATTAGTGGAATAAAAGGCTCAACTGTATAGAAGGAAAATCAAAGAAAGGTTTGATAGGAAAATTAAATAAAACACATTTTTCAATTGGGATATGGTATTAAGATGGGATGCTAGAAAGGAACAGAAGGGTAAACATGGTAAGTTTGATAATCTATGGTTTGGTCCTTTCATAGTGTCAAAATTTTTGGAGAATAACACTTTTATTTTACAAACTTTGGATGGTGAGGAGTTGTCTAATCCAGTCAATGGACGATTCCTCAAGCATTTTTACAGTCTTTGAAGGAAAGAGATTTGAATTTCATTGTATATACCAGTGTGTGAAGGATTGAATAAAGAATCCATAGCCCAATGGATATTTTTCAGAGTAGCAGATAGTTTCAGTTATAGCACAAAATGCATTGATCTACAGGTTCTTGAAGCCTCACAAGGAGGACTTCATCCTGCAGCAGGAGCCAGATGTTCTAGCTAGTTTTTGTTTTCTATTTTTAGATCATATGCTTATTTTTAAAACATGGTTTTCTTATTGCTTTAATATTTTGAGCTTGGTTTTGAAGTATTTTGGAGAAAACTTCCTATGGATTGTGGTACCACAACATACAAATTAACCATAGAAATCAATCCCTTCCCAATATGCAAGAGAAATAAAACATCTAACACTAAAGGATGTCGAAACATACCTTATTCTGGACGGTTGATGTAGATCCCCGTTGATCTTTTCCAATCTCACTTGTGTTAGCAATTTGCTCTCTCAACAATCAGCAAACAAGACAAGCATGCTATATAATGGTGTTAGACCTACTCTAGCATATATAATCAATAATGTATAAGCAATTAAAAGCATCAGTGGATTCAATATTCATTTAAATGCACATCATTGGACAGGAAAAGATATTTCTATTAATATAAATCAGAGATTACAAGAATGACAACCTCTGTCGGCACGTCTACGAACCGGAGAAACTGAGTCCTCCACCTGGGCCTCCACCACCTCAATCCTCCATCTCTCGATCGCAAGCTCACAAGAAAAGGAAATCTTGGGAAGAACACCAAGTGCTCCAAGGGACAAAGGGATGCAGACTCGAGTATAAGCTACGGAAACAATGGACTATAGTTTTCTTGCTCTTCAATTCCTCTCTTTTCAATGTATCCAAAGGGTTCCTTATATAGTGCTTCAATGGGGTAATGGAAGGTCAAATTAAAGCGATCTCAAGGCATATGGAAGGCCAAGAGACAAGTGACTTGGATCCAGATCAAGGAAAACTCCAAAACTATTTGGCCTTTTGCACACATCCCGATGTACCGGGTTTAAGGGTCATATCCGCGTATCTACGTGAGAATGGGTTTAAAAGTCGCATAAGGAAAATAATGCATGTTTTTAGAGATGATCTTGGAAACATCAAAGGTACAAAAATGGTCCATGGGGTCCAAAGAGTCTATAGAGGGACAGGGAAGGCCATAAATATGTGATCTACCATGTGTGGTAAAATCAGTTGTAACAGATGCCCCCTAATGTGTGAGGTCAGAGGGCTGATACGATGGCCGAAATACATTATAATTCCATCCCAGAAGTGGAGTGATGAAGAACCAGGTGGAAGAACCAGACATCCAAAAATATAGTATAAATATCTCTGGATATGACTGCAAGTACATACAGTAGTCCCGCATACATAAGAGTACAATGGCCATGAATAGGCATGATACAAAATATGACATGTGTGGTCATCGCCACGTACAATGTATATAGATCAGAATCTCCATGATGAAGATATATGAAGGATCATGATCTCCATGAAAGCTAAAGATATACAATGGATCAAGATATCCATAATGGCTGAAGATATCTGACATACATTGGAATCAAGTCACGAGAGCTGAAATCTCATGAACACTGGCATGATCAAGGAGGTAGCATATCTGGAATGCCACCAATCTGGAAAGTCTTCTACACAAACTACTATGAGTACATGTCCTACTATGTGAATAGAGGTGTCGAGGTCAAACATAGTAGTCCATCGTCTGATTACCGGTCATTGATGTATACCATTAACAGACACGAGATCACCCACCGATAATGAAAATGAGAATCAAGGTACTAGAGTGCAATATAACAAGTGTGAATAAATGTGTTGAGGTCGAACACTTGAAATAATCCATCGATCAGGGGACATTAATGTATTCCCAAAACTGTCGATGGAGAGAGAACCTACCATTAATGACTGCAAGTCTCAAGGCACTCAAAATGACTCTAGACTCCTATCCCAGAATAAATGATCTGAAGTTGATGGGATGAAATCCACTAGAAGGAGGGAATTAAGACATCCCCCATCATCCAACATGAGGTACTCAGCAATGTTGTATAATGTGGAAGGACTTGATCATAATGTGCACGAACCAGTACTAGTACCAGGAATGGTCGACATGCAAAGTCAAGAAAACTGAGGAATGGCCGACGCAGGCTTCAACTTCCTTCGAAAAAGAGAATAAAGGCAAATGGTGACTGAATATAGGCATCATAGACTCAATATACAAAACTGGGACATCTCTGCGACATAAGAGGCATCGACAGAGGCTCCATAGGGACTGGAAGCTTAACCAGTTGGTGGAGATAAACTCAGAGAAATGAGTACAGATCCTAAAGTCAAACTATTAACCAAACCAATGGATGTGATATACAGTGCTCTATTCAAAGGCGACACGAATCGACTGCTGCCAAAGATAACATCTTTTCTTGTCCGACTTTTTGGTTTTTTGTTTTTTTTGGACTTTTTCAAATATTTTAAAAAGCTTGAAAAAGAATAAAAGTGATTTATAGTTACAGACTAAGAGGTGACGAGTGTCAAGGGGAAAACAAACTAGTTCCAAGCAGCGGAACATACCTATGCTCAATGCAAGGAAACATGTGTAGGATAACGAAACTCGGGGGAAAGTCCCCTCCCGAAAAAAATGGGGAATCAAGCTGCAAAAGATATATAAAATGGCTCTATGTGGCTAGACATGAGACAAGATCGGGCTATATGGCTGATAATCAAAGTCAGGGAAGCTAGCATAAGGCTCAATATGGCCAGAAAAACTCACGATAATGCAATTACAACTTAACATAAGGGAGTCTTGGAGAAAAGGCCAGCAAAAAGATCAAGAGGAGTTTGAGGCTCTTGCGAAAAGTCATGGCGATACTATACAAAGGACTCCCACACCCTAAAGGAAAAATGTCGGCATGGGCACTAAATGAAAAACAGGAGCTAACTAGGGTACCCATGTATGGTCAAGCTCTACCATTCACATCATGTCACTTCTAAAAGCAACAAGGAGGTTTCGTGACAAGATAGAATGGGTTCGTACCTAAGGTTATCATGAAACGGTCATAAGGTCATGCAAAGTGCAAATGGATGTGAAACCTAACCTATATTATAGTTTAGACATAATACCTGAAATCGGCACGAACGGGTCAAAATCACGGTCAAACCGTGCTAAAAAACGGACTCCTACATCATCAAATTAGTCCAAAATGGTCAGAAACGGTTAAAACTATAGAAAGTGGGTAAAAGGTTTCAAATTTTTTTTATAAATAGTAAAAAATTTAAAAATTCCATATCATTTGAAATTTTTACCTATTTGAGCTCTAAACTTCCAACTTGAATTTCGGGAGCATCGTCCAGCGAAATTCGACACTGTTTGATCCAGGTAACTCCTCATGTCCTCCTTTTACTATTTCATGCAATTTTTTTAAGTTTTCATGGTCCATTTAATTTTTTATTCCATCCTAAAGTGTGCGTTTCGGCCCATGCAAGTATCGCGGTTTTTTTCACGTATAGGGCTGGCCATATGTAGAAAAAACGCCCAAACGCGCGTATATACGCATGAGGCCATGCATGAGGTTTTCAAGGATAAATAATGATCAAATCTCTCTTTTTTTGTGCAGGATGGTTTTAGAATGGAGGGAGAGGGAACATGGTGATGTAGAAGAGGCAATGCAAGGTGACTTAATGGCCCAACAAGCATTGCATGCATGCGGTTTGTATAAGTTTTGGTGTCTTGGCAGCTTGAGGGCCAAACCAAGACTCCTGCAGATGCTAGTGGAATACTGGGATCGAGACTCTGAGTCTTTTCACATTGACAGGATGTCGCTCAGTATAGAAATTGAGGACATATACTTTATCACTGGATTATCCCAACGAGGAGAGGTGGTAAATCTCCGATCTCGCGGGCCAGGAGGTGGCTTGACTGTTGATGAGTACATTGCGGTATACTGCTTTCCAGACATGAAAAAGGTTGGGAGTCAAATCCCGACAAACTCGATCCAGGTGCTAGGATTGAAGGCCATACTATTGGAACTCAACAGGATAGTCGGCTTAGATTCACTACACCAGTCCTCTCGGCCATTGATGTTCTATGTGGTGGAGTGTATGAGACCCACAGTGTATGACTGGAGCACTACGCTATTGAGCAACATGAAGCAGCAGCTCAGTGACTACAAGATGGGCAAGGTGAAAAAATTCGGTTTCAGCAACATACTGAGCATGTTCTTCTTTGAGAATGTACCAGGGCTAAGCCCTAGAGTGGACATTCCCCCACATGGAGTTTGAGATCCAGCCCAACGACGTTGGGAAAATGTTATGTGCAAACTGGGCGGAAGTAGGGTGGCTAACCCCTACCCAGCCGACTTCTTTCCATGGTGGCGGAGGTAGATCACAGCCATTGATGACTATCCCTATGAAGGGATAGATTTTCGTGGAGATTTGGACATGCCCGTGCCACCAAGAGCGACATATGGTGACATAGGTAACGAATCCCAAAGCCACTTTAAGTTTTTTGAATTATAAAATGTTATGTTTTTTGATATTTTGACTCAAAAGACATGTTTTGGTGTGACGACACATAGTAACAATATGTCATGTGTATGCAGATGTTGGACCATGGTGACCGGATGGGTTCCCTCATCATAGATGGAGGGGAAGAGGAGATGACATCATGAGTGTGGATGCAGAGCGGACACTCCAAAGCATCCACACAAACTTCATACGCTTGACACATAGAGTACCCATGGCGCAAGTCGAGGACTTTCCTAAGGCCATGCAGCGCCAGGTGGTTGGTGTACCACAGGCATGGGTTCGATTATTTCGACGGCTAGCTAGAGCCGTGGTGTGTTACCACGATCAGAACCCCCCTCCTCCTCCTCAGGCTTAGATACCTGAGAGTATTTCTTTTTGTACTACCGTGTATTATATTTTGGTGTCTCAGAAGCCCCAATTTTGTATTATAACACTTATGTATTATGACGTCACATTTTGGATGTTAATGAAAAACTTTTATGATGATCGATTTTATTTATTTACATGTGTGCAAAAATGTATGTTTGTGATATGCTTATGGTCTATGAAACAAATGCCAATCTAACACATAGTTAGCATATGAGTCAGCAACTTGATTAAAAATTCTTGAAACATGTATGTATGTTATATTCTCAAATTGTCATTCTAGCAATATCACACGTAAGAATCTTCGTAATAAAACTGGATCCCTAACACGATACGAGCCATTAAGCTGTGAAACCACTAACTGTGAATCAAGATGTACCTCAAGAGAGAGAATACCATGTGAAATGGCATCACGCAATAACTCAATAACAACACTATATTCAGCAACATTGTTTGAAGAAGGTCATAAACATACGCCTCCTGAAGACAATACTTGACTCGTAGGAGTATAAATCACCCAAGCAGTCGAAGCTGAGTTTTGAGTGTGACGACTAGCACCATCGACGAATCCTATGTAAACGAAAGACTCCATCGACATCTGCCATAATAAATGGAAGCTAATCAAAAAACCCAATCACCATAAGAAGACCTAACTATGCAACTCAAAAACTGTACAATGATACACAACAATCAGCCCTGGCTGAAGATCATGCATAGTATTTTTTAAGATAGAGCCCATTTCTAGGCTCCACCAAGGATGTCCCTTCATAATCCAATAGCTCATAGGCGCCCTTCTCTAACACACGTTTGACCACGTAAGGACCATGCCACATGGGATTAAACTTCCCTGCCCCTAAGGGTTCTTTAGCTTGATCCCACAAAAGGACCAAATCACCTTCACTAAACTTCCTTGGATGGACAGACTTATCATATTGGACCTTAACACAATGCTTATTTACTTCTAGAGCCACTAAGGCATCTTGACACTGCTCATCAAGCTGCTCTAAGTGGACCAAATGTTCCTCCAATGCAGAAGTGTTTGGTAAAATCTCTATAGCTAACTTCAATGAAGGGATTTCGCATTCAACTGGCAAGACAGACTCCACCCCATGCACAAGCTGATATGGAGAGAAACCGGTGGCAGTCTTAACCGTGGTTCTATAGGCCCACAAAGCAGGATATAACATGATATTCCAATTCATCTTGTTTTGTGCGATGGTTCGTTGGAGAATGGACTCAAGTGATTTATTCACTACTTCAACCTGTCCATTCGCCTGAGGGTAATAAGAAGAGGAATGCTCCTACTTATACCCTAACTTTGAAGCCAACTCTTCCATCATTTTATTCTGAAAGTGCCTACCATGGTCAGTGACAAGCTCTATCGGAATGCCGAACTGAGTAATAATTTGGTTGAAAATGAAATGCGCATCTATCTCACCGTCAGATTTAATAGTGGGCATAGCCTCTACCCATTTCGTGAAATAATCGACAGCCACTATAATGTGATCATTCCCCCCAGCTGAAGCTGGGTTGCAATCCATAAAGTCAAGCCCCCACTTAGTGAAGGGACCGGCGGTGATAATAGAATGTAATCGAGCTAGATGCGAGTGCATATTGCGTGCAAACATCTAGCAAGGGTGGCACTTCTTGACCACATTAACACAATCTTTGAAGATCGATGGCCAAAAATATCCTACTCTCACGATTTTTTGGGCTGTAGAAAGCCCAGATAAATGACCACCACACGCCCCTCTGTGGCAATCATTCAGCACAACCTCATCCTCATCATGGGTTAAACAACAATGTAAAATGGAATCTACCCCACGGCGGTACAAAGTGTTATCCACTATAAGGTAGTTCTTAGCTAAATGACATAATCGTTGTCACTCATCCCGTTAAAGGTGAGTAGGGACCTTCAACGTTTGCAAATATACAATGATATCCCCATACCACAGGTCCAAATATGAGATAAGGAAAATATGTTCATCGACAAACGTATCCTCATAAACCTCTTCCTCCTCCAAACTTGGAAAATCAGATATGAGCTCCACAAAGGTCAACAATTTCTTCAATTTCACTGAAACGAATTTGAGATTGAACTCTTGCAAAATAACAATCCATTTATTATATTTTCCCTCGATCATCCTTCTAGTGAGGACGAATTGAAACAGATTGATATGAGCTATAACCAAAGTTCAACGAAGGAGAATGTAATGTCTCAATCTCCTAACCGCATGAACGGTGTCCAAGGAAAGTTTCTCCACATGGGAATAACGGATTTCTACATCAATAAGGTTTCAGCTCAAATAATATATGACATGCTCGTGGAGCTCCTCATCCTCCTAAACCAAAACCATACCAACCGTCTCCATGGATGCAACCACATAAATCAATAAATCACGGCTATAGTCAAGTGGACTAAGCACAGGGGCTGATGCTAAGGCTTGCTTAAGAGCATCAAAGGACTCCTGGGCTCGCTCATCCCAGAAAAAAGGAGCGTTCTTCTTTAAAAGATGCATAAAGCCTTTAGTCAAATTGGCAAAATTAACCACGAATCTCCACAATAAATTTGCCATGCCTTGCAAACACTAAAGATGTCTATTATTACGTGGGGGAGACAATTGAAGTATTGCCTCAACCTTTAAGGGATCAACTCTTATACCCTCCCTGGATACAATGAACCCTAGCAAGCGACCAACAGTCACGTAAAAGACGCACTTATGAGGATTTAAACGAACCTGGTAATCATTGGCATCTTTCAAATACTAATCTCAAATGGTATGGATGATGCACTCTCAAACGAGAATGAGCAGTGAAGTCATCCAAATACACTTCGATAATCATTTTGAGATCATGAAAAATTAAGGTCATAGCCCGCTGAAATGTAGCTCTGGCATTTTCAAGGCTGAAAGGCATCTTCCGATATGCAAAAGTAACCCAAGGACAAGTAAATGCAGTCTTATGTTGATCCTCGGGTTTGATCTGAATCTGATTATATCTGGAAAAACCATCCATGAAGGATAATACCTCACTTTCCACACACTCATCCAAAATCTGATCAATAAACAGTGTGGGAAAATTATCCTTAGGACAAGCACGATTTAAATCACGAAAATCAGTGCATATACAGATCACTCCCTACTTCTTATCAACCAGAACAGGATTTTAAACCCACTCCATCAAGGGAATGGGATAGATAAAATCATCTTTTAGCAGTTTCTCTATCTCAGCCATAATGGCGGGTGCTTTTCTAGGATTCACCGCACACAAACGTTGTCGAACCGGCTTCGCATCCGGATAGGTATTAATTTCATGTTCGACAATACGAGGGTCAATACCTGGAATTTCCTTGTATAACCAAGAAAAGATGTCATGAAACTATTTAAATAGCTTGGTATACTCCTTGATCTCATCAAGGGAACAACTCGCCCCAATGTAGATGTTCTCAACTTTGCCAGGATCGCAAGAAATATTGAAAGGAATAATAGGGGATAAATTCTCCATGTTCCCATCGACCATCTGACCAAGAGAGCTCAATGGAACCACGAGACTACCAATATTCTCACTAAGAATGTCCCTAAAGTCATCACGCTCCATATGGTTAAGCTCAGGAAGAAAATACGATCGATGATGTAATTCTTCCCAAGGTGGCTCAACCCTAGACATGGCCTCAATAATGGATTCATCCAATGGAAAAACATCATCAAGGAAATCATGTGTGTGAGAGGACTCAACTGCCCATGTAGGTAGCACATACGGGTCCTCCTCCTCTGTCCGCAAAGAGGAAGGACTAGGCTCTGCAACATGACCAATATTTGCTTGATATGCTACCATCGTTGCAGGAAACGGCACATCCGTTTAGATAGGTCCAATCGAAGGACTCGGTGAAGGAAGAATCCAAGGATCTTGCATATGGGTAGTGCGAAAAGACACCAAATTCAATGAGGATGAAGCCCACCAAAACTAGATCCAATCATAAGAACAGGCGCAAGATAGCTAAAGGTTCCCATAAGAGATGGATACATACCCACACCCACACTCCCAGTTGCTGGCTGAGAATGATCGATAATCAGGATAGAATTTCTCGATTATGCATTAACACTCGGATTACGGAATGATGTCTGATCAATCGTAATGATCTTCCGATTAAATGGAAAGCATACCACTCGAAAGATATAAGAGGCTACAACTTGCATACTATACATCCAATTTCAGCCCAGCAAAATATTGTAGTCAAGGGGCACATCAACCACCTCGACCTCGATCGCAACGGTCTTCCCTCCCAATTGGACCTTAAGAGAAGGAATAATCCCATGCGGCCGAAAAGATATACCATCAAAAGCTGTCAACATAGTAGTGGATTGAGACAACTCGGGAGAACCCAAACCCTTCCAACATGACAAAGACATCACGGAAGAAGCAGTGCCTTCGTCAATCACAGTGTGTTTGACGGACATATTAAGACACTCTACATGAATCAAAAGAAACACGTAGTAAGGAAATCGAGGCTGTATTCCCATGGTTTCAAATTTGATAACAGAAGAAGAGTTATCATAATCAACCCCAAGAGCAAAAATCAAGGCTCTCCTCTGTAGAGGACAAGTCTGAAGTACTTCAAGTGTGGACATCGCACAAGGAGTTTGGCCCAAATCCTCAACAATGGAATAGTTCTGGGTGGCTCGGGCATTGGGATTGTGCCCTGAACACTTTAGGACTCCCTTAGGAATGCGAGGTGCAACTTCAGGTTTATCCGTAGGTTTTTCGATACGCAAAGGGCTCTCGGGTGGAGCAGGTTCCTTTCCAAGGTTCGGTTGTGACGAACCATAATCCTTCACATGAGTCACAACCTTAGTAGCGTGCACCATGTTAACGCAACCATGACCACTATTGGCTTCCAGCGGATTTTGATCTCCACCCGATGCACAATGAGGATCAATGGTCCTCGAGTTCATATTTTGATTGTTGGGTAAAGGATTAGTTAGCACGGCTGGGCCCTGTGCTATGAACCTCGAGGCATCTTCCATATGAGGGCACAAGTGGGTGAGTTGGTCCTCCTTACATAAATTACAAGGAAACTTTACCTTATGTTTAGACTGCTTGTCCCCCCCTAGCATTACGAGCGTTCTTATCATTATAATTATCATTTTTGTTCTTGTTCCCACCCTTACGATTATTTTTCCCTTTTTTCCTATTCCTTCCAAGTTGTTGTTTTCCCTTCTGGTCCGACAATTGCATGGAAAGTACACTCACCATTTGGGTAGGTTGAGATGAAGCCGTGGCTTGTCCCGATGGGGATTGATTAAATGACAATTGGCTCACTTGTTTCACAACTGAATCCGCAAGTTTGGCACTTATACAACCCACAATGCCATCGGCATGTGGTCCAGGCTTGATCTTGGGATCGAAACTAGATTGCGGAGCATTAGGTATAATCTCATACAAAAGTCCAGATTGAGCGTAGATCAAATCCAAATCTTGTGCCTTAAAGATTGCTTGTTCCTCGTTTTGGACTCCAGATGTGGAAACATCCTTCGCGATGTAAGGTAACAATGACTTGAGGAACCACTCAAGGAGAAATTCCAGTGGTATAAAGGCTTTAATCAACCACTTTCATCTATGCCACTCTTGAATATGATCCGAGATATGTGTGGCTTTGTCTTGCCGAAATGTCGATAAGAGATCGGTACCAACGTCATAACGTACGGGTATCTGAAAGTGATTTAGTAAAGTCATGGAAAGGTCATCAAATAAAATGAATGCCCCCCTTGGTAACTCTATAAACCATTTCATTGCAGTCCTGGTGAGGGTGTGTTGAAATAGCCTCAGACGGATTGAATCCTCATGTACAGAATTGGAAGAGCACCAAAGGTGAAAAGTAGTGACATGCTCACTAGGATCTTCTCCAACTTTTCCCTCGAACTTGGGAATGTCTGAGATACCGGATCATTCATAAGTATCGATAAATCAGGTAAGTTCAATGTTGTGAGGAAAGGGAGCCTAGGTTGAGCTGGTCTATGCCACACTCCCTAGTAGTTTTGGTTCATGTAAGTCTCATTGCTATAAATACCATGGCCTTGGCCATAATAACCTCCTCCCATTTGACCCATATAGGGCTGCATGGAAGCATTATGATGTGGTGTACCTTGATTTTGTGACGCTACAAATCCATAATTGGAAGAGTAAGCAGGTTTTTGATACCCGCACCCATTGGGTTGATAGTTCTATCCATACTGCAGTCCATAAGACTGTCCATGAGAAGCTCCATAAGGTGTCCCATGAGAATTTCCATAGTTAGGGATATGGGGAACTCCTTGCAATGGACCATGAGATGATCCAGAAATAGGGATATGACCTCTCGACACAACAGGAGGTATTTGACTTTGAGATACTACCGTGTGAGTAGTCGCATTACAAACATGGCTAGTAGCAATATTTTGGCCCAAAGGACCACGTGAATGAGGGGGAGGAAGGGTTGTCAAAAATGCATTCAAAGGATTAGGGTTCGAGGATGAAGAGACGTGTGAATGGATGTAAGTGGTATTCCCTATGGTCACTTGTTCTGGTTCTAGTATCTGCATATGGTTACTAACACTAGGTCTAGGATGGACATGTGAAGTTGCTTCCACCACTGGGATGGAAGGTGCAATGTGACTAGTTCTCCCAAATATTTTCACATGGAAAGGAATAGGAGTGCCCCCAGGCGTAGTGCTAGGTTCAACTTCTGACTCAACATGATGTACCAGATCGAGTGCAGGGATATCAGACATTCCATAATGAACATAACTAGTGCTTGTGAGTTCATGATGAGTCTCGTCACCTGGAAACCAATATCAGCGACCTGTGAATGAGGGATCATAACCAGGATGTGAATTTATTTCTGGTGAAGGATCATATACAGGAGTAGAATCTTCATCCCCAACCTTGTGAGGTGGAGAGGACATCTCAAGAATCTCATCCTCGTGATCTCCCATCGTGTGTGAATCAAAGTGAGAAGTAGTCCGCCCGGACTGTCTATTTCTCTCTCCCAAAGGAGGAGGAGACGTGGAAAGCAGAAGTCCTGCTAAACGACGAGAACGGTGAAGTGCCGCGCCCGAATCCACAATGACTCAAAAAATGAAAAGACTTGATCTAATTACGCAAACCCTAGGCAAACTAGCATGCATAGAGTATACACTTATAAAATGTAAAGCCAAATTGCAAGCAAACAAGGGTAGGATATGTGAGCTCCCGGATGAAGCAGGTATGTCTCACCTAGGAGAGGCTTGAGACTCCCATACACAACAAGTGGAGGTTCGTAACCAATTATAGTGGCCCTCAGCTTCAACACATATAGCGACTGTTCTGTCTGACCCCTACCTTTACAGGACACCTGTAGAATAACCTCTGCGAAGTACCCCCTCGATAACCTAGGCAAGGCAACTAAGGTCACCTCAATATAATCAATGCTCAGGTGGACAGTCACAGGCGGGATTGACCGTATGGGCAGGGTAGCATTATAGCTGATTTTACCACACTAGGTGAATCACACTTGTATGGCCTTCCCCTGTCCCTCTGCAGACTCCTTAAACCCCTTGGACCATTTTTTTCACTCGGATTCGACCTTTCACTGCCCCATTGAGAAGATATATAAGGAACCCTTTGGATATATTGAAGGCATGTGAGAATTGAGAGCAAAGAAACTATAGTCCA
This sequence comes from Pseudotsuga menziesii, assembly GCA_001517045.1. Lineage (NCBI taxonomy): Eukaryota > Viridiplantae > Streptophyta > Pinopsida > Pinales > Pinaceae > Pseudotsuga > Pseudotsuga menziesii. The sequence goes on from LPNX010332109.1 coordinate 137,473, forward strand.
TTGTTACCTAAACTTATGCTTGAGTCTGCATCCCTTTGTCCCTTGGAGCACTTTGGTGTTCTTCCCAAGCTTTCCTTTTGCTTATGAGCTTGCTATCGAGAGATGGAGGATTGAGGTGGTGGAGGCCCAAGTGGGGGGTTTAGTTTCTTCGATTCGCAGACATGCTGAAAGAGGTTGTATTCATTGTAATCTCTGATTTTATATTAATATAAATATCTTTTCCTGTCCAATAATGTATGTTTGAATGAATATTTTATCCATGGATGATTTCAAATGCTTATACGTTGTTGATTATATATGCTAGAGTAGATATAACACCAATATATATAGCATGCTTGTCTTGTTTACTGAGTGTTGAGGAAGTAATTTATCAATTCAAGCTAGAGTTGGAAAGCTCAACGGGGATCTATTTCAACCGTCCAGAATAAGGTACGAGTTTAGATCCTTTAGTGTTAGATATTTGATTTCTCTTGCATATTGGAAAGGATTGATTTCTGGAGTCAAGCTGTCTGTTGTGGCACCCCAAGCCATAGGAATTTCTCTCCGTAACAGAATTGGCAACTCCGCTGGGGAAGTTCCTTGTTTGTGTTTGGGATTTGGGGGCACAATGTGCTTGATATTATTGACTTGCTCTTTGTTTCTCTTTGTTTCTGTGTTGCATTTTATAGTATGTTCATCCATTAACACTCCCCTTTATTGGTTTGACCCTTGGCCTTCTTTTTACCACTGTCTTTTCTGTATATGCAGGTTTTTGGCCAAAAGTCGCGTACATACGCGGAGTTTTGGCCAAAAGTCACGTATACATGCATGTTTTTAGCCAAAATACGTGTATACATGCAAATGTTTGGCCAAAAGTCACGTATATACACAGCTGTTCTTTAAACAGTCGTGTACATCCTCCCTTTTGGTGAGTTTGATGTTGTGGAAAGTTCTTGGGTGGGTTGTGAGTGTGGTTGGGTCTTCCTTGGGTCTGATGTTGTCTATTGGATGCTTCTTTTGTGACCAGAGACCGCTTTTTCATTGATTTTTATTTGAAATTATTTTTAGTCATTTATCCTTTTTGTTTTTCCATTAGTGCATTACTCTTTTTTGTCTCAGTGTCTTGCTGGGCTTGTGTTTTATACTTGCTGCAGAGGCTAAGAGTTTTAGATGACTTTTATTTCATTTTTCATTATTTTATATTGAAAAATACAAAGTAGTTGCACTCTTAGTTGCATCTTAGATATGGATTTGAGGAGGTACTTGCATTGGATTGCTTGGATGAGAGTTGTGTTTAGGATTTCATATAGGAAGCATTGCATTGGCATTCAGAAAGGAATATTAGGATTTCATATAGGAAGGATTGCATTGGCATTTGGAAAGGAATATATATTTATGTATCTCATGTAGTGGCATACCCTATTTTTCATTTGACAAAGATTGCACTTAGCATTGTTTGTTATGGTGTGTATATTTACTTCACTTCTGAGTCGTAACTTCATTAGTTGCACGACCATTTACCTTTGAGTAATTACAATTTAAAATCAACGCATAATAAAATGAATTACACATTTTTCTTTGATAGGGTTCACAAATAAGAATAGGTTTTAGGGTCTTGGAATAGTTCATTGTGAGTTAATTCTCCAAGACCACTAAACAAAAAAATTAAATGTTTGTCTAGGTGAGAGAGAAATCCTTGATATAATTAGTGTTTCTTAGGACACTCCTCTTACAAGGGAGTTAAGCACGAGGCAGTGTGAGCAGTTATTGATTGGGATGACCCCTAGTCATAACTGAGTAGCACCAAAGATATTTCCAGGATTGTATTCATATCTGGGGGCACTTTCGAGAGTTTTGGGCTTTGCTACCCTACCCATATGGTCAATCCCGCCTACGACTGTCCTTCTGAGCATTGATTATATTGAGGTGATCTTAGTTGCCTTACCTAGGTTATTGAGGGGGTACTTTGCAGGGGTTATTCTGCATGTGTCCCATCTAGGTTGGGGTTGGACAATACAGTCTCGATATGTGTTGAAGCTGAGGGGCACTATAATTGGTTATATACCTATGCTTATAGTGTATGGGGGTTTCGAGCCTCTCCTAGGTGAGACATACTTGCTGCATTCGGGAGCTCACATATCCTCCCCTTGATTTGCTTGTATTTTGGCTGTAGATTTTCTTAGGAGTGTGCTCTTTGTGCGCTAGTTGGCCTTTGGGATCGTGGTTACTTGAGTATATTTATGCTCTCTTGAGTTCGAGTCCTTTTATTTTTGAGATTCCTGGTATCCTATCACCCATCCTTGGTCCTAGTACGGACCCTGGTGTCAGACTTGGGGGCATCACAGCCCCTTACCGTGCTCATAGATTTTGGATTGGTCACATTCCTTCCTCTACTCCATTTGTGGAGGATTTTTATTCCTTTCGCTTGGTATTTACACCAGTGGTCACCCTCATGGGGGTGGTAGTGGATGCGTGAACGTTGGGTCTATGCCTTACTTTCCTTTTTATGTCCCATCGTTCACCGCATTGTTTACTTTGGGTGTAGTTGTCATGATCATTCCTCCCTATATCCTACAGTTTGGATTCTTTATTGACTATTTTGGGTTGTTTTGGACTAATATGGTTGTCATGTAGGGTCCAGTTTTTGTACACTCTCTCCGAGGTTTCGACCCGTTCATGCCTATCACAGGTATTATGTCTGAACTGGCATATAGGTTAGGATTTCACATCCACTTGCACTTATGCATTGCCTTATGACCGTTCCATCTTAATCTTAGGTACGAACCCATTCCATGGTATCACGAAACCTTCATGATGTTGTTAGAAGTGGTACTATGTGAATGGTAGAGCTTTCCTATACATGGGTGTCCTAGTTAGATCCCTTTTGCATTTGGTACCCATGCTATGAGTCCTCTCTTAGGTCTGGGAGTCCCCCTTTAGTCTCTCCATGTCCTTGAGCAAGAGATTCATACTCCTCTTGAACTTTATGCTGGCCATTTCCCTGGGACTCCCTTGTATATGTCAAGTTGTAATTACATTATCATGAGTTTTGCTTGCCTCATTGAGCCTTATGCTGGCTTCCCTGACACTGAGTATCAGCCATATAGCCCGATCTTGTCTCATGTCTAGCCATGCAAAGCCATTTTATATATCCTTTGCAGCTTGATTCCCTATTTTTATCAGGAGGGAACTTTTCCCCGAGTGTCATTATCCTACACATGTATCCTTGCATTGAGCATAAGTATGTTCCACTGCTTGGAACTAGTTTGTTTGTCCATGTGACACTCGTCTCCTCCTAGTCTGTAACTATAAAGCAGTTTTATTCTTTTTCAAGCTTTTTAAATATTTGAAAAAGTCCAAAAAAAAAAATTAAAAACCAAAAAGCCAGACAAGGAAAGATGTTATCTTTTGGCAGCTGTCGAGTCGTGTCGCCTTCAAACAGAACACTGTATATCACATCTGTTGGTTGGGTTTATAGTTTGACTTTAGGAGCTGTACTTGTTTATCTGAGTTTATCTCCATCGATTGGTTAAGCTTCCAGTCCCCATGGAGCCTATGTCGATGCCTCCTGTGTCGCAGAGATGTCCCAGTTTTGTATATCGAGTCTATGCTGCCTTTATTCAGTCACCATTCGTCGTTATGCTCTTGTTCAAAGGAAGTTGAAACCTGAGTCAGCCATTCCTCAGTTATCTTGACTTTGCATGTCGGCCATTCCCAGTACAGTTACTGGTTCGTGCACCTTATGATCGAGTCCTTCCACATTATACAGCTTTGCTGAGTACCTCATGTTGGATGATGGGGGATGCCTTAATGCCCTCCTTCCAGCAGATTTCATCCCATCGACTTCAGATCATTTATTATGGGATTGGAATCTAGAGTCATTTTTGAGTGCCTTGAGACTTGTAGTCATCAGTGGCAGGTTCTCTCGCCATCAACAGTTTTTGGGAATACATCAATTTCCCCTGATTGATGGACCCTCTCAAGTGTTCGACCTCAACACATCTATTCACACTTGTTAGTTTGCACTCTATTACCTTGATTCCCATTATCATTATCGGTGGGTGATCTCGCATCTGTTAACGGTATACATCAATGACCGGTAATCAGATGATGGACTACTATGTTCAACCTCGACACCTATATTCACATAGTAGGACTTGTACTCGTAGCAGTTTGTGTAGAAGACCTTCCAGATTGGTGGCATCTCTTATATGCTACCTCCTTGATCGTGCCAGTGTTCATGAGATTTCAGCTCTCGTGACTTGATTCCAGTATATGTCAGATATTTCCAACTATTATGGAGATCTTGATCCATTGTATATCTTCAGCCATTATGGAGATCATGATCCTTTGTATATCTTCATCATGGAGATTCTGATCTATGTATATTGTACGTGGCGATGACGACTTATGTCATATTTTTTATCATGCCTATTCATGGCCATTGTACTCTTATGTATCTGGGACTGCTATATGTATTTGCAGTTATGTGCAGAGTTGTATCATTGTACTATGTTGATTGGGTGGCTGGTCTTCCATTTGGGATTCTTCATCACTCCACTTTTGGGATGGACTTATAATGTATTTCAGCCATCGTATGACCCCTCTGACCTCACACATTAGGGGGCATCTGTTATAGCTGATTTTACCACACCAGGTGAATCACACTTGTATGGCCTTCCCCTGTCCCTCTGTAAACTCCTTAAACCCCTTGGACCATTTTTTTTGCTCGGATTCAACCTTTCATTACCCCATTGAAAAGCTATATAAGGAACCCTTTGGATGCATTGAAGGCATGTGAGAATTGAGAGCAAAGAAACTATAGTCCATTGTTGCCTAAACTTATGCTTGAGTCTGCATCCCTTTGTCCCTTGGAGCACTTTGGTGTTTTTCCCAAGCTTGCCTTTTGCTTGTGAGCTTGCTATCGAGAGATGGAGGAATGAGGTGGTGGAGGCCCAAGTGGGAGATTCAATTTCTCTGATTCGTAGACATGCCGACAGAGGTTGTATTCATTGTAATCTCTGATTTTATATTAATAGAAATATCTTTTCCTGTCCAATAATGTATGTTTGAATGAATATTTTATCCATGGATGATTTCAAATGCTTATACGTTGTTAATTATATATGCTAGAGTAGGTTTAACACCAATATATATAGCATGCTTTTCTTGTTTACTAAGTGTTGAGGAAGTAATCTATCAATTCAAGATGGAGTTGGAAAGCTCAATGGGGATCTACTTCAACCGTCTGGAATAAGGTACAAGTTTTGATCCTTTAGTGTTAGATATTTGATTTCTCTTGCATATTGGAAAGGATTGATTTCTGGAGTCAAGCTGTCTGTTGTGGTACCCCAAGCCATAGGAATTTCTCTCTGTAATAGGTAGCAAAGCCCGAAACTCTCAAAAGATCCACCAGATATGAATACAATCCTAGAAATATCTCCGGTGCTACTCAGTTATGACCAATGGTCATCCCAATCAATAACTACTCACACTGCCTCGTGCTTAACTACCTTATAAGAGGAGGATCTTGAGAAACACTAATTATATAAAGGAATTTCACACTCTCACCTGGACAGACACATAAATGTTTCGTTTAGTGGTCTTGGATAATTTACTCACAATGAACTGTTCCAAGACCCTAAAACCTAATCTTGTTGGTTCATCCTATAAAATAAAAGATTGTAATTCATTTTATTATGCGTTGATTTTAATTGGATTATTGCTCAAAAGAGAAAATGGTCGTGCAACTAATGATGTTATGACGCAACAAGAAGTAAAATGCACACCTAATAATCAATGCAAATGCACTGTGTCAAATGAAAAACTGGGTATGCTACTACATGAAGTGCAAAATTTTCCTTCAAATGAATATGCAATCATTCTTATATGAAAATCTAACTAATACTCTCCAAGCAAACCTAATGCAAGTACCATGAAAAATGCAAAATGCAAACAATGCATAATGATGCAAAAAGAAAATGTTTTTGTATTTTTTAAATTAAATGAGATAAAAAGGAAAAGTATGACTCTACAACCCCCATACTCTACAAGCACTATCATACAACACCTAAGCAAAGCACCAAGGTAAAAGAGACCTAATGCACTAATCCCAAACAAAAAATAGAAAATGAAATGACAAGAACATTTTCAAAAATTTAAACTAAAAAGCGTCTCTGGTCAGAAACAGAGGTGTATACAAACTCTAGAAGAATCCAAGAAGACTCAACAATCATCCAAACTCACCCAGCAACACTTAATCTTCCCCAAAAAGGCAAAACTCATGGCATACGCGACTGTTTGCAGAAAAACCGCGTATATACGCGACTATTCCGAGAAAACCCGCGTGTACACGTGACTGTGAAGGAAAAACTCGCATATAGGAATAAAAAGAGATAAAAAAGAAGGCAAACATACAAGCCAAGAAAAAATTCACTCCTATCAAACATGCCCCCAAACCCGACTCAGAAATAGAGAAATCAGAGCAATTCAAGAACATTGAATGCTGCAAAACCCCTAAAGGAAATGACTAGGAACTCCCCAATATGGTCACCAATTCTGTTACGGAGAAAACTTCCTATGGCTTGGGGTACCATAATAGACAGAGTAACTGCAGAAATAAATCCCTTCCCAATATGCAAGAGAAATAAAACATCTAACACTAAAGGATCTCGAAACATACCTTATTCCAGATGGTTGATGTAGATCCCCGTTGAGCTTTTCCAATCTCGCTTGTGTTAGCAATTTTCTCTCTCAACAATCAGCAAACAAGACAAGCATGCTATATAATGGTGTTAGACCTAGTCTAGCATATATAATCAATAATGTATAAGCAATTAAAAGCATCCATGGATTCAATATTCATTTAAATGCACATCATTGGACAAGAAAAGATATTTCTATTAATATAAATCAGAGATTACAAGAATGACAACCTCTGTCGGCACGCCTGCGAACCGGAGAAACTAAGTCCTCCACTTGGGCCTCAACCCTCCATCTCTTGATCGCAAACTCACAAGCAAAGGAAAGCTTGGGAAGAACACCAAGTGCTCCAAGGGACAAAGGGATGCAGACTCAAGTATAAGCTAGGGCAACAATGGACTATAGTTTTCTTGCTTTTCAATTCTCCTCTTTTCAATGTATCCAAAGGGTTCCTTATATAGTGCTTCAATGGGGTAATGGAAGGTCAAATCCGAGCGATCTCAAGGCATATGGAAGGCCAAGAGACAAGTGACTCAGATCCACATCAAGGAAAAATCCAAAACTATTTGGCCTTTTGCACACATCCCGATGTACGTGGGTTTAAGGGTCATATCCTCGTATATACGCGAGAATGGGTTTAAAAGTCCTGTATGGAAAATAATGCATGTTTTTAGGGATGATCTTGGAAACATCAAAGGTACAAAAATGGTCCATGGGGTCCAAAGAGTCTGCAGAGGGACAGGGAAGGCCATAAATATGTGATCTACCATGTGTGGTAAAATCAGCTGTAACAATAGTGTCAAATTTTTTGGAGAATAACACTTTTATTTTACAGACTTTGGATGGTGAGGAGTTGTCTAATCTAGTCAATGGACGATTCCTCAAACATTTTAACAGTATTTGAAGGAAATAGATTTGAATTTCATTGTATATACTGGTGTGCGAAGGATTGAATAAAGACTCCATAGCCCAATGTCTATTTTGCAGAGTAGCAGATAGTTTCAGTTATAGCACAGAAGGCACTGATATATAGGTTCTTGAAGCCTCACAAGGAGGACTTCATCCCGCAGCAGGAGCTAGATGTTATAGCTAGTTTTTTTTTTCTATTTTTAGATCGTATGCTTGTTTTGAAAACATGGTTTTCTTATTGCTTTAAGATTTTGAGCTTGGTTTGAAGTATTTTGATAGCACACTTATTTTTATTTTTCAATTTTATAAGTTTTCCTTTTAGATTTACTTTACTTAGTTGTTTTCATAGTTTTTATGGGCTTAATAGGTGTCTATATTTCTGAAAGGTTGGATAGAGATATCATAAGGGTTAATAAAAGTTTGATTTTACAATTTAACCCTTTATTTTTTAAGCCTTTTGTAAAAAAACATTAATCAGACATTCCTGTAGCGCAAAGGTAGAAAAAATGAATTAGAGCACTACAAGAAAGTTGTGGCCTTAAAAAAATCGTGAATTGGCTCGTGAGTTTTGAAATTTGCAAATGAGAGGAGTTTTCCACATCTGTAAAGGAGAATGATACATGTTTAAACCTTACTAATCATTTTGACAAGTGTTTGAGTTAAGGAAGGAATGATTCAGGCGAGTTGCAACTGTCCGGAATGTGGGAGATGCAGATCCTTTAAATAGCAATGATTTATGAATTTCTTGAATGTATGAAAGCTTACAGAGACCGCATTTATACTTGGAAATTCGTGGTTGGAATATGAAGATGGTTAGAGGTTTAGGGTTTGCAGGGTAATTGACTGGCGCAGTCGTAGTAGCTGAAGATAGAGCTACTAAGGTTAGTGGACACCTGGGAAGACAATATAGCAAAATTTTAGCAATCGAAACCATTATTATGATAGGTATGCAACTGATTGCTGACATCATCCTTGAATTCAGGTTTGTATTGACAGAAGAGTATTGATGGGTGTTGATTAAGAAGTGCATCAAGTTCAGGAGCCTGATTTTTGCTTAGTTATTAATCTTTGTTGTCAGTAGAAATTGTTTCGAAATCCTTATCAGTTTTTAGGATAAATTCATATCTAGGGTTTTAAATCTACTCAATTTCTGATTTATTGTCGAAATAACACACTTTCAAAATAGTTTGAACCATTTTCTGAAGGATAAATAGTTAAGGTTTATTACCGAGAATGAAGAGAAGTGGGAAGACGAATAGGGTTGAGCCTTCAGACATGACACTGGTGCCTCTACTCATTCTGAATCTCATCCTGGAGTGGGATAAATCCCATTGGAAATGTGATCCAGGAAGGTAGCAGATGGTCGTTTGCATTGATGACCATTATAAGTTCTGATTCTCAACCTAGTGTTTTGGAGAATTCCCACCAACTCTTGAGATGAACTGGTAGTAGATGGTCATGTACACAGGTGGCCTATGCTCACCCTACTTCTCAACCTAGGATGGGAGAAATCCCATCGACATCTTGATATGGGTAGGAAATATACGGTCATGTGCACTGGTGACCATTATATGTTATGATTCTTTATATGGTGTTTTGGAGTATTCCCACCATCTCTTGAGATGAACTGGTAGTAGATGGTCATATACACTAGTGACCTCTAATTGTCCCAGTTCTTAACCTGGTGTTTTGGAGAATTCCCACCAGCCCTAGTTCTCAACTTGGTGTAGGAGAATTCCCACCAACACTTGAGATGAACTAATAGTATATGGTTGTGTGAAGCATGTCATGGTTATCGGTTAGAGATGGAATTGACTTGTAGTAGATGAGATGTTGATTATTGTACTCTGTGATTGATTGTGCAGAGTTACAGAACTGATGGATCTACCGATGGATTGAGTGGACCGTATGCATGATGACACCTCTCGACGGACGGAGATTGTGTTGAAAACCTTCAGTTTGTATAGAGATGATTGAGATAGAAGATATGTATAGAAGAGACCCAGATGTTCGTGATGCTGATGATGACCATATCTGAAGAATACCTTCCTTGTTGAGAGGGAGTGTTGGAATTTCTGTAACTTCAAAAGTTATTCTTATTATACTTGTATTTTATTTTCGTGTACATCCTATGGGAGATTATAATGATGGAATTACTCATGTAAACCCTAGAAATAATCAATGTAAACACTGGGGAAGGATTACACAAGAAAATAATAAAATAAAAATTATTTTTGTATTTCCCCAAGGTAGGTTGGCCCCACTAAGAATGTCAAGTCGACCCCGATAAAAAGTCACATGGAAATCAGTATAAATAGGAGGTTCCCCTACTCATTTGTTATTTACTCACAACAAGTTTGCTCCAACATAAGAAGGTGCGTTACTACAGCTAGGAGTGTTTTCTGGGGTTGTATCTTAGAGAGACATTTTTCTCTCTCTTTCTTCTTCTCTCTTCTTTCAGAAGCTATCATCTCTATATGAATATTTGTTGGTTTTTTTCCCAATTGGGTTTCCCAAAATAAATTCCTATGTTCTTTGTTTTTGTGCTTTGTCCTTATTCTAGAGATCGTAGTTTATTTGCAATTAAGTTATACTGCTATAACCTTGTAAAAACTAACATATTTGTCCATCTATGTGTGGATGATATATATAACTGAAGTTTAGTTTTGTACCCAAATATGCAAAAAGAATTTTCTAGAAATTAGAAGCATATTTTATGTCACGGTTGGATACAATTGCTTATGGTAACCCATGCAATTTGAATATTTCTTTCATGATTACTCTAACTAATTCATCACCCTTGTAAGAATATTTAAATAGAATAAAATGCACTTCCTTGAGATTAATCTATCCACCACAACCATCATGGCATCATGCTTTCTTGAAGTAATTAACACTCTCGTAATAAAATCCATAGTTACCACTTCCCATTTCCATTCTGGAATTGGAAAGTAATGTAATAAGCATATTTGGTGTTGATGTTTAGTCTTCTGTTTTCGGAATTGCATACATCTTGAAATATACTCAATAATGTATATCTTCATTCTTGGCCAAAAATGTTGCTTTCTTGTTATATAAATTGTTTTCGGGTATCCTTGGTGATCATGATACAACAGTTTATGAATTTTATCCATAATGATTCTCCTCAAATATGCCACATTAGGAATATACACTCTACTTTTATAGGCAATAAATCCAACATCCTCCAAATGATAACATTCATGCCTATTTTCCAAATTATATTCTTGTAATTTGTCTTTTATTTGTACATACTACCATCTTCAACAAGAGAGTCAACAATATTTTGCCTCAAATCTAATTGGAAAATGATAGTGGATGCCACATGCATTGCATGCATTTTTGTATTGAGTGCATCAACCACTTAATTTCTTTCCCTTTATGTGTTTGACATCAAAATCAAACTCACATAAAAATTTCATCAATATTGTTTACCTAACATTTAGAGTTGGATGCTCAAATAAATATTTCAGTCCACCATGGTTTATCCTAAGCTCAAATTTCTTGCCATCCAACGGTGCCTCCACATTTTCAAAGAACTATGGAAATAAGTGCTAAATCATGGGTAACATAATTCTTTTCATGTTCTTTTATTTTTCTTGACTCATAACATATCATATGATTGTCTTGCATAAGAAATCCTCCAATTCCTTTTTTACATGCATAGGTACACACCATAAAATTATTTTTCGAATTCACAATTTTCAAAATTGGAGCACTTGTAAAAAAATTCTTCAACAATTGGAATCTTCCTTCACATTTATGTGTCCACTCAAATTGTATTCCCTTATTTTGGAAAGATTTTATGGGATGTGCAACCTTGAAGAATCCTTCAATGCACCTGCTATAATAACTAGAAAAACCCATACAAAATCTCATATTTTTCACGTTATTTGAAGTTGGCCCATTCATAATGGCCACAGTATTTTTTTGATCCACTGATATTATTCCTTCCTTTGAAATAGTGTGACCCAAAAAAATATTTTTTGTATAGAAGTCACATTTTCTTAGATTTGGATACAACTTATGATCCCTTAGTCATTTGAAATGTTCTTCATGCTCATCTTCATTCTTGGAATAAATAAGAATTCCATATAGAAAAACAAGAACAAATTTGTTGAAAGCGCTTTTCATGAGACACATGATTGTAGTCAATGCATTAGTGAGACCAAATGGAACCACCACAAAATCACAGTGCCCATACCTTATTCTAAATGTTGTATTATGAATGTCTCCTTCCTTTATTTTGACTTGATGGTAACTAGACCTCAAATCAATCTTTGAAAATACATTTTCCCCTCTTATTTGATCAAATACTTCATCAATCCAAGGTAAAGGGTATTTATTATTCACTGTAAATTTTTTTAGTTACATGTAATAAATACATAGCCTAAGTGTTACATCTTTATTTTTCAAAAATAGCATGAGTGGTCCCCATAGAGACATACTTGGTTGAATGTATTTTTCCAACAATTCTTGCAATTACATTTTCAGCTCTAGAAATATTGGTGTACTCATTTTGTAAGGTTTCTTATACATTGGTACAACTCCTGGCACAAAATTAGTTGTAAAATCAATATCCATCTTTAGAGAAAGTCCTGGAACTTCATTGGGAAACACATCCTTGAATGTTTGTAACGCATGATAGTCCTCCAACTTGGGAACTTCATTTTTGTTTCTATCCAAAACATGGACTGCATACGATTGACAACCCTTTCTAAATAACTTGTTTAGTTGCATGGATGAAATATGTCTAATATAAACCACCTTTGGAATTCCCTATACTATCATTAGTTTCATTCTTCATCAATACATTTGAAGGTCTTGCTGTAGCAATCAAGTTTAACTTTATGTGCTTCCAACCAATACATTCCAATGAGAACATCATAAGAACCATGTGACAAAACATTCATATTTTCCCATGTGATGAGTCCATCCATCTATAATGAAAATGTATCCATATATTCACTAACATTCCTCTTGGTTCCAATGACTAATTGGACTAGCCATGATTTACAATGCTTTGTTTTCATAAAAACACAAATCTCAAAAAAATTCAGAGTGATATAATTGTGAGTAGATTCAGGGTCAATCAAAATAGAAATAGATTTCTTAGCAATATTACCTTCAACCTCAACCATAGTTGATTGATGGTATTATTGGTGGTCCTCTAGTGCAACATATATTCTAGGGAGGATCCTTGCACATCACCTACAGTTTCATCCCCTTGGATGTTGTGAACATGCTAAACACTCTCATTTCGATGTAGATAGTTTTTAAGAAAATGGTCCTCCACATCCCCAACATTTAAGTGAATTCATTGGCATGTATCCCTTCATCCTAGTTTCCTTAATCACACCCTGTAGTGGCTACCTTTACTGACTTCTAAAATGAAGAGGCTTGAATCCCCTCCTTTTTTATCAAACTTCTCATTTATCTTGTCTTTCGATGCCTTGTGGAACTATGGCATACTTTTTTATCATAACAATACTTGGCATTAGTTATGGTTTCATTTAGATTTTGAGGTGTACCAGACTCAATTATGTCTTTGTACGACTGGGGTAAGTCCTGGAAATTTCTCAATTAAACCCTTGAGAAAATTGGATTTTCCTTGTAAACTTTGAAGTGAGTCTGAATATTCAAGGAGGAGGCATATTTAAAAATTCCTCTACCTTAAGTGGATCGACCATAATCTCCTTGATGGACACAATGAATGTTAAAAAACGTCCTAAATCGACATAATACACACACTTATGGGGATTCAAAATAATCTTATAGTGCCGACATGGTTTGAACACTAGTTGTATATGAACTAGATAATTTCTCCTCTTACAAGAATGTGTCAGGAAGTCATCTAGGTAAGGTTCGACTATGCGTTTAATATCATGGCAGGTGAAATTCATGGCTCGTTGGAAGGGGGATCTATCGTTCTTCAAACCAAATGGAATTTTCCTATATGTAAAGGTACCCCAAGGACATATAAAAGAAATCGTATGCTAATCTTCGAGTTTAATTTGNGAAGGTGGATCTATCGTTCTTCAAACCAAATGGAATTTTCCTATATGTAAAGGTACCCCAAGGACATATAAAAGAAATCGTATGCTAATCTTCGAGTTTAATTTGAATCTGATTGTACCCCAAAAATCCATCCATAAAGGAAAAAAATTCACTACACGCACACACGTCTATTATTTGATCAATGAATGGCATGGGGTAGTTATCTTTCAGACATCATTGTGTATGGTAACTGAGGTAAACCCTCCATTGTAATTGGAGGAATCTACCTCAAATTCTAATATGATTTATCCCACCATGTATCACCATTTTATTAGGTCTATGATGTATCTGACGAACACCAAACCATATATATGTTTTTCTATGAATACTCTTGGCCAGTTTATGCGTGATCCAAGGCAGACTCACCGGGTTACTACAAAACATGTTCTCAGATACTTACGTAGCACTGTGGGATATGGTCTAAGATTTGCTTCAAGATGTGATTTGACATTGTAAGGATTTTCTTACTTAGATTGGGTCAGTTGTGTTGCAAACAGGAAGAGTATTTTCAGATGTTGCTTCGGTTTTGGATCTGTAGTAATTCCCTAGTGTAGCAGGAAGAAGACCTCAGTAGCACTTAGCACCGTATAGGCCAAGTATATGGATTCCAATACAAAAAACTGAGAAGAAGTATGGATTTGAAAACTCCTTGCTGGATTGTTTGGTCGGATTCTAGGACCAACTATGATTCACTGTGACAACCCAAGTTGTATACAAATGTTAGTGAATCCTGTGTTTCACAACATGATGAAGCGTATAGAGATTCAATGTCACTACATTTGTGATATGGTGCATAAAGGTGTGGTCGAGTTACAGTATGTTCCAACAGATGACCAGACTACAGATGTTCTTACCAAGCCTCTTCTCAGGACAAATTTTGAACACTTTCGCAGAAGACTTGGAGTAGAAGAAAATGCATCCCTCACGGAGAGGGAAAGTTGATATATACATCTACGCTACTTTCACATTGGTGCCTCTACTCAATCTGAATCTCATCCTGGAATGGGAGAAATCCCATTAGCAATGTGAGCCAGGAAGGTAGAAGATGGTTGTTTGCACTAATGACCATTATACCTGATTCTCAACCTGGTGTTTTGGAGAATTCTCACCAAATATTGAGATGAATTGGTAGTAGATGGTCGTGTACACTGGTGGCCTATGCTCACCCTGGTTCTCAACCTGGGATGGGAGAAATCCCATCGGCATCTTGAGATGGGTAGGAAATATACGGTCATGTGCATTGGTGACCATTATAAGTTATGATTATCTATCTGGTGTTTTGGAGTATCCCCACCAGCTCTTGATATGAACTGGTAGTAGATGGTCATCTACACTAGTGACCTCTAATTGTCTTGGTTCTTAACCTAGTGTTTTGGGGAATTCCCACCAGACCTTGTTCTCAACTTGGTGTAGGAGAATTCCCACCAACACTTGAGATGAACTAATAGTATATGGTTGTCTGAAGAATGTCATGGTTATCAGTTAGATATGGAATTGACTTGTATTAGCTAAGATGTTGATTATTGTACTCTCCAATGGATTGTGCAGAGTGACAGAACTGATGGATCTATCGATGGACTGAGTGGACCATATGCATTATGACACCTCTCGAAGGACAAAGATTGTGTTGACAACCTTCAGTTTGTATAGAGATGATTGAGACAGATGATATGTACAGAAGATACCCAAATGTTTGTGATGTTGATGATGACCATATCTGAAGAATACCTTCCTTGTTGAGAGGGAGTGTTGGAATTTGTGTAACTTCAGAAGTTATTCTTATTATACTTGTATTGTATTTTCGTGTACCTAATATGGAGATTTTATTGATGTAATTACTCATGTAAACCATAGAAAGAATCAATGTGATCCCTGGAGAAGGATTACACAAGAAAAGAATAAAATAAAAATTATTTTTTTATTTCCCCAAGGTAGGTTGGCCCTAGTAAGATTGTCAAGTCAACCCTAGTAAAAAGTCACCTGGAAAATCATTATAAATAGGAGATTCCCCTACTCATTTTTTATTCACTCACAACAAGTTCGCTCCAACATAAGAAGGTGTGCTACTGCATACAGAGGGAGTGTTTTCTGGGGTCGTATCTTAGAGAGACCTTTTTCAATCTCTTTCTTCTTCTCTCTGCTCTCATACGCTATCATCTCTATATGAAGGTTTGTTGGTTTTTTCCTGATTGGGTTTCTCGAGATAAATTCTTGTGTTATTTGTTTATGTGCTCTATCTTTCTTCTAGAGATCCTAGTTTATTTGCAATTAAGTTATACTGCTATAATATTGTAAAAACTAACATATTTGTCCATGTGTTTGTGGATGATATATAATTGAAGTTTAGTTTTGTACCCAAATATGCAAAAATACTTTTCTAGAAATTAGAAGTATATTTTATGTCATGGTTGGATACAACTGCTTAGGGTAACGCATGCAATTTGAATATTTCTTTCATGATTACTCTAACTAATTCATCACCCTTGTAAGAAGATTTAACTGGAAAAAAATGCAGTTCCTTGAGAATATATCCACCACAACCATCATGGCATCATGCTTTCTTGAAGTAATTAGCACTCTCGTAATAAAATCCATAGTTACCACTTCCCATTTCCATTCTGGAATTGGAAAGTAATGTAATAAGCATACTTGGTGTTGATGTTTAGTCTTCTCTTTTCGACATTGCATACATCTTGAAATATACTCAATAATGTATTTCTTCATTCCCGACCAAAAATGTTGCTTTCTTGCTATAGAAATTGTTTTTGGGTATCCTGGGTGGTCAAGATACAACATTTTATGAATTTTATCCATAATGATTCTCCTCAAATATGCCACATTAGGAATATACACTCAACTTTTATAAGTAATAAATCCATCATCCTCCAAATGATAACATTCATGCATATTTTCCAAATTCTATTGTTGCAGTTTGTCTTTTATTTGTACATACTACCATCTTCAACAAAAGAGTGAACAATATTTTACCTCAAATCTAATTGGAAACTAATAATGGATGCCACATGCATTGCATGCATTTTTTTATTGAGTGCATTAACCACTTAATTTTCTTTCCCCTTTATTTGTTTGACATCAAAATCAAAATCACATAAAAATTTCATCCATCTCGTTTACCTAACATTTAGTGTTGGATGCTCAAATAAATATTTCAAGCCACCATGGTTTATCCTAAGCTCAAATTTCTTGCCATCCAATGGTAAATGCACTATGGAAATAAGTGCTAAATCATAAGTAACAAAATTCTTTTCATGTTCTTTTATTTTTCTTGACTTATAACATATCACATGATTGCCTCGCATAAGAACTCCTCCAATTCCTTTTTACATGCATAGGTACACACCATAAAATCATTTATTCTGACTTGATGGTAACTAGACCTCAAATCAATCTTTGAAAATACATTTTCCCCTCTTATTTGATCAAATACTTCATCAATCCAAGGTAAAGAGTATTTATTATTCACTATAAATTTATTTAGCTACATGTAATAAATGCATAGCCTAAGTGTTACATCTTTCTTTTTCACATGTTGCATGAGTGTTCCCCATAGAGACATACTTGGGTGAATCTATTTTTCCAACAGTTCTTGCAATTACATTTTCAGCTCTAGAAATATTGGTGTACTCATATTGTAAGGTGTCTTATACATTGGTACAACTCCTAGCACAAAATTATTGTAAAATCAATATCCATATTTATATAAAGTTCCAGAACCTCATTAGGTAACACATCCCTGAATTCTTGTAACACGTGATAGTCCTCCAACTTTGGAACTTCATTTTTGTTTCTATCGAAAACATGGACTGCATAGGATTGACAACCCTTTATAAAGAAATTAATGAGTTGCAAGGATGAAATATGTATAATATAAACCACCTTTGTAATTCCCTTTACTATCATTAGGTTTCCTTCTTCATCAATACATTTGAAGGTCTTGCTATAGCAATCAAGCTTAACTTTATGTGCTTCCAACCAATACATTCCAATGTGAACGCCATAAGAACCAAGTGACAAAACATTCATATTTTCCCATGTGATGAGTCCATTGGCATATACAATGAAAATGTATCCATCTCTTCACTAACATTCCTCTTGGTTCCAATGACTAATTGGACTAGCCATGATTTACAATGCTTTGTTTTCATAAAAGCACAAATCTAAAAAAATTTAGGAGTGATATAATTGTGAGTAGATTCAAGGTCAATCAAAATAGGAATAGATTTCTTAGAAATCTTACCTTCAACCTCAAACATAGTTGATTGATGGTATTATTGGTGGTCCTCTAGTGCAGCATAATATATTCTAGGGATGATCCTTGCACATCACCTACAATTTCATCCCCTTGGATGTTGTGAACATGCTTGGCACTCCCATTTGATGTGGATAGTTTTTAAGCAAATGGTCCTCCACATCCCTAACATTTAAGTGAATTCCTTGGCATGCCTCCCTTCATCCTAGTTGCTTTAATCACACCCTACAATGGCTACCTTTACTAACTTCTAAAATGAAGAGGCTTGAATCCCCTCCTTTTTTATCAAACTTCTCATTTATCTTGTCTTCCATGCCTTGTGGAACTATGGCCTACTTTTTTTTTTATCCTAACAATACTTGGCATTCTTTATGGTTTCATTTAGATTTTGAGGTTTCTCAAACTCAATTATTTCTTTGTATGACTGAGGTAACCCACTTAGAAAACACATTGAATTTTTACCTTATCATCTATGATATACTTGAGATATCTCAGCAGCCCCAACCATTTATAGGCATTTTCTTCCATGGTCATTTGTCCTAATTTCAACTCACGGAACTCTTTGATTTTGTCATCATAATACCTATCAGAGAGATAATTTTTCTTGAAGTATTTCTTGAATTGGTTCCACACAATCTCCTTTCATTGAGAGTTTTTAATTTCCTAAGTTGGTCCCAAAATATATATTCTCTTCCATTCAAATTAAATATGGCCACCTTTTCCTTCATTTTCCTAGAGTATTCATGGACTTGGAAATACTTCCTCATACCAAGAAGCCAAGCTTCAGCTACTTAACCATATTTTACTTCACCATCAAAAGTGGGAGGTTTATCCTTCAAAAATTCGCCATCTAAGTTGTCATTGATAAATGACCTCTTCCTCTTATTCATATTAGACGAATATGAGGCAAATGACTCATTTGAAGGGAAATCTAGATTATATGTCCTATCTCTAGAAACCTTTCTTGAGCTACGGGACCTCTTATGAGAATGCCTCCTTGAGATACTCCCACTCTTTTCCTCATTTCCTAAGTGTTGTCCATGGTGAATATTCCTATGAATTTTTATTAAGATTTGGACCATGGCTACATTCAGCCTGAGCTCTAATCATCCTCTAGCTACTGCTTTGCAGATTTGTAATTCCACTCTTAGGCTTCTCATGGTTTCTGTGATATCTAGGGAAGTTACTTGATTCCTTCGGTCACTAGACCTTGTCTCTATATTCTCAACACATATATTTTCTCCCATAAAATTTGTTTCAGCTACATAAACATCCTATGCATCATCCATGATGATGGTTTTCTTAGCTCAACCAAAACTAAAGATTTCCAAGTTATACTATACTAAATATAGACTGTTAATTTTCCCTCAATATAATGTCATATCTACGGAATTTTTTTTCGTATAAACACACTTTTTAGATTCATTACATTCCTGAAAAAATCATAAAATTAATTTTCATGCTTTCTGGGAATCCACCATGAAGAATCCATCACCTTTTCCTATTCCATCGGATAACCCATCCTGTTGTGCTCCAGTCGTCGGACTTCCATCTATTGGAATTTCGTGTATGCTCTTTTGAGATTTCTTCCCAATGGTCCTCCTGTGATAAGGATTTCTTGATACTCTGCCTCGGATGAGGCCCTTATGAACCATCAGATCCTGATTCATCGGGATCTCACTCTATCAGAAATTTTCCTTTTCCATGCATAATTCATCGATCGCATTCCTTGATGGTCCTTCTCCCGATCAGGAATTCCTAATACGTCGGGTTCCGAACCATTAGAAATTCTCGCATCAACTTTTGGGAGCACTTCCTAATGGCCTACCTTAGATGGGGTATCACCAAACCATTAGGTTCTGGATTCGATTTCAATAGTGTTCTCGATGTTTCAGCTCCATAAGGCACTCCCAATATTGTTTGGTCTTGATCCATCAAGAATCCTCGTTCCATTGGTATCTCTCGCATACACCCTTGGTAGCATTCCAACTTTGATGAGTCTCCTCCAATATGACACCAGACTTACACCCTTGGTAGCATTCCAACTTTGATGAGTCTCCTCCAATATGACACCAGACTTATGACATTCGAAATCTTCTCTTGATGGTTATCCTCCAATGAGCTAATACCAATATAATTGTTGGGCTCATCACATCAAATGATTCCAAAAATTAAAAAAAATGCTGAGAGCTTTGCAATTTTTAAAAATTTCTCAAATCTTGATGCCAATCTATCAATGATTCCAAAAATAAAAATAAAAATGCTGAGAGCTTTGCAATTTTCAAAATTTTCTCAGATCTTGATGCCAATCTATCATTCTTTCTAGTAGACCACAGAGTTTACTCATGGGCTCCATTAAAACACCATATATTAACTAAAACCATAATTTCTATATAAGCTTTTGTCAAACACTTCCTAAGCTTTGATTTATGCCTGTAATTGTGAATTACAACCCATATAGCCTCAACGCTTCAACCAAGAACTTCAATACCACTTTGTCACATCCTTGTCCATCTATTTGACCAATGGAGGGGGTATTTACGAATTATAGGTTTCTAAATTTCACATAATTAACCATAATACAAATTCATAAATAAGAAATGCATGTGTAAATTTGTGAATGTAAAACATAAAGGAATTTAAAGCTCTATCCACACATACATCATGCATAAATAAACATATTCATCATAGGTAGTAACAAAAACACTTTACATTCGTATACACATAAAATACTTATCTTTTAGCAAGAAGATCCAAGCAATTGAATGTGTAAGAGTGATTTTTCATCCAAATGTAGGTATCAACTACATATATCACCACCAACTTGGGCTATGAGACTACAAGAGTGAAGGAAATACTTATAGGCTTCTATATCTCATCCCACAATCCTTTTACTCTCATGCTTAGCTAAATTCCCACCTATGATCATTTACAAGGATCTCACTTAGCCATATTATCCATGCCACTCTTTTCTACTACCCCACAAAACACAAGGAAGGCATATGCCTTCACTGTTCCATAGTTCCCTTAGGAAATCCAACCCTTACAATGCTTACTAGTGCGTGCAAAAAGATTCCAATCTGTTGTATGTTATTGGAGAACCTTATGTAACTTTAATTCGTCGCTTCTCAAGCGTGCAAAAGTAGAGAAAACATAATGGGTAAAGGTTCCTATCTTTTCTAGTCTCTTTGCTCACCTACAATCATTCTCTTTTCTCTAATTTCTACAATTCTCCTTCCCAATTTGAATTTTTGGTTTTCAGAGTCTAGTAATGGTAATGACAATGTAATTAATAGCAAGAGGAGAATTGTATGTATAATGTAAAAATCTGCTATAAAATCTGCATGAGAAAAATGGATGATAGACTCCAAAGATAAGGAGAGGATGGGGAAAGACAATTGACATAACTTCTGGCCATAAAAGATAGGAATTTTACAAAAGTAATTAAAGAATATTCATCCCATGCGTCCATAACTACATGAAAAAACTTCCCCTACCAATCTCACACATGCATTCAATGATTTGATTTTATTGTCAAAAGGAAGTAATTGGATCATTTAAGGCACATGACAACAAATGGATGAATTCTAAGAACGACACTTAGCAATAGAGGGCGTAATCTCCCACAAAGCCCCTTTCCTCTTTCCATTTGGTGGAATCATAGTCCTTCTAGTGCTCTTTACACAACCATCTTGGACCATTTTATTATTTTTCCAACAAAACATTTACATATATTTCAAGTTAACATGACAAGCTAACTGCATGGTCCATATATAAATATTTACATTATCCATGTGTAGCCATCACTAGTTCGACCTTAGCTTTGAGTTCTACACTAGAAATATATACTAACATATTTACATCATTTACATAATTTGATTTCATGCATTCCAAGTCAAAACTAGAGGTATTGCAATTTTGGCATGAAATAACAATACCTTAGCTTTATCAACCAACCAAGCCACCCTTATGGGTTTTACCTAGCTACTAAATAATTTTTGCCAGTTTTTGCAAACTTGAGTCATGCTCTTACATTGAATAATGCCCAAGTCCAATCTGGTGACTATGAATACAATAAGTGGATCAATAGTTTGCAGCTTGAAGATTTATCAATATTGAATTATGTTTAGTCACAACTCTGGATTAAGTGAAATTTGTTGGTGCTCTATTGCATTTGCATCTAACTTTAAGAATTAATTTGCTAGAAAGGGAATTTATATAAGGAAATATCTGATCAGAAATAGATATAACTATTTCTAATACTAAGCTACAGGAAATTTGTTAATATATTTTTAACAAGATTTTACTAGAATTACATAATTTGCATTAAGGCTATGCATTATAATAAAAGTTTGCTTAGTCCTCATTTAGTTTGAATTAGAATTACATAATTTGCATTAAGGCTATGCATTATAATAAAAGTTTGCTTAGTCCTCATTTAGTTTGAATTGCTTACATCTAGAGACTAACTCAAACAGAGATGACCTGAAAGTAGGGCCTTTAGCTTCTTAATTGTTGAACTAGGCTAAACCCATTTTATCTTTTCCTGCATTCAAATTATACAGGAAATTTGCTTTGTATTGAATTCATTTGCTTGTGTACCAGAGACTTGTGTTGAAACTTGAAAGAGATTTTCTTTGTCAATATCTACTAGAAAATGCATAAAAAGGCAACCAGAAATGCATAGAAATGCAACTTAAATATATGGGTACAAGTTATAATCACTCCAGCTTATTTGAGGCCAATCTTTACTTGAGCCTGATCATATATGAAACTAAGCCACGACCATTATTAAATCATAAATATTTGTATTCCTCTAGTTTATTTTATTTTATTGGTTATAGTGATCTCATGACATATATATGGCTAACTAAACCTATTTACATTGATGAGATAGCTATGGGACTCCTGACTTGGTGATTCCCATCATTCCAAGTGTAGGACCCAAAGACATATTTTTTATTTAAAGGCTTTTGGAGGGTGAATTTTATTGTGAAATCTTGTTTTTCTCCTGTATATTGGAAACACAACTTCTTAGGATTTATGTCTACAGACA
Source organism: Pseudotsuga menziesii (assembly GCA_001517045.1). Lineage (NCBI taxonomy): Eukaryota > Viridiplantae > Streptophyta > Pinopsida > Pinales > Pinaceae > Pseudotsuga > Pseudotsuga menziesii. Next base: position 160,464 of record LPNX010332109.1, read on the forward strand.
CACCTGGTGGTTCATGGACTGAAACAGTGTATTCGCTTTGGCAACCCACATTGGTGACAGTCCTAGTGACAGTCTCATTGTTATCCAAGTTTGCAATAGCAACTGATGGATAGTTTAGTTGGTAAGCTTTCGGTGGATTTTTTGGGCATTTGAAAGTAGTGTTTGGTAAAATGGTAGTAGCATTGATTCCACTTCCACAAAGAAAGAGAAGGTAATCTTCTGTTGTGGCATCATACAATAGGCCTGGATCTGATGCTTGATTGGGGTTCATTTGACCTGATCCATAGCTAAAGGGTGTAGCGTGTTTTCCAGATGCATATGAAATTGGATGACCTTCATTGTTTGTAACATTTGCTGCAAGAAAGAAAAAGAAATACTCAAATTGTTAGTTATGGCATTCCCTACATTGCCAAAGACAGAAATTTTGAATTCTCCAAAGAATGAGAATAATCACCTGTGGTCATGAGGGCTGATTTGATAGCAGCTGGGTTCCAATTTGGATGAATGGCCTTTAATAGGGCTGCTACTCCTGCAATATGTGGACAGGACATTGACGTACCTGACACAATATTGTACTTTACAATGCGATTATCCATTGGAAATTTAGTAGGAGAGGCTGCTCCACTCCAACCTGCCAGTATGTTCAAACCAGGTGCTGTAATATCTGGCTGCAAGAGGCAATAGAATATGCTAAGCAAGGGAAACTCGAGATAAACATAACATTTTGCCATTTGCATTTGACATATGTGATTTTAAACAAGAGCTCTAATGTTCTACAATAAATCACAAGTATGAAAAGTGATTATTCTTTCCAAAAATGAATCTATTTACCTTGAGAATGTCTGGATTGAGCAAATTGGGCCCCTTTGAAGAGAAGGTGGCCATGAATGGCGCTGGCATGGTCCCCAGGATAGTGTGGGCTGGAGCAATCTGTGCAAAAGGTTTACTTGTAGAATTGATGTAGGCAAGTATGGTTGCAGCATCATCAGAGACTAGTGCAGTGCCAGGTAAAACATATGCATCCAATGATATGTCATCTGCATTGATTGGAAGATTCCCTAGAATGACTGCAGCCCCTCCTGCCCTTTTCACCTCCATGCCTTTCCCAACCCTTGTACCATTTCCTCTGAGGCAAAAGACTATTTTCCCCTTCACTTTCCCTGAGTCTAGAGATCCTGGAAGGCATTGCCTGCATTTGAACATGCAATCCTAACACATTAGTGAGCTCATGAATCATATTGTTTTTCAATGCAAAACATATGTTCCCACTGAGAGAAGTTTGAACAGATTTTGATGCAATTCTCAAGTAGATGGGATGATTGAGACATACCCAGCAGAGATATTGGCTTTGTCTACAGTGGGAAGCACAGCATCAGCAGCAGAGACCAATGGATAGAACTTATCCTTCAGTTTGTAAGGAGACACACTTTTGCCCTGCACAAATCAATAGGGTTTAGTAGTTTGTTCATGCAACAACTAGGAAAACTTGAAATAAAAAGGGTAAGCCGTGCGTACCTTGAGTTTGGTGCCGTTCCATAGCAGCACCGGCGATACAAAGTCGCGATCCACGCTGTTGGCCGCCACTGTGATGATCCACGGGGCAAGGTTCGATAACGTGGAACGCCTTGGCCCGTCGTTGCCAGCGCTGCAGGCCACGAAAACCCCTCGCCTGATGGCATGTAGGCTCCCGATAGCGATGGCGTCTTCGGTATATATAGCTGGTGTGCCGGCGGTCCCAATAGATATACTCAACACGTGGAGGCCATCGTGGATGGCGTCGTCGAGAGCTGCCAGCATGTCTGCATCTGCACATGTGATCCCCATCAAAGGGTTGTCGGGAGGGAGCCAGCACGCCTTGTACATTGCCAGCCTGGCCATCGGAGCCCCGCCCGCGGCTTTCCCGGCGGCGAAACCGCCCAGAGCGGCGGCCTCTACTTCCCGGCCGGCGGCGGTGGAGGAAGTGTGAGTGCCGTGGCCATCGTGGTCACGTGGCGAACGGTATTCCACCATGGCTGTCCCGTTGAGGGCGCCGTAGTAGGCTTCGTAGCCCTTCGGGTAAAAGCGCGCACCGATCAACTTCCACTTACAAATCTATTTAAAATACATCTTTTCCACTTCCAAATCTATAAGTATTGATAATTTCAAAAAACAATGGTTTTTGACCCAAAAAAAAACTAATAAATAGAATTAAATTTGTGCATGGGATTAAAGTTTAAAGTGACAGAGAAAGTAAAGATTTGAAAAGAGTTGAACATACAACCATACATGAATAACTAGGATCATGGGATACTGAGAACTTTTTCTTTTTCAAGGGAGAATTTGATTATATTGTAACTTATGTTGTTTTCATGTTTATTAGGTTTTTTTATTCAGATTGTTTTACACCTATTCAAGATGTGTAGATATTTATATCTACATTATACACTAAGAGTGTAATATTGTATTTGCATATGCATATGTATGTGGATCTTCATTTGGACAATGGACACTAAGAGTGTAATATGTATGTGGATCTTCATTTGGACAATGGACACTAAGAGTGTAATATTGGATAGTTTTTTTAAAAATATATATTAGTATTCCAATTTATGTTGCATTCAAAACATCAATTTTAAATACATAAATTTATAGTGAAGGTTGTTAATGAATCTTTATATAGTTAAGTTTAAGCACAAAATGTTGACATATAATAACTATGTATAAAATTTGATAATAAATAGTAGAGTATCGCTCTCCCTTTGTATGATAGGGTTGACATATAATAATTGTGTATAAAATTTGATAATAAATAGTAGGCTATTGCTCTCAGCGTTTGTATGATAGGGTTCAAATTCCAAAATTGTTGCCAAAAATTGAATGTATGATAAAACACAAAGTGTGGACATATGTGGACATATAATAGCTATGTATAAAAATTTGATAATAAAGTTCAGCCTTTGTATTTAATAGAGTTCAGATTCCAAAATTGTTGCTAAAGATTGAATGTGTGATAATTAGCTTACAATCTCACAGATTGCTAGACTCCAAAGGTCAAAGTGAAGATGAATTGAACATGTTCCATGTCATGAATATGTGAAAGCTAGCTTACAACACAACCACGAAGGTCAAAGTAAAGGTGAATTGTACATGTAACACTCACTGTGCCATGTCACAAAACTAAGATATTAGGAAAGAAAATTGCTTCCTTTTAAAGCTAAACCCAATGCAAACATTTGACATGTGTGGACCTTCAATCTAATTGCTTCCTTTTGAAACCAACCCCTGTACAAAAAATTGACTATGTAACCTGCAATCTAACTGTGTGCCTATTGGGCGTTACAAATGCACTTCAAGTCAAAGGCACCATCAAAATGAAAAACAAACACTATATCAATATTTTGACTTCTAATTAGGTCAGAGGATGATAGGCTATATCACATAATCAATTCAGAAAAATCAAGTATCAAGACCCAGTGGAGAGTCCTATGAGAAAAATTCTATGCCCTATGAGAAAAAGATTGTGCCTTTTGTTAACCAAAACAGAGCCGACTAAACTTGAGTTTACCGCTCAGTTAATATTAAAAATTAAATGTTTTCACGTCGACCTCTTTTTTCTTTTTCTCACTTGTCGGGTGAAACTTGTCTAACTCCCAACTAGACAAGTCGATCAACTTTGGTCGGCCTTTCGACTAGACTGATTTACTTCGACTTGTCGATTCTTACCAACTTCGACCTCTAAATCGACTGACTTCTTCGACCTCTAAGTCGACTAACTCAACCGACCTTGTCGGTTCACTTTGTTTGGTCGAAATCTACAGAGTATGTTTCTTAGTCTAAAAGACTTAAGAAATTACAAATGCTTTTCACCTGTGAGTAAGATGAAGTAAAAATGGACACATTAACAAATCCAAAGAACTTATAAAAACATATACCCAAATATGTAGGAAGACTTGAGTCGAACAATGTGTCGTAAAACCTCGAACTTTCACAGAGTGAGAAATTTATGGGTTCTTGTTCTTTCATTCAACCTTAATTGTGAAAGACATTTACACAAGTAAATATGGAAATAATGTGCGGCCAAATAAACATGCATTCAACTATAAACTATTTCATATATATAACTTATGCGGAAATATCAAAGATATTACAAACTTGTCTGTCCAGACTTGTCCGCTCACCGACTGATCCTTTTACAAAGCTTCAGCTCTTCCACTGAATCACATACGCTCTTCAACTAAATCACATACATAGAAGCTTGAGCTTCAACTTCTCTTTTCTCACCCTGGAGTTCTCATGAGTGTTGTTGTCTAGTGACTAGAGACTAACTTAATTTACAATCTTCTTCTTCTATTTATAGGCAACCTGAAAATTGCTTCTACATGAGTCGACTGACTCTTCATTAAAGACTGTAATAACTATATACCTAACAACTTAGCTTCAGGACTCTTCCCTCTCACTGACCGACAAGATCTTGACTAATATAGACTTTGACAAACCGAGTAATTACTTTTTCCTATAAGAAAAAGATTGTGCCTTTGACTTGTAGGAAACCCTGTGCAAAATTTGACATGTGTAAGCCTGCAATCTAAGTGTGTGCTCGTTTATTCATTGTTGGATGTTAGAGATGCACTACAAGTCAAAGGCACACTCAAAAGAAAAAAAACTATATGAATATTTTGACTTTTAATTAGGTCAGAGGATGATACGCTCTTTCACTTAATTAATTCAGAAAAGCTCAAGTATCAAGACCCAGTGGAGAGCCCTATGAGAAAAAGTATGTGCTCATCTTAATGCATGAGTGGTCCCTAATCCAATTATGTCGGAATTAAGATAGTAGCAGACACCATAGGGAAAGCTTTTTGACTCACCCAGAGCTATCAAAAGCATTTTACTTTATGGAAAATCATTCTTTAGCAGGAAAAGAAAGCCACCACTGTAACCACTAATTTGTTGGCTTTTATGACGACACCACGAAGGGCGGTTGACTTTAACATGTCATTTAGGTGGGGACATACTACGATATGGATATGAAACAAATCAACAGTGAACACTTTAATAATCTCAAAAGCTTTCATCTAATTTTATGGTGATCTGAAACCACTAATCTCAAAAGCTTTCAAGCTTTCATTTAATTTTATGGTGACCTGAAACCACTAATTTGCATGAGCTTTCTTTTTCAAATATGATAAAATATATTTCATGCCATTATTTAAACCTATCCGAATCAAGCTCCACTCCACACGTGGTGGTCCTCTGCATCCATTAGCTTCTTGCCATGGGAATATTGATTGTTATACTAGTGGGAAATAGACAGAAAGTTGCTCACTTCCACTTACTTGTTACAATGTGAAGTGTTAAAGGCCTGGCCCTCCTCACAAATGCCTTTCCATGTGCTTGGGACCGAAGGCATTCCATCGTCCTTAAAACTGTCAACCTCTGGCCAAATTCCTGCTTACAAACAAAATATTCATATCTTAAACTTTCCATGTGTGGACATGTTTCTATCTACAAGACACCCACATCTTTAGTAGTGTAGTCCAGTAACAATATGGAACTATACAAGAGATCCTGTACAAACAAAATATTCACATCTTAAACTTTCCATGTGTGGACATGTTTCTATCTACAAGACACCCACATCAATAGTAGTGTAGTCCAGTAACAATATGGAACTATACAAGACATCCACATGAAGAAACAAGACATCCACATCATTAGTATTTTAGACCAATAACAATAGCTTGCTACCTGATAGAAAGCTTTAAAGAAGATGGAACCAGAACTACCTGAGTCTAAGAGGCCAATAATGGTATCTTGCCCATAATTTGCCTCCTTCCTTATTGTTCCATCTCCTTGTGTGCTTTCATCCTTCATGCCAAGAAAATCCCATGACCTTGTGGTGTGCATCTTTCTGTTTTTGCTGGGAAATACAGAGATCACCCCTTCCATTTCTGCATCCAGTTCACACCATATTAATAATTAATCCAAATATCTTTAAAAATCAATACAGTTATTTTCTATAAAATTGCTCTGAGCAAAAACACAGCTTGATTCAAGATAAATCGTTAGAAAACTCATGGAACAGTGCAGGCATAATTAGCAACTAACAGCACATCTGTAACTACTGCTTGACCTATGAAATATTACAGAAGATGTTTGAATATATCCATACTTTATGTACAATATATCATAGATATGCATAAGGCTTTTCTGTATATATACCTGAGATGGCAGAAGCCTCTTCAGGGGAAAGATGGGCAGCAAAGCCATTAAAGCTATGCTTGTAACTGTAAAGCAGGGACTCCCTGGCTTCATCAGCACTGCCCAAATACCACTGGATTAATATCAACACAATAGCTGTAAAATTCCATTCCAAAATAACAGACCTAGGTCTTTGACTATCATTAGATTTCTCTATAGCGTGCGTGATACCCAAAGAGCTCGGAGAATAAAGAGAGAGAGATTGAGTTAACGAAGTAAATCATGACTAACTTTCTCTTCACAGAAACCAGCATAGAATGGTGAATATCAGCCACTTCCTCTGGCAGCAGCCCTCCATGGTCGCCAGCATAGACGACGTAAAGCTGCCAGCAATACATACATTCATTCAAAACTATAAAAATAAGAATCACGTCACCATAGCTACATTAAACTAAAGTATGAACCTTCCATGAATTATATACTCATTGTGTATGTATATCAGAAATATCCAATCTGTATATTATATCAGGCATCATATAGATATTACATGTCAAAGATAAGATATCTCAATGCATGCCCACCTCCTTAGCAGAGATCCCAACTGGGCAGAATGCCATGAGAAGCTTCAGTACTGTTAAAACCACCATGAAATACTTCATCCAAGCTTGTGATACTAGGTCTAGATCCATGATGTTTCTGATTAAGAAAAAATGGAGCTTCAGATCCTCTCTTTTCCAACAGACAGAAGAAAGTATTAAAGTATTAGTCTAGCAATCAATCAATGAGGACTGTAACCAGATTACAGAAATGACAATCCTTATAATCTATCTGTCCTTCCTCTTTTTCTAAGCAAAAACAAGAAACAGACACAACAGCTGACAGACAAACCCTCCCTCCCAAAAAATATACTATAACTTAACAGCAAATTGTCTCCAGAGGCTTTATACAAAGTCAACCTTTTTATCCTGATGGAATATATCCCAATGCAGGAGTCACATGTTATTGTTTTGGTATTGGAAGTGCTGAGCCTCCCCATGTATTTATAGCCCTCGTTCTGGTTTACTGCTTGAGATTCCATACTCGTCCCCGGTGTTGGAATTTCACTAGAATCTTACCTATCAAACAATTTTTTTTTTACGTTTTTGGGTTTCACATTACCCTTCACTAAACGTTTTAGTTAAATATGTAGCTGTCAGTAATAACAACGTTTTACTTAAGCCAAAAAAGTGAGGAAATTGAAATATTCATTATCATTTTGATAAAAACAATTACAATTATTAAAAAACATATCATAAATTGATCTTACTTGTAGCAAGAGAATAGATGCATGATAAGTGTTTATATAAAAACTAATAAAAAAAATTTAGTAATTGATGAATCTATAATCAATAGTTCATAACAGATAACTATAAGAATGTGAAAAAAAAATAAAAAAATTAAGGTTGCTAAATGGATAATTAGTAAGTGATTTACCATAGATAAAATATAATTTAAGTGGATTAATACTTAATCTGCCATCTATTAAGGTTATACCAACCACAAATTAAGTAGTTATGCTAGAATTTAGAGCAGATTAACTAAATTATATTAACCTTTAACTAACCACAAATTAAATAGTTGTGCTAAAATTTAGAGCAAATTAACTAAATTAAATGAAGATAATCCTATTGGATTGCAACACATGAAGTGAGAAAATTTCCAGCTTGATCTACTGTAGTGGGCTTTTAGATTAAGCGACATACCTGAACCGTGAAGTATTGGAGGGTTATGTTCCCAGCATGATCATATTGGATTGCAACACATACGCTTTGCAATCATCCAAAGCTTTGACTGTACGTAAAAGCAAGCCACGGCTACGACGTGGACACATTACTTGAATTATAGCTCGGTTTCCCATGTACTGTATTTTAATTTCTGGATCATGATTCTGCAACCAACATAGTGGGCTTATGAGCAACATAGTGGGCTTATGAAGCAATCGTTCAAGAAATTTGAGCTTCTTAAGACATCGTTCAAGAACTCTGAGTATCCATTAGATAGAGTGGGCTTATTAAGCAATCGTTCAAGAACTTTGGGCTTATTAAGACATCGTTCAAGAACTCTGAGTATCCATTAGATAGATTGCAGCAGCCACATACATAGAAAAAATAAAGATGAATATACATTAAGAGCTCAGTGGAAGAAATTTATTTTGAAACATAATGGGTGTGATCATTACCAGTTTTATCTTCGGTTATTCATGGGTGCGATTGGAGAAGTTCTTCCTGGATTCTTTTCTTGAAGCTCGGGATTTGAAATCTTCAAGCTGGATAACCTTCTTTTCAAGTTCTCTAACATAACTTATTGTGTCTATCATGATCAAGGCTTTGTCGTTCTGCTAAATCGAAACAACAACCTCATATAAAATCAGAGAATAGATATAGCAGAAAATATAACCTATGTACTGAAAAGAATTTATATCATACCTTTGTTATTTTTAGCAGACTAGTTCTCAGAATTGAAAACTTTTCATTCATATCCTCCCTTCTGTGTCTGTCCGCCATTATGTGATTACTTCTTTGAGTCTGTGTTCGGTAAAGAGTATCTCTACGAGGGGATAAATTATTTTTTACTATCGATGTTTAGAGGAAAAATCCTTGCGTTTCTTAGCGCTTGGGACATTATTGGCTTGCCCCGACGAGGGTTTTATAGCAAGAAAAGAACCAGATCTCTGAGAAGAACTTGTCATGGAAGGGATCACATCAACAGAATGATTTATTTCGGATACTGCAATTCTTGTACTATGTTTTCTTTTGGAAGAAATCACATCTCTTGCTACAACTAATTCAGAACTTTTTGTCTGCATAAATCCTCAAGAAGCCCCAACTAGCGCTGAATCCGATTCATTAATATGGAGCTCTGAAAATCCGCATTCTAAATATGAATCTCCAAGTTGGAGTTCAAACAAATTTAATTTGATAATCTACGCTTGGCTATCCATCTTATCCTGGACTGTTGATCCATTAAACCGATTGTTATAGGAAGTTGGAACTACTATCTTATGAGCCAACCATTCCTGTTATAATTCGTTCAAACTATAACCAGAGCAGTTTTGTCAACTCAATGGTTGGCTCATAGGATAGTAGTTCCAACTTCCTATAACAATCGGTTTAATGGATCAGCAGTCCAGGATCCATTCCTGTTATAATTCGTTCAAACTATAACCAGAGCAGTTTTGTCAACTCAACTTCAAACAATATGAAGGCCGATAAGGCCAGAGGGAGCTACATATAAATTTTTAAGAAAGATTGAAGTCCAAGAGGCCTGATTGGGAGTGATTTTTCACTCGTGTGGTATGACAAGTTGGTCATATGGTATGATTGTTTCCATGGCAAATTTTCTTCACCTCCATGCCTTAATCATGTCTTAAAGATCTACGGGATCTCACAAATTGTCCTAATTTAATACAAAATCATTATTTCCACGTGCTATTGCAGATGCCATAAAAAATTGAGTTGACACTACTGCAGTGCTGCTTTTTCACCTTGGAACTTAATCTTGTTCTCCATAAAACATGATCACAATCAAATAATGAAGTAGTAGTTTAAACGGATATGGTTTATATCAATTTTTCAGTAAATCAGTTTCATTTGATGGAATCCAGTATACATTATTGAAATTATACAATGGAGATGTTTCATGTGTCATTTGTAAGGTTTGGTGCCACCACGATGAGACTGCTCACACAAATTTGCATTCAATGGCATTTAGGGATGATGGATCACATCTCTAAATTTACCTGGATCATGCCGGATCAAATTTATGAATTCACCTGGATCGTCACATTTATGAATTCACCTGGATCATGCTAGCTCAGAGACTCGGGAGTTGGGCCTTCCCATCACTTCCCAATGGGCCCACACTTCAAGCTGGCTTCTACATAGGAGTCCTACCTCGGGGTTTCGACCCTGCCCCGACCCCGGATATCATGACGTTTTGAAAAAAATGTAGAACGTCAAAACCACGTTTTAGGAAAATATTCAAACGTTTGGTTAAACGGTTTTGTTTAATTTTTACCGTATTTGACGGGAAAACTGTCCAAGAACGGGCATATGCCCGTCAAATTCCAACTCTGCTCGTCCCTTCCGTTTTTATAAATTCCACCCGATCTTTTCGTCAAAAGTGTTTCTCTAATGTACGGGGCACCATCTTTTTTTGGTTATTTTAAAGTCTTTTCAAACCTTTAATGACTAAATTCAAGGCTCCAAACAGGGATGGAATGTGACGGGTACATGGGTCAATTTACCCAATCTTAGGGAGACCGTCAAAATCTGGCTTAGAATACAGAAAACGTTTTGGATTTTGACAATGTCTATTTATGAACCATTTTTTAATTAGTCAATGGACGTGTCATTGCTGAGATTTATTTTAATCTTGCATTTGTCAAGAAATTTACAATTTGGGGACATGAATATATATTTATCTTATTATTTATCCTATTTTCCTCATAAAAGTGGGCCTTTTTTCAACAAGAGCATTGTTATGACTAAATACCTGATTTACAAGCATAAGATAAATAACATGGGAAAAGAGAGATTTTCTAAAAGTGCTTTAAAGTCAAATCAAAACCAATTAAGCCTCAAGTGTGTTGGTGTAAAGATATCATGGCTTGGTTAAACCATCGAGACATTAATAAAAAAAGTCATTTTGTAGAACATTGACAATGTCAAAAATATTATTACTTCTAAGTTTAAAGAAAATTCTGGTGTCCGAAGAAAATTAATATACCGACCCAATATTAGAACTTGGTCTATTCCTAAAACGCCATGGGCGGAAAGAGTTTGCCATTTGTGTGAGTTCATGAGTGTTGAAGATTAAAATCACTTTCTCTTATAATGCCTTGCTTACACCCACATTAAATCTAAGTTCCAGAGTATTTGTTACAATACAAACCTTTATAACCTTCTAACTTGCCAAAACTATAAAGCTTTTTGAACACTCGTCATCATTATCATCATTAAAATATTTAAATTCATCTATATTAAAATAAATTAATTTTGTTTTAATTTAAAGATATAATTCATTTTTAAAATTAACACAAATAAATATAATACATTATTAGAATATAATATTCTTTTTATTCAAAAAATTTAATAATGAAAATTTAAAAAATCTTGTGTATTATAATTAATAAATTACATATTTTATAAATATAAATAATTAAAAAAATTATTCATAAACACAATTATTAATATAATTAAAAAACTTACTCATAAACAAAAATATATATTTTAAGTATAGATTTTCAATCAAAATTTTAAAATAAATTTAAGATTTACAATTTACAATTTTATAAACAAATTTACATTACACTAAATAAATTTATATTAATTTTAATTAAATTTAGAATATAAAAAAAAAAAAAAAATTTATTTTATTATAATATTTTTAATTTTTAATTTAAGATTTATTTAATGAAAATAACACATCTCAATCATATAAAAATATACCTAGCTTTTCTTATAATCAATGATGCCAATACTTAATGTTGAAAAAATATTATATAATATAGAAAAGAAAACTTTTCTTATAATCGAAGATGCCAATACTAAATGTTGAAAAAATATTACATAATATAGAAAAGAAAAATTAAAGTAAATTAAATTAAATTAAAATGAGAAAAAAACTCTAAATTTTTTTATTTATAATATTATAGATATTAAATAATTAATGTATAATTATAAAAATATTTGATGATAGTGGTCAAGGCTTGAACCAATTGATCCAAAATATTATATAATATACAAAATAAAAATTAAAGTAAATAAAATTAAATAAAAATGAAAAACAAAATTCTAAATTAATTTACTTATAATATTATAGATTACAAATAATTAATTTATAACAAGAGCCACGAGGTGGCAATGTCCCCGACATTGTCAATAGTTTTTGCTATAAGACAATAGCTATAGAAGTAAGTGTGATGTGCCTCCGATTTGATAGATCGAAGAAATGTCATGTGATTTAGATGTTTGATAACTACAAGGGACTATATTACAAATGAAAAAAACCAAAGTAGGGCTAATTGTTTTCGACTAGCCCTAATCTCCGAGAATTATGGAAAGAAAAATGTAGAATAAAAACATCTAATCTCCTTTGCTTTAAATAAATGTCTAGTTGCTTTCGTCTCAACCATAAGCTTCTAACTTTGTTATACCTCTCAGTAAATCATTTTTGTAACGTTGATGGTAAACACGTTATCTAACTAATCTGGTAAGCATTTGAACTTTATTAGAGGAAATCACATGAAATTCCATGAGATGAACCTTTGATGATTTGAAAAGTGCTCTAGATTATATGAAATCTACAACATCACAACAAAATTAATACTAAAATATTATTAATAGGTTTATGTCCTAATGGATTTATCATGAAAATAATAATTTAATGGAATTACCTATCAATTTGTATTTCTAAGTTTTTGTTAATATCGTTGGTCATTATTTCTAAACCAATAGTGTTTTTTAACAAACAACCTATGGAATCTTACGAGGACTAGTTATATCTTCCCGTATTTTTATATTATAATCTTTTACTTAGTGTTTTTCATATCAATCTTAAATATTTTTAAGAAAATGCTTCTTTTCACTTAATTTACAAAGATTTATGTAATTTTAATATAGCATTTAATCTTTGGAATATCTTTAAGAAAATGTTTTATATAATATACTTGGTGTTTTTCAGCCGAATATCTTTAAGAAAATGCTTCATTTTGCTTAATTTACAAAGATTTACAAAGATTTATGTAATTTTAATGTAATCTTTGGAATATCTTTCAAAAAATGCTTTATATACTTAGTGGTTTTAATCCAAATATCTTTAAGAAAATGGGTCATTTCGCTTAATTTACAAATATTTATGTAATTTTAATGTAGCATTTATATTTTCACTATAGAATTTAATCTCTGGGATATCATTTCATGTATATTGTCCATGGTTATGTATAAAGGTCTAGAATTATATCTAACTAAAGAGTTTATTGCATCAAGTTTAATGTATAATGTTTTGTGATCAAATAAAAATGAGATGCTACATTAAACCTAACTTGGAAATTATAAAACCAACTTGATCTTAAGGTTGAACACCATTAAGTCATTCAAACAGTTTAAACATGGTTGCTCTTTCTACAGGCGTGACATGGAAAGAAAAGAAAAGAGGATGGGCGTTTTGTTTTTTTTCTAACTTTTATTCTTATCGGTAATAGTGCACCACTTTTGTGTGATCTATATAAGATTTCGACTCTAACCAATATCAAATGGGCCATTTGGTTCGACTCCCTCTATTTTAGCGAAACCATTGGTGAAGGCGTAAAACCAACAAATGGATTGGAACTCGAGACCAAAGAGTTGTAGCCACAATCAACAAATTAATGAAGCTCATGTTGGCCCTAGACCATTTAAAAAAGGCAAGTTAAGGATAAAAAAGCCATGTCATAACCAAATCGATGAGAGATACAACATGATGAATCCAACAAACAAAAGGATCACACTTTTAACTGCTTGTACGTTGACCGACAACCGACTGCTAGTGACAGTAATTACCCACTTGCCATCAACCACGTGCTCCCGTATGAATATCATTGAATCATCTCCGTCTCAATTTAGTAGCAAATATAGGGTCATTTGGACTAGGGATATATAAATTCATTTGTGTAAATGTAATATACCTATTATTATACATATATCAATGGAGCAAGTAAATTAATTTGGTAGTTGCTATCAATTTTATTTTTAAATTTGAACTTCAAACATTTGTGCTTAGTTTTTATAATTTAAATGTTTTTGAAAAAAAATATTTATCTTCTTTTTTTTAAAAGACACACTAACATTTGCTTCATTTATACAAATGAAGAGAAAATACTTTTATCTATTTAAATATAAATTCATATTTACTAAAATTAAATAATAATAATTACTTTTATTTATTTAAATATAAATCATATTTACTAAAATAAATAATTATAATAACATTAACCATGATGCTACATAATAATAAAAAATAAAAATTCAAATTAAAAATATCCTCCCAAATATCTTTTTTTTTATAATTTTAAACATTTCATTTTGTTGCACTAAGAAATATGAACAAGTATAAAAACCACCTTAAACAAAATAACACATCACAAACTAAGTATTTATATAATCTGTATATATACATATATAACATCTAGTTGAGTTCAGAAGTAAAACATTCCATTCTAAGCATATTTACATTCCCAATGTAAATATAAATGAAAGTAGAGAATTCCATAGTATCATTACATTTGGGTACTCATTTAAAAAGAAGTGCTTAACATTCAACATATAATGTAACTTAAAATAAAAGGAGAACTTTGTTCATATACCCTAAGCACTTTGGCTCAAATAAACATCAGTAATCTCGAGGGAGGATGTTGACGAAGGTCGTCACCAATTTGAATGGCAGTTTTTAGATGTCCCATCTATTTATTCTTTAGACTTTGTCTACACTTCAAAATCATCGTTCCATTTAAAGTGCTTCTAAACCTAATTTGTTTGGTTCCATTTAGGCTCCTTTTAAACCTAATTTGTTTTCTTCCTTCAGCTTCCTAAAATATTTTTTTCCCTTAAAACCATCCCCTCTTTTTTTTTCAAATGAAAGGAACTAAAATACATTTATAAAATTTTTTTCAAATAAAAGGAACCAAAGTACATTTATAAGAGCAATACACCATTAGGCTAATATTATCGTGTAATTATTATGAACTGTATATACCTATAATGAGCATTGAAGTCTATGTATGTATTATGTAAGGACAAGCCATAAATTATTATGAATTGTATGTATTGAAGTTTAATTTGTTTTGGTTTGATTTAAGTAGATTTGAATCATTAAGTACACTAAGCAACTCAATTTTTCAATCCATGAGTACACTGGTCACTCAAAACTCAATTTTTCAATCCATGAGTACACTGGTCACTCAATCTAATTAGGTAAACTCAATGCTATGAAAAATAAATTGAGAAGAAACAAAGATCGTGAGGCTTCTATTTGTTATTGTTGCATAAAATATTGATTGTGGATAATTAGAGAAACTCCGCCCTTATTACAGTGGTTCCGTGTGTGAAAAAATGAGACATACACACTTATATCCACACACTTGAAAGAATAAAGCAAGAAGCTTTTTCTGCATCTCTCGCCCCCACACACATATATATTGCCGCAAAACACCAAAACCAGAGATGATACATATATATTCAGATGACACACATATATTGCTGCAAAACACCAAAACCAGAGATGAAATGTAACTGTTCGTTGCATGCTCCTATTTTTCGTATGAAGTTTTGATTTCAGTTACTCAGTCTGTAAATCTGTCCGTATGAAGTTTTGATTTCAGTTACTCAGTCTGGAAATCTGTCCAAATCCAATGCTGGGGACCTAGACATCCCATAAACCCAGGAATCTATCCAAATCCAATGTTGGGAATCTTGACATCCCATAAACCCATTAGTACTCATTTATCCATCTTATAGTAGTCTATAGTGCCATGGAACTGACTCAACAATCCACTTCACTTGATATAAAAGTCTGACCTTCCAAAGGCCAATCATGGGATAATCTTATCGTGGAAAACAACCGCATCATCGATACTAATTATATGAATTCTAAACCCAATTGTATTGTTGAAAAACACATAATCCAATTGATGCAACTCCTTGATCTAATAGCTGACTTGCCTGCTATATATATCCAAATTCCAACCTAGGTGGAGGCTGGAGCCTTCCTGTCATTGTTTTAGGATTATGGTTTGTTTGAAAATAAGTCATATCATAATCAACAGAAGTGAAGGCATAACCTGCGCTATTTAAATTGGATAGCACAGGAATTCAACGCGTTTGCTTTTTAATTTGGATCACATCATTTCCACACGTCCTTTGCAGCGTAACCAAGTGGACGACAACACTTATGCACCACTTTTTAGTTGGGATCACGTGATTTCATGCGCGATGCACAATTCGCAGCATAACCAGTTGGATGACAAGACTGACGCAACATTACAATCGATTTAGCTTCAGAGTTGTCTCAAATCTTGGCCCACTCGCAAGGTCTTTGATGCCACATTTGGAATTGTTTACTCTTCAAGAGATCATGTATTACCTTCGTATTTAGAAAGCAATGACGACTCAATGAAATTATTAAATGAAAGGCAATTTCACTCAATTTGACATAGTATAGAAGTCTATCATAAAATGGCATAAAATAATTACAGTTTTTAACAAATAGTTCCAACAAAAGGATTTCTGAGGCACCTAATAGAGCAAATTACAGTGATTAGTGCACAGAATTTAAACATAAAATGCAATCTAGAGTAAATTTCCTTAAAGATACAGAATCTGGATAATGTATAGCACTCGCTTCCAGCTGTATGGTAGGCCATACATAGAACTGTCAATCCTTCAGTCCTGATCTTGACATGAAAAATATAACGATCCTGCTAAGAACTTACATGGTTGTCGCCGGTACCTAGAATTTTCTCCAGTATTTGACTCACGATTGTTTTTGCATTACTGTGAGCCGCGTTGAATTCCACTAATACGGTCGAACCACGAGCTACCAGGGCATAGACTATCGCCATGAAAACCGCTGCCTCTAAGTAATCTTTTTACTGCTATATACAGGTGCCCTGGATCGAACGACCGATCTTTGAGAGGAAGGAAAACAAGACTTCCATTGAAAGGAAAAAGCGTTACCAAACCCTTGAGAATGAATACAGAAAATAAAATGGAAAAATTTATTGGCAATAACACTTGTCCAATTCAAACCCTGGGAAGTAAACACATGTCGAAATAACACTAAGCACAGGTGATTGAACTTTGGTGTCGTGCAGGGGACAATTCTTTCCAGGAGAGTGCAGGGGACAATTCAGAGTTGCATTCTGGTTTGCCTTGATAGTAACGAGAAAACTCAATGGATTCATGAATGCTCATCACGCTTGGTGTATGAGCTTGGGAAAGACAAGTCACAAAGCTATCAAGCAAATGTTGAGTTTTAGGTAGGTCAGTTTTGGAACGCGCACAATGTATCTTCCAAGATTTAAATTTATCTTTCCAAGTTTTCATGTCAGTTATGTATTAAAAAAACAACTAATACTGTAACAAGAGTCTGCCCACCGTATTTTCGTCCACTCCAGGTGGCATGTCTGACACAAAATGATCATTTTATGCTTAGGCAAGCTTGCCGCCGGGTCTTGGGGCACAAATTCCCAGGCCTACGTCACTTATATAAACCAATAGGAATCGAGATAAATCAAAATTTAAATAATTCTCCAAAAAAATTGATACAAACTATGGCAAAAATTATATGTTTTTGTTAAAATTGCTACAAATTACTCTAAATAATCATCTTGAGCGATTCATATATATCCCCTTGTCGGGGACATAATAATAACAATATTTGGTGATAATGATAATGATGGTTAACCATTTAACCAATTGGTGTATTAGATTTTAAAAAGAAATAAATAAACTATTTGTAAAATTTATTCTTATGCTTTAAAAAAAAATTTAAAAAAATATCAAAATAACCATAATTTTGATAATTTAAAAAAAAATCATAAATAAACTTTTGTTTTTATTATAATCATATAGCAACTATACTTGTAATTAATAAAAAAATTTGAAATATATATTTTACAATATAACTCAATTTCTTACCACATAAATATATGTAAGAATTAAATTTTTTTATAATATTTGAACATAGGGAGAACCTGTTATTTTTATCAATTCACATTATTTAAATTGACATAATTGTAATAAAAAAATATTAAAATTTACAACCTCACTTTTAATTGGTTTTTTAAATTATTAGTTAGGACAACCCATTAAACTAGATTGAAACCCATTAAACTAGATTGAAAGTGATTTGTGAACTAAATTGATTTTTTTTACAATTATTTAGTTTAATAAATCATTAATTTTAATAAGTAACTTTTTTTTGAATTTTTTTTTAATATTAAAAAAGTTCTCTTCATTTACCAAAAACAATACTATGATTCTCTAAATTAAATTATTTATTTTCCCAAACAATCGTAGATACATATTAATCTTCATCTTCACTTACTATACTCAAGAAGATTTTATTTTTTTTCCACAGAAAATAATCGTAATTATATTTATAAAAAGTAATTACATTCCACAGATGGCACAATCAAAAGTTGTCCATTGTCAAAAAACCAGACCAAAAGGTCTCAATATTGTGTATCATTTTGAATCAACAACTTACTTAAACCTTCATAGTTTACAACAAACTATTCAACATTCTATCATCTTCAAATGAGCCAAACAAACTCAGTTGACCTTCAAAAACTCATCCAAAAATATAGTATTCAGCAGTTAAAAACTTTTATCAGTATCCAAGATACACAACTTTCAAATATGTAAACATATAAGCTACTAAACAGGATTATGTCCATCCTTAAAAAAACAAAAATTTTAAGTTCCAGGATATTTAGACTCCAAAACCCAAATAGTTCAAAGGTCCAAATGTTTAAAACAACTTAACAGATTCAAAGCATTCAGTTGCCCTGTGCTCTGAAATCTGCCAAGAACCAGACATCACATTAGCACCATCTTTTGCCAATACATCTGCTAAAGTATTGCATTCACGATAAATATGCATGAAAACCATTGAATCAAACATGTCAACCAATCTATTGACTTCCATCAAAATATGTGCTAGCTGAACATTTTGGATACGATACTTACCAGAAACCCAATTGATAACCAGTTGAGAATCACCAAAAATATGCAATTTTTTAAAATTATTTTCCAAGGACAAAGTCAGCAAAATCTTTAAACCAAGTAACTCAGCAAAGTTATTAGATCCAGAGCCCAATCCAGCTTTAAAAGTAAAATAGTGCTCATCATTGATAAAAATCAGTCCACCAGCTCCACACAATTTTGGTTCTCCTGCTACCGATCCATCAAAATATCCCCAAGGATATGATTTATCAATAACTTCTGCAACAATAGTTCTAATCCTGACCACACTCTGATCTTGAGGAAAAGTACTCAGCAATCCCATACTGACTGATGCTACTTGAAAAGATGATAAAATTAAGTCCTCAAAATAGCTCTTATTTCTAGCTAACCAAATGAACCAGAGTACCAAAATTGGTAAGGATTTGACAAGTTTCACATCATCCCTTAAAAACCATTTTTTTAGACTTGAACTTACCGAATGACCAGCCCACAAATTGGATTTCTACAGTTTAACCTCTATTTCAGACCACACACTTTGAGTAAAAGTACATTCTACTCCTAGATTAACATTGATTTCTAACTCCAGTTTACACAAATAACATCTACCTGGACCTTCCCTTCCTTTCCTGCAGATAATATCCTAAGTTAAAGCTTTATCTGACAAAATAAACCAACTGAATATTTTTGTCTTCAGTGGACATTTGAGCTTCCATAGAACCTTCCACCACCAAGTATGTTCCTCCTCATTTCTATCCAATATCAACTGAAGATAACCAATACTTGGAGTATACTTCCCAGATTTGGACTGATTCCAAATCAAACGGTTAGCTTCAAATGACAGTCTGAAATGACTTGTTTTTAAACAAGCCAAATAACCATTCCAAACTGTAATATCATGTTGTTCCTTAAGCCCAATCAAATCAGCAGATAGCCAACCTTGTTCCCTCAACACTGACATCCTAGGACATCGAATGTCTTTGAGAAAGAATAAACCAAAAGAGTGAAGTTTATCAATCAGACTAGAAGGGAGAATATGTCGCCACTTACAGCCAACCCAAGGATCAAAACCAATTCTAGCAGCAGCACCATTCCCAACCTTCCAAGTAAGATAGTTGCCTATGATATTAAAGGACCAAAGTACTGCTTTCCAGCAGATAGACATACACCTTTTCTTCTTTACAGTAACTTTGAGCCAATCTATTAAAGATAATGGATGAACATATTTTTGTAAGACAATCTTCACCCAAAGTCCAGTTCCATTGATAAGATTCTAGACATTCTTCGTAGCCAAAGATTTAGCAAATACAACAGGTATCTTCAACCCCCAGCCTCCCAAAATTTTAGGCCTTGCTAATGCTTTCCAGGATGTTAAGGGAAAACCAGAAGAATCCGAATTCCCTGCCCATAAAAATTTAAAACATAATTTCCTAATCCTTTCAATGATCCCCAAAGGAATCCAGAAATGCATCTAAAAAAAAGGAATAGCCTCTAATACAGATTTTATCAAAATAAGCTTACCTCCCTTAGATAGCCATCGATAGCTCCAATTTTTAATTCTCTTTTCAGCCTTTGCCACTAGCCAATCCCAGTCTTTTAAAAGATATCTGCAGGGTTTAAGATGAAACCCAAGATATTTCAAGCCAACCTCAAGTTTAGTAACAGAAAAAGAGAAAAGGTTTTGTACAGTAATGAGCTTAGGTACATCCAAACCAGAATGTAAAATAGATGATTTATCATCATTAATTAGCATCCTAGATGCCTTACAGAAAATTTGCAAAACCTCATAAAGAGTCGAAAGTGAATGTTCAGATCCATCAAAAATCATGACTATGTCATCAACAAATAGCACATGAGATAAATAAATACCATTGCCAAAAGATATACCATGAATATCACCACACTCCTTTGCAGACAATAATGCCCTACTCAGTCCTTCAACAACAATAAGAAAAAGAAGTGGTGCAAGAGGACAACCTTGTCCCAAACCTCTGCCTGCTCTAAAGAAAGATGAAGCAGCTCCATTGATCAATAAAGCAAAAGATACAAAAGAAAGACTACTCATAATCCAGGTAATAAAAGGAACAGTAAAACCCATTTTAGAAAGGACAATCCTCAAAAAAGTCCAATTAACTCTATCATAAGCTTTAGATAGATCAATTTTTAACACCACTAACTTCAATTTTTTACTGCAAATGGAATGTAAACCTTCTTGAATAACCCCCACAGCCTCATGTATCTGCCTTCCAGGTAAAAACCCAAACTGTTCACCAAAAATATATCTTCCAAGAACCTTCCTAATATGCACAGAGATAATCTTGCCTATGACCTTGTAGATGAAATTACATAACGAAATAGGTCTGAAATCTTCAAAAGATTTAGGTAAATCAATCTTAGGGATTAAAGCAATAAAAATTGAATTGAAAACGGTAGGGATTTTCCCAAATTTCTTGGAATCATCTACAACCCTAAGAAGATCCAAACCAATAACACCAATAAGCACCCTATAAACCTCCACTAGAATCCCATCAGGCCCCAGACTTTTATCATTTTTAGCTAAAGCTAAAATAGACTGAATCTCAACTAAAGTAACAGGTTGCATTAAATCTTCGTTTTCTTCCACAGATATAGAAGTAGGATAATGTTCAACAATTTTCATAATTTCCATAAGATGTAAATTATTTTCTTCTTGGAACAAAGTTTCAAAGTGTTGAACACCAACTTTTGAAATTGATTCAAAACCTTCTACTTTAATACCATCATCATCCTGAATTTTCCATATAGAGTTTATATTCTTTCTGTGATTAGCAAACTTATGGAAAAATGAAGTATTATCATCCCCACATAAAAGCCATAATTCCCTACTCTTCTGTCTGACCTCCTGTTCACGGACTAATAGAATTTTCCTTCTACGGGACTCCAAAGTAATAAGAGAAGACTTATCTTCCTTAGTAATAAAACCAAAACCTGGTTTATTAAAAGAGTCGACCAACAGATGTTCAATATCAACTAAATCCTTATTTTCCTGATCTTTTTGTTTAACAGACCAAGAAATAGACACCTCCTTTATATGTTTAAGATTGTCAGCAAAATGAGACGCAGGAGAAACCAAAGGATTATCCACATACACCTTCCATGATGATTTAAGTAAAGCAACAAATTCCTCATTAGCTAACCAATGAGCATTGAATTTAAAGGGACAACACAGTTTAATATTATCAGATAAAATATGAAGAAAAACTGTCTGATGGTCGGAGTCCCCTCCACAACCAACCCACTATCTAATGTGAAGATCTAAATCAAGGAGATCTGCTAAAACAAGCAGTCTATCCAATCTCTTGCTAATATTATCAATGCCCATTCTCCTGTTAGACCAAGTAGGAACTATAACACTCGGAGCAACATCCACAAGACCAAAACCATCCATATTCCCTGAGAAAAAAGTAGATAGACTGTCCACTCTAGCCCTTTCTCCCCAGATTTCAGAAAAACCCAATGAGAAATTCAAATCCCCCCTAATAATCAGCCTTGAATTCTTTAAACAGTCTACGGAGAAAATATTGTTCTAAAACCTTTCCCTATCTAAATAGGGACCATAAATGTTCATAAAACATAGAGCTTATTTCATTTCAATTGAAAAAAGAGAAGCAAATAAGCCAGACTCCATTGCCCAAGCACTTAAGAAATGAAACAGTCTTGTTCTCCACCCTAATAATAATCCCCCAAACCTTCCTTTAGCATCCAACGAAATCAAAGTCCAACCAGAGAGCAATACTTCAATCTCCCCAGCGATAACATGCCCATCCCCCATAATCTCTTGTAAGAAAAAAACATCAATATGCTGATCTTCCACCAACCTGCGCACAGCTAGTTTTTTAGGCAAACTAGCTAAACCCCTAAAATTAAGGGTTGATACAATAATGTTGGACACCTAGATAGGGCAAACACTGCTCTTAGTGCCCCAATATGTTGTTCCCGAGGAAATACAGGTACCAAATCTGAAGGAAGACCACCCCAATCATTACAAGAAGAAGAAACCCTAGGTAAATCAGGTTCAATAACCTTTACCCCAATTGGTTTCACCTCTGCTTTAGAGCAAGATCTAAGAAAATATCCATTCTTAAACTGATTGGTTTTAACAGGTGATACAAACCCTAAACCACCTAGAGAAGTTCGGATAAAGTAAAAGCTTTTGAATCAACCACCTCCATCATCGATCCAACAGGATTACAAACATTAAATCCAGGAAAAAAACCATCCTTAAGTGAATCTGTCAAATGTAATGGTTTAAGATCATCCAAAACATGATCACCCTTAATCAAACCCAAATCGAAACTAGGACCAGAATCAACAGGCAAGGAATCACTCTCAAATAAACCCGCAATAACCCCAGGTTTAACCAGATCAATACCCACATCTTTCTTCACCCTCAAAACAGTTTTTTTCTTCTCTTGAGAATGAAAAGAAAGACTACACTAGGAGGAAAGATGTCCATAACCATGACATCTGTTACACCTAAAGGGAACCCCAACATAATCCAATGGATGACTAAAGCTGGTATCACCACGCTTAATCACTAAATCTGCTACTAAACCCTTACGCAGATCAAGAAGAACAAGTATTTTCCCCAAACAGCAAACCATCGAATGCAAAAAAGAAAGACCAGCCTCTAAAAAGGATCCCAGAGTATCGCCAACCAGTTTAAAGAAGTCTAATGACCAAAACTCAAAAGGTAAGTTGGGCATTTTTACCCAAATAGGAAGCGAATCATACCTTTCAACTCTGGGATCAAACAGAGGCGTCCAACGTTTCAGTAAAAGGCAGGAGCCCTCCCATTGCCATGTACCAGCCAAAATTATATCCGAATCACATGAAATGGGAAACTTGAAAGCAATCCAGCCCCTTGGGAGCAAGAAAATCTCCAGAATAGTTGAAATATCCGACTGCCAGGTTGCCAAGACCCATAGCTTAACGCCAACCGAACTGTACTTTCGGCCTCTGAAACGGCCAACCAAAGTATGGGTATGTGTCAAAATAATCTCATTCAACTTAATATCTTCTCCAACGACAAGCATCGCTGGATTTTCAACTTTTTTAATCACCTCTTTAGGTCTTTTCTGCTTCCCACCCGAAATAGGAAAAACCTTCAACTTCTACTGCACAGAATCCACCGAGGGAGCTTCTTTATGGACCAAAGAAACCCCTTCCTGAACATGCGGCTTTAAAGAAAAATCAGAAAAAGAATCTACATTCCGTTTTTTCTGAAACTAATACTCCCACTTGAGAAACAAGTAAAACAGTATCAACACACTCATTCTCAAATGGGTTCAAAACAACATCAACTTTAGCGAAACCCAAAACCTCTTCGGCTTCTCCAAAGGAAACAAAAACCTCACTTAGACTTCTCTGAACACAACCACCCACTGACTTGGCATTACCCATAATAGGAGAAATCACAATACCCACATCACTCTCCACAGGAAAAGCCATACCGCACAGATCATAATCTTCATCAGACGAAAAATCACTCCGACGCGCAGATGAAACCTCTGGAAAAAAACTGGAATCACCCCCATCCGCTATGTTAAAAGAGTGTCGTCCTTTTGGTGGAGTTCACGCCAAAGCTTTAATATCCCTCAAGTACATGTTAACGTGTCGCTAAAACAAGCCAAAACAAAACCTACAGCAATAAAAGAATGACTGACGCTTCAAGAACCGTAAAAACTCTAATGAATTCGCCCAAGTACGATGCACAGAATCCTAGTGACAGTCATAAACACCATTAAGTCTAGAAATATGTTCTGACTCTTTACCCGCCAAGTGTCTCCAGGATGTACATTTTGTCTCCAAGAAGTATGATCTATTCACCAAATATCTTCAAGAAATACGATCTGTCACCAAGAGAACTAATCTATACTCTGCTACATCATGATACTCGACAGATGTGGTAATCAATCCGCCATGTGTCTCAAAGAAGTACGATCTGTCGCCAAAGAAGTACGTTCTGTACACGAACATATGTCATTCTGAAATAAATCTCCTTGAAAATTAAAATGGATCTACTGAAAATTAAAATTAACATTTGCAAGTATCGTTCTTTATCTCATGCTTGTTGATTAATATGGGTAACCATATCAAGAAAAGACTTCTTGAGGGAATGTATTATGTTTGAATCTCATGGAGAGGAGGAAATAGTGGATAACAGGGTGTTGGGGCCTGGAAAATCGCAGGCGACAACAGTAAAGGATTCTCCCCAATCAACGTTCCCAACTAGCCCGTTGACTGTTTGGTGTAGGGAATCCGTCCGGTTTGCGGTCCGGCTACTGTAGGTCAAGGTAACAAAAACAAAGGGTTTTACCGGTTGCGGCCCGGTCCACCGAGTTTTTGTAATTTTTTGACTTAATGTATGATATGCAAGTGCTTAACTAACAATGCAGGGTGCTAAAGATGCAAAGAACAGTCACGATGTGATGCGCAGGTTCTTACCTCTCGTCTTAAGGTTCACAAGCACCTAAAACACATACAACATAACACAAAGTAAACTAACAACCTAAACTATCCCTAGGGAGCAAAATTATCATTCGTTAGTGAGTAATACATTCCGTACATGCATTATGAACAGTTACAGACAGTTGATACCTCATTCAACACACATAAACAATTACAGATATTCAAACAACCAGATAGCCGATTATTTTACGAACAACATTTATTATTCACAGTGGAAGAAATCCCAAAGATACCGAAGAACATTTAACAAGAACATAGGTCCAGGAAATTAAATACTCTCACAGTAAATGAAACATAGCTGAAAACTAAATAGTTCCTCTTCAACATTATTCATTGAGTCACATTGATACATTCCACATTTCACTCTCTCCAGCAGGCAAAATTTGCAGTTTCCTTTGCAAAACGAAGTAGTTCCTCTTACAAGTAAACGTTTACAAAATTTTCCAGGGAAAAAGCCCTTTCTCCTTCCTACTTTCAAATATTTAAACTATAATTACAGAGCGTTTCGTTTTCCCCGGACGCATGATCTTTCATTTCCTCTAACGCTTCGCATTCCTTGTCTGTATGTAATCATGGACCACTTGGTAACTGATGACTTCTTGGGCTTGCATTGTTATAGCTCCGGGTTTTGTCTTCTACTCCCCTGGTTCTCCTGGCGATCCCTCCGGTATCAGTTATATTATTGCCAAACAGTCTGTCTTTCTCAGCACCATGGTAGAGTAAGTAATCTCCTCGAACCCGCCTTCCATCAATCGACCAGCATCATTCAAAACAACAACTACTATCGATTAAACAACTATTCCACAAGGAAATGGTGAGGCGCACCATCTACGGGCTTGACAAACCTAGCCTACGGCAGTCAACAGGAAACACATTGGCGAGAAAAGTTAAAATCGGCAATCGAGAGTAAATAGCATCAGAGGCCAAGGGGCTTTCCCAGCCGCAACGGCGGAAGAAACCCAAATCCTGGACAAACGACACGTGTGCAAGAGAGGCTTTAATTGGAAGTCGGAAGGATTTGAACTTCGGAAACCAAAAGACTTGGAGAGCCACAACGGCGGAAAAGAGAAAACTAAAGCCATGCGATGTAAGTCGGACGTTGAACGGATTTGCGTTTCGGAAGACAAAAGTCTTTTCCATCCGCAACGGCGGACGAGACATGACTTCATGCCCGTGCCCAAACAGGTTAAAACGCATCAGCCATCGGCGCTTTCACACTTCGGAAGCTAAATTGCTTTAGGAGCTGCAATGGCGGACGGTACACGGTTTGAACTTCCAATCAAAACAACGAAAAAACTAAGCTTCAGTCAACTTCAAACATCCAACAATTGCGACCTCAGTAGAGACAACTGGTTTGATCAATAAACAAAACAATCTTAACAGCTAGGGCTCGCCACAAACTTCAGTGCAATAAAAAACCAGACCTTGGTCAAGAGTCAAGCTTTGTAGTCATTTAAAGATTGAAACACATACCAACAACTCCAAGGATTCAAAGATTAAACAAAATCATGAGGAGGGGTTTCGAATTTAAGAAAATTGGGGAGAAAAGTTGCAGCTGCAACAACTGGCGATTGCCTGGTGAACCTAGATCTCTGGGCGATCAACCTTTGAGTGACAAACTGTTTAACAAGCAAAAAGCATCATATTGACTTCTTCCAGCAATATGGATTTCTTAAATGACAGCAGTGTGTACCTTAATCATTGATGACAGTCCAATTAGGGAGAGTGGAAACCAAAATCGTCAAGTCCAGATAACTATGCCGAGGCCGGAGGATGAATTTCATTATTACCTTTGTCTTCAAGTGGCTAAGAGCTTTGGACACCACAGGATTGGAGCATATGGTAAACAGAAATATTCGTTTATTCCTCATTCCCATGCCATTTTCACACTTTTCTTGTGCTTTCGGACTTTTGTCCTATTTCATACGAGTTTGCTCACATGCCTTTCTTACTGAATTTTGATTCAGGATCCTCTATCCCATAGTGTCCTTTTGTGTGAGTGGTGCATTTCAAGTTTCAGCTCACGGACGGAGAGGATCTTTTGGCAATTCAGTATTTATGATTCAGCTCCTGCTTTGATTTATGATGCTTTCATAGGAGTTTTTTACTCTTTATTTGCCTTTTGGCATTCGTTTCTTGGCCTGGGATCATTTATATTTAATACACTGTTCACTTTGCTCCTTTCCATGGGTCCTTTGCTGTTGCTCCTTAGAACATTTTAAATGTGACGTGGATGGAGCCTCGACATAGTACCCCAGACTCCTCGAATCTGGTTTATTTTACAGGGGTTAAGCAGGACTTCAATGCACACAGAGTTCTTCGAGAAAACTGCTATACTGGAAGAAATTCTTTCACATAAATTGGCAACACACAGTCTGACACCAAAACGTTTATCAAACCCAAAAATTTCGGATGTATTCCATGCAACCGCAGCTTTGCTCCCTTTATTGAAATCAACGAAACAAGCTAGAATGAAAACAACAAAAGCAAACTAGAAACATGACTCAAAAGACAGCCGGGCGGATTATTTATGTACAAGACAGAAAAAATCAGACAGACTCAGGAAAAATAAGGTTTGAGAACCAAACTATTTACTGGTAGGTTCTCCTCCCACCCCTGCAGATCTTGCAACTTGTAGGTAGAAGGACCAAGCTTGGCTGCAATCTGAAAAGCGCCTACCCACAACTGCTGGAATTTGGTATGCTTTCCTTTCTCATCATGGGGGTGGTCCCATTTGAGGACTAAGTCCCCCACTTCAAAGTCTTTTGTCCCAGCTTTATGCTTGTCAAACCATCTCTTAACTGACTCTTGTTGCTGCTTAAAGCGTTCTTTGGCTTTCGACCTGGCTTCTTCAGCTTTCAGGAGATTATATATTCTTATTTGTAAAACTTCATCATCCGACCCCCTAGACTCCTAAGCTAGAATGGAATATGGTATCATGATATTGGGAGGAAGGATGGCCTCTTTTCCGTAGACAAGGGTATATGGGGGCACTCCAATTGCAGACTTGGGGGTGACTCTATCAGCCTAAAGGGCATTTGGTAAGCCTGAGTACCAACTCCTCTGGTTTTCTATTACAGTCTTCTTCAGAATTCTAATGAGGTTTTTATTAGAGGATTCAGCCAGGCCATTCCCTTGCGGATAGTAATTAGCAGAATAATGCAATTTTATCCCTTTATCATGAGCAAACACAGTCAATTTAATTGATGAAAAGTATTTAGCATTATCAAATACTAACGAAACTGGAACTCCAAACCTGGTCATGATATGATCTTGTAGGAAGCTGATGACTTCGTCTTCATTTGTCTTGCACAGTGGGATAGCTTCAACCCAGCGAGTGAAATAATTAGTCGCAGTAAGAATGTACTTGTGCTGCAGGGATGAATTTGTCTTTATTTCTCCAATAATGTCCAGCCCCCATTGCTCAAAAGGTTCTGTGATCATCACAGGCTTTAGGGGCGCTGCTGCTTTAGGCTGTTTTCCACCACACCTTTGGAAAATATCACACTTTCTGACGTGTGCATGTGCATCCTTGAAGAGTGTAGGCTAGTAATAACCAGCTTTGAGGACCTTATGGGCTGTAGTGTCCCCTGAATAATGTCTACCAGCCGGACCATCGTGCAATTCAGACATTACTTTCTTAGCATCTTCTTTCTCCAAGCATCTCAGAAGGACTCCATCGTAGTTTTTCCTGAATAGTATTCCTTCAACAAGTTGATAGGAGGCTGATTTAAGACGCGACGCTCTTCTTTGCTTGGAATTCCAATGTTCTGGCAGCAACCCTGACTGTAAGTAATGAAAAAGGTCTCTATACCAAGACTCGGGAGCTGTAAACAAAGGGCATACATCCATTACATGTAATTCGACATCATCTTCCCAGGCTTGTTCTTCATTGTTCCCACTTTTAGTCATCAATTTGCATAACCCTTGACCTTTGACTATAGAGGCTGGCTTGAATTCAAGGTCGTACTCTTGAAGAGCTGTTATCCAGTTGCCCCTCCTTTCTCCTAACTCTTTCTGTATGAGAAGGGATCTTACACCTGGGTAGGGGACTATTACCTTGGTTCGATTCTTTAATATATAAGGCCTGAATTGCTTCACTGCCTTAAACACTGCATAAGCTTGCTTATCAATGGCTAGGTAATTTAACTCAACCCCCTGCAGACCAGTACTCATAAAGGTGATTGGGAATTCATCCCCCCCATCTTCCTTTTGCGTGAGTACAGCTGCCAGCGAATCATCGGATGCAAATGTATACATAATAAAGTCTTTATCAAAGTCGGGGCTTTTCAAGGAGGGAGAGTGTGCAACAGTGGTTTTAATTTTGCTGAAAGCATCCTTCTCAATATCATTCCACTTAAATTGTGCATTTTGCTTGACCATCTGTTGTAGTGGTTTGACAGTCTGAGCGAAATCAGGCACAAACCTTCGTACAAAATTTATGGTTCCCATAAACGATTGCATTCCTTTTTTATTATGGGGCATGGGAATTTGTTCAATGGCCTTAATTCTTTCTGGGTCTATAGATATACCCCTCTTTGAAACTATGTGCCCAAGTAACTTGCCCTCAGTGACGACGAACACGCACTTCTTAGGATTGAGGGAGATGCCATATTTTCGACAACGTTCGAAAATTTGCTTAAGGTGAAAAGCGTGCTCTCCTCTTTTCTTCGAGAATATTGTAATGTCATCCAGGTACACCACAGTGCTTCGTCCAATTAGTCCGTGGAAATCTATGTCCATAGCTCTCTGAAATGTCGCTCCAGCATTAATCAGTCCAAATGGCATCCTTCTATAGGCAAAAGTTCCCCATTTTGTCCTGAGCGTTGTCTTTAATCTGTCTTCTTCGGCTACCAACACTTGATTATAGCCAGAGAACCCGTCTAATAATGAAAACAGTTCAGAACCTGAAACCATTTGTAGCAGCTGCTCCATGGGTGGCACAGGATAGTTATCTTTATCCGATGCGCGGTTCAAGTTCCTGAAATCCACACACAGTCTTATTTCTCCTGACTTCTTTCTAACCGGTACCATATTTGATACCCACTAAGAGTATCTAACTTTAAAAATGATTCTAGCATCCAACAATTTCTTTACCTCACTCTGAATCAGTGGTTCCAGTTTTGGATGCATTTTCATCAAGGGATGCTGATATGGCTTGACTCCCGCCTTGATGGGAACAACGTGCTTGATGATGCTGGTATCGTATGTCTTTAACTCTTGGTACGTCCAGGCAAATACATCTTTGTATTGTTTAAATATGCTGATGAACTTGTCTCTTTCTGTCGGCAAACAACATTTGTCGAGATTCACGAACTTAGGTGTTGTTTCAATCCCCAAATTTATCAGCTCGAACTGTAGAGTTGAGCTGTGAGTCTTCACGTTGGCAGGTATCCTAAACTTTTCATTCAAGTCAAACATCTTTTCTAATGTTTTGACCCCTTTAGGGATGAAATTATCAAATTTCATCTCGGCCTGGTGTTCTTCATCATCAATAATCGCTCCTTTGAAAACCTCGTCATTTGTTAAACATTCTATAATTTGCTGGTCATCATCAAACACACGCAGGTTGGTAATCATATCAGGTACTGAAGGCCTGAAAAGCAATTCAACAGTACATCGATTATTTGAGGGTACAAGCCTAGCGGCCGAAGTAGCTAATAAGTCAGCTACTGCGTTTTTAATTCTTGGGATTGAAATAATGTTGAATGCATTAAAACATTTAAGAAGGTCCCATACCTCATTCTGGTAAGCTTTTAAGTGAGGAGAAACACAGTGGATTTGATTCCGGATTTGTTTCACAATAATTTGAGAATCCTCAAAAACTTTTAAATTACTTACCTTCAAGTCAATCGCTTTCTTGAGTCCCTGCACCAGTGCTTCATACTCAGCTGTATTATTAGTACATTCAAACTCTAATCTACATGAAAGGAAATGTTTATTCTTCTGTGGGTCAGTTAGGACACAGCTGGCCCCTGACCCTTCTAGTGTCTTAGAGCCATCGAAAAATAAAGTCCAAAAATCATTAACTACTGAAAATGAATCTACTCCTACTGCTAAGTCTACTATTTTACAATCAATCTCGTCAGCCTGCGAGAATCGAAGGAGATCAGGCGGGGTATCAGATGGGTTGCCGGCTTCTTCTGCTTGATAATTCCCTGGTTCCAACTCAAGAAAATAATTTCCCAATACAGAATCCACAGGCATATTCTTCTCATCTAGTTGGGTAACATTGTACTTCATGTGGGGTTCTCTTAGAATCTTGATCTGGTTTGGACTCCCCTTGTATGGAAACCACAGGTGCGACCAATCTGAAGCGAAATACCCATTTAATTTGGCTGACCAATCTCTACTTAGGACCAGACCGTAAGCGTCTGGTATATCAGCCACTATGATGTTAATAACTTGGCATACTTTTTCATTGGATGCCAGACGGATTAGGACAACTTTCATCTCACCAATTACCTTAACGTTTGTCCTATCCAACTGAACCACCCTCCACGTGGTTGGCTTTGGCTGCCCATTTATCTTCTTACATACTGATATGGGCATGACATTAATGGATGCCCCCGAATCTACCAGACAATTGTGCACGTTATGATTAAAAATTTCAAACGTTAGGAGGAAAGGTAGATGCTTAGCTTTAGACTCACCTCCAATGCTGGTTTCTCCAATTTCTTCTTCGTCCCGAGGTTGATTGTCAGCGGGAAGCTTTCATCTGATGCTTCAAGTGCTTTCAACAATCTCTCTTTTTGATGCAGCACTTTGCACATTTCGAATAGTGGAACATTCGCTTTTACCTTTTTCAAGTCCTCCACAATGTCATAATTCATCGGCTGTCCAATTGGATGTGGTTTGTCAGCATTTCCTTCACTTGGCTTGGCTGTTGTATCATCCTGTCTAGGACTTTGGCTGGTAATCGTGAATTCTAGAATCTTATCAACCAAGGCTTTATTTTGAAACTTCTTCTTAACATTTCTCTGCAGCCTTCTGATCTTTGGAAGAATAAGACTGTCGTCCTTAACCGCTCCTTGGCTTCTTGTGGCCACGTTAGTCTCCATAACGCCCTGGTATCCCTGAGTGTTTCCTTCTTCAGCATCAAATAATGAGACTGAATTCCATAATGCCAAGGTCTCCTTTTCCTGATCTTCATTAGATGTAGAGGCAGAATTTTCTTTTCTTTCTTCATCTCCCTCTTTTGTTAACCTAGAATCCAGCAGTTAATTCATCACTAGCATCATAGAGTTTATCCATTGTGGACAATTTTTTTCAGAGTGTGGCTATTGGTGGAAAGTGCAGAAATTATCCATGCCGACCTCTGTTAGATTCATGGACGCA
Organism: Pseudotsuga menziesii; assembly: GCA_001517045.1. Classification (NCBI taxonomy): domain Eukaryota; kingdom Viridiplantae; phylum Streptophyta; class Pinopsida; order Pinales; family Pinaceae; genus Pseudotsuga; species Pseudotsuga menziesii. The sequence goes on from LPNX010332109.1 coordinate 193,253, forward strand.
GCATTGTGAGGAGGAGGATTAGAATGATCCGTATCCTCTCTTTTCTTATAATATGGCTTATAAAACCTTTGTGCCTCCTTTTATTTTTCCATATCTATGATCTTGTTGGAAAGCTTCTACATCATCTTGGCCATATTTTCCAGATCTGGCAACTTTTCTTCCTTAGGCTTAGCGAACAATAAGGCTTTTCTCCCCGCACCTTTCTCTCCTGATTGTTCTGGATAATCTTCAATACTCTCTCTTTCCGCTTCCACCACTTCTGCCTCTTCATAGGTCTCTGTCAGAGTAGGCTTGGCCCTACCTTTCGCAAACATGGCCAAATCAAGACCCAAAGCTGAAGTATAGTACTCAATCAGTACTTTGTTTGAAGGCTTATCTGTTTCAGAGAAGTTCTTAAGATATGCTGCAAACCTTTGTGTGAAACTGTGCACTTTTTCCTTTTTCTCTTTCTTCAATGCACATAGTCCTTTCATAAGGGTAGCATGAGTCTTTTGGGTCGCATACTTACTCCTAAAAATCCTCTCAAAGGTATTCCAGTCCAGAATCGAGTTAGCAGGCAACCCACAATACCATGAAGCTGTAGCTCCTTTAAGTGTATGCGGGAAAAGTTGACATACTACATCTTCATGCTCCCCAGCCCTTAAACCCTCTATTGCCAAGTAGAAACTCTACAGATGATCATCCACTAGGATTTTCTCATTGGGGTCAAATTTAGGCAACAATTTTTCGAAGGATTGGGGTAAGTCATGTAATGGAGGTGTTATATTTAGAGGTGATCTGGCTCTCCATGCAGGTGGTGGATTTGGTGGGTTGGGGGGTTGGTTTGCATTTACGCCAGCCATGAGTCGGGGTGGAGAGTGAGGAGGTGAACCAACTAGAGTATGAGCAAGAGAACTGTGAGGGGTCTTTGGGCCTTCTTGGTTCAAAGGTAGCACCACTTCCTGTAAGGCTGTTTCTATCAGCTCTTCCCAGTCTCCGACCAACACTGAGTCTTCTGTTACAGGATGTGTTATACAGCTGATTGGCACCTCTCCGTCCGAGTGCTGACATCCCTCAGGTCGGCACACAAAAGGACACTTATGGATTGAGGTTTGCCCAGTTTCATTATACCTTGGTTGATGATGAAATACATTACCTATATGCCCAGCTAGTTACTTTTCTATTTTGAGATTTTGAGTGCATGCGCAACTATCCCTATTGGCATGTCGCGCATATGCGCGAGTGTTATGTTTAGCAGGTCGCGCATACATCTATGCGCGGGTTGTCCTTCTACAGAGTCGCGCATGATGCACGGGTTGCCTTACTACAGACCCGCGCATATCTCCCTCAAAATTAGTTTTTAAAAACACGCGTTAATGGGGGATTAGTTGTTCCATTTATCTTAATCCCATTAACTGCTGCAACCTCCCTAACCTTCGAGAACTGCCTCATTTCCTTCAGATAAATAGAGGCCTTGGGGAGGGGTTTGATATTCATACTTGGAGAGCAAATTTATGCTGGTGGATTTTATACAGAACCTTTGGAGCAGAGAAACTCAGAGTCCTTTGGTGACAGAGGAGTCCCTTGTTCAAACATTGGGTTGTAACCTAAACTCCCTCTATTACTGTTAATAAAGCAGATTACTTCTTCCATATTGTGTTTCATGTGTTGTGACTTGG